>OY821766.1:16117030-16492562 GCA_963682095.1 Potentilla sterilis | reverse complement strand
CCCTGTCGGGCCAGATGCTCCGAGGTTCAGTCGGCAGCTATTTCAGGACGAGATAGATGCAGACGTTCCTCAGGTTCGTATGCCTGAGGTTCATCGGGAGCCGATGACGAGTCCGACGACGTCTGCTGCTGACTCGACCGAGGAGCCTACTCTCCCAAATCAGCTCTACCTCCCGTACAACATTCCTGCGATACCCGAGGTCGACTATCGTGGTGTGCCCATATGGCCTGCTATGCCTCAGTACGTGAGTGCTGCGGAGGCGTACCAGCAGTAGCCATTTGAGAACCCTGACCTCCTGATTTCGGCGAGGAGAAAAGGAAAGTCGACAGACGGGTCATCGAGTTCAGGTAACATTTGATTTTATTAATTAAATGTTTTATTAAAATTAACGCACTAATATTTAATTTTATTAACCAATCGTCGTTTATGTGATAGGGACATCCGCTAGCAGTTCAACGAGGAATATTAGATGTGTCATATGTTTTGAGACGTTCAGGAGAACTGTTGCGCCACGGGGAAGGATCCAGATCAACGAACCTCCTAATCAGGAGGTTCAGGGGAAAAAACGCCGCGACTACTCGGGTTGCGTGGGGGCACTGATTAGGGACAGAGTCCCTATGTTGTGGACACGGTGGGCTGATGTGCCCGAAGAGATCAAGAGGGAGGTGAACAACGCCGCGTCGGTGAGTAATTTAAAAAATTTAATTAATTTATCGTAATATTTAATAATTTTTGGTATTGTTATAATTGTAAAACTAATAAAATATTATCTTTCAGACATACTTCGAGATTGCCGAACACAAGCAGGATTGGGCGGACTCCATGCAGAACTTGAGGTACGTTCGAAATTCCTCATCTAATAATTTGAAATATTTTATGATATTAATAATATTCCTAATGCACTTTTGTTTTTTTCGTAGGTTCAAAGAGTGGAAGAACGAGCTCCGTTCCCACTTTAACGAATACGACAACCGTGGTCGTATGGGTACTCCCAGAGAGTTCATGTTCAGGGAGTACGAGTGGCGTTGGTTGAAGACAGTAAACTTCAACAACCCAGTTATGCAGGTAAATACTAAACTTAACTATAAATGTTTATTTTGTTAAAATTTTAATTATTAGTTTAATTATTTTATAATTATTACACTAATATTTTTTTATGTATTTTTCTAATATTTTATTATTTGTTTGAAGGAACGGTCTCGGATAAACTCTGCGAACCGCCGCCGTAACACAATCCCCCATCATAGTGGTTCTAGGCCATTTACACAATATCAGGAGGAGGCGCTTAAAGATCATCCTGATAGCAACCCGTACGTGGAGACGTTCAAGATCGCTTATCCACAAGTGACAGAACAGCTCGTAAGTCGTTCATTACGATTTAAAAATTTTAATTATTAATTTTACTTAATTATATATTTGTTAGAATATTAATTATTTTATTTTTCCCGTTCAATTAGGAGAGGGTGAACCGGGCCAAAGAAGAGGTGTTCCAGCAAGTAGTTCGGGAGACACAACCGAACATTTCAGAGGCAGATCTGGAAGAAGCCCTGCGCCAGGTCGACCGATCCAATGTCCAAACGGCAGCGAGGATGTTCGACGCAGTCTTCCTAGACAGGTCAAACCAATACTACTGCCGAGGTTTGGGAAGTTCTGGACTAGGGCTCCTGAAGACCACTAAAGGAGGTCAAAAGAAGGGAGGCGGGGAGAGCACTAAGCCAAAAACCTCAATAGACAATATTCATCAGACAATGCTATTGATAAAAACCATTGTTTGAAAAAATCAGACAATGGTAAAAAAATAAATATTGTCTGACGTTGCTATTCAGACAATATATTTTATGTTACCATTGTGTGAGTGTATTACAGACAATTTCAGTTTACTGTGGATTTTTAACATTGCGCTGCCTGAGACTTCAGACAATAGTTTTTATTTAACCATTGTGTGAAAACCAGCAGCAGACAATTGTTTACATTTATATGTTGTCTAATTGGTACCCGTCACACAATGCTTTTAGTCAATTTTTGTGCATTGTCTATATTGTTTTAAGACAATTGCTTTACACAATTTCAGTTTACTGTGGTGTTTTAACATTGCGCTGTCTGGGACTTGAGACAATAGTTTTTATTTAACCATTGTGTGAAAACCAGCAGCAGACAATACATTTAACTTTATATGTTGTCTGATTGGTACCCGTCACACAATGCTTTTAGTCAATTATTGTGCATTGTCTATATTTTTTTCAGACAATTGCTTTAGACAATGTTCATTATTATGCAGTATTTTCATCATAACGCTTTAAAACGGAAATTGGCCCGTCTACATGACGTTTTTTTGCCTGATCTTCAACAGAGAATAGTTTCAAATCGATGAGACGCAACTAATCGTATAAAAATTTTCCTCAAAATATTTACCGACCGTCAGGCTACCCATAGGAAAACGAAAGTAAAAAACAGTTAACCGCAACATTCGGCACAGAGATTTTGTCAGAATCTTCTCATTTTTCAACCGTAGGCGTATTTCAATATTTCAGTCATATCTTATTTCACGACACATTTGCATTTGAAGAGTCTACGTATAATAACTATTTGAAACTATACATTCACTTAAACACTTAGTAAACAAGTTAAGGAACATTAGTGCATATGTTCCGATTTTGAATCTAAAAGTTTGAAAAATCTATTCCAACCGTCAGATATCACCGTTAAGATTAAATACATGTAAGAAAAAAAATCCAACTACAGCTGACAACGTTAAAGGCTCGATCGGGACGGTCAACCGGGTGAGTCAAACCTCTAAACGCTTTAAAACGGAAATTGGCCCGTCTAAATGACGTTTTTTTGCCTGACCTCCAATAGAGAATAGTTTCAGATCAATGAGATGCAACTAATCGTACAAAAATTTTCCTCAAAATATTTACCGACCGTCAGGCTACCCATAGGAAAGCGGAAGTAAAACCAGTTAACCGCAACATTCGGCACAGAGATTTTGTCGGAATCTTCTCATTTTTCAACCGTAGACGTTTTTCAATATTTTGGTCATAACTTATTTCATGACACATTTGCATTTGAAGAGTTTACGTATAGTAACTATTTGAAACTATACATTCACTGAAACACTTAGTAAACAAGTTAAGGAACATTACGGCATATGTTCCGATTTTGAATCTAAAAGTTTGGAAAATCTATTCCAACCGTCAGATATCACCGTTAAGATTAAATACATGTATGAAAAAAAATCCAACTACATCTGACAACGTTAAAGGCTCGATCGGGACGGTCAACCGGGTGAGTCAAACCTCTAAACGCTTTAAAACGGAAATTGGCCCCTCTAAATGACATTTTTTGGCCTGATCTCCAACAGAGAATAGTTTCAGATCGATGAGACGCAACTAATCGTATAAAAATTTTCCTCAAAATATTTACCGACCGTCAGGCTACCCATAGGAAAACGGAAGTTAAAACCAGTTAACCGCAACATTCGGCACATAGATTTTGTCGGAATCTTCTCATTTTTCAACCGTAGACGTATTTCAATATTTCGGTCATATCTTATTTCAAGACACATTTGCATTTGAAGAGTCTACGTATAGTAACTATTTGAAACTATACATTCACTGAAACACTTAGTAAACAAGTTAAGGAACATTAGGGCATATGTTCCGTTTTTGAATCTAAAAGTTTGGAAAATCTATTCCAACCGTCAGATATCACCGTTAAGATTAAATACATGTATGAAAAAAAATCCAACTACATCTGACAACGTTAATGGCTCGATCGGGACGGTCAACCGGGTGAGTCAAACCTCTAAACGTTTTAAAACGGAAATTGGCCCGTCTAAATGACGTTTTTTGGCCTGATCTCCAACAGAGAATAGTTTTAAATCGATGAGACCCAACTAATCGTATAAAAATTTTCCTCAAAATATTTACCGACTGTCAGGCTATCCATAGGAAAACGGAAGTAAAAAACAGTTAACCGCAACATTCGGCACAGAGATTTTGTCGGAATCTTCTCATTTTTCAACCGTAGACGTATTTCAATATTTTGGTCATATATTATTTCACGACACATTTGCATTTGAAGAGTCTACGTATAGTAACTATTTGAAACTATACATTCACTTAAACACTTATTAAACAAGTTAAGGAACATTAGTGCATATGTTCCGATTTTGAATCTAAAAGTTTGGAAAATCTATTCCAACCGTCAGATATCACCGTTAAGATTCAATACATGTATGAAAAAAAATCCAACTACATCTGACAACATTAAAGGCTCGATCGGGACGGTCAACCGGGTGAGTCAAACCTCTAAACGCTTTAAAACGGAAATTGGCCCGTCTAAATGACGTTTTTTTGCCTGATCTCCAACAGAGAATAGTTTCATATCGATGAGATGCAACTAATCGTATAAAAATTTTCCTCAAAATATTTACCGACCGTCAGGCTACCCATAGGAAAACGGAAGTAAAAAACAGTTAACCGCAACATTCGGCACACAGATTTTGTCGGAATCTTCTCATTTTTCAACCGTAGACGTATTTCAATATTTCGGTCAAATCTTATTTCACGACACATTTGCATTTGAAGAGTCTACGTATAGTAACTATTTGAAACTATACAATCACTTAAACACTTGGTAAACAAGTTAAGGAACATTAGTGCATATGTTCCGATTTTGAATCTAAAAGTTTGGAAAATCTATTCCAACCGTCAGATATCACCGTTAAGATTAAATACATGTATGAAAAAAATCCAACTACATCTGACGACGTTAAAGGCTCGATCGGGATGGTCAACCGGGTGAGTCAAACCTCTAAACGCTTTAAAACGGAAATTGGCCCGTCTAAATGACGTTTTTTTGCCTGATCTCCAACAGAGAATAGTTTCAGATCGATGAGACGCAACTAATCGTATAAAAATTTTTCTCAAAATATTTACCGACCGTCAGGCTACCCATAGGAAAACGGAAGTAAAAAACAGTTAACCACAACATTCGGCACACAGATTTTGTCGGAATCTTCTCATTTTTCAACCGTAGACGTATTTCAATATTTTGGTCATATCTTATTTCACGACACATTTGCATTTGACGAGTCTACGTATAGTAACTATTTGAAACTATACATTCACTTAAACACTTGGTAAACAAGTTAAGGAACATTAGTGCATATGTTCTGATTTTGAATCTAAAAGTTTGGAAAATCTATTCCAACCGTCAGATATCACTGTTAAGATTAAATACATGTATGAAAAAAAATCCAACTACATCTGACGACGTTAAAGGCTCGATCGGGACGGTCAACCGGGTGAGTCAAACCTCTAAACGCTTTAAAACGGAAATTGGCCCATCTAAATGACCTTTTTTTGCCTGATCTCCAACAGAGAATAGTTTCAGATCGATGAGACGCAACTAATCGTATAAAATTTTTTCTCAAAATATTTACCGACCGTCAGGCTACTCATAGGAAAACGGAAGTAAAAAACAGTTAACTGCAACATTCGGTACACAGATTTTGTCGGAATCTTCTCATTTTTCAATCATAGACGTATTTCAATATTTCGGTCATATCTTATTTCACGACACATTTGCATTTGACGAGTCTACGTATAGTAACTATTTGAAACTATACGTTCACTTAAACACTTAGTAAACAAGTTAAGGAACATTAGTGCATATGTTCCGATTTTGAATCTAAAAGTTTGGAAAATCTATTCCAACCGTCAGATATCACCGTTAAGATTAAATACATGTATGAAAAAAAATCCAACTACAGCTGACAACGTTAAAGGCTCGATCGGGACGGTCAACCGAGTGAGTTTACTAGATTAGACGTAATCAGCCATGTAAAAATTTGAGAACGTTTACCTCCCGATACTATGGCTCCCTGTAGAGAGAGATAAGTTTAAATTTTCCAAAAATATTTGCCAAAAATTTGTCGATTCTTCCAAAAATTTTCCGCCAAATATTTGCCAGAAATTTGTAATCATTTTAGCGAAGGTGTTTGGTTTTCTTTCTTTCAATTCTTCTCATAAACCCTGAACCATGAGGCGAGCTCTGCTGAGAAATCTCTCTCTCTACGCCCGCAAGCCTAGGCCTTCACTCGCCACTTCCACTACTACCAGGCTCTTCTCCTCCGACAAAAACGACACGTCGTCCCCCGATGACTCCTCCTCAGAAACCCCCAATCCCTCCCCCGAGGCCGCCCTCAGAGAAGTCTTGAAGAATGACTCCTCCCTTCAACTCCAGGACATCACTAACAAAGGTCTCACCATTCTCTCTCTCTTCTCAAATTGCTCGTATTATTTTTAGTAATTTTAATTTGTTTTTTGTTTATTGGATTTGGATTAAATAAAAATGAAAACGAGAATGGAGGAGTACTTGAAGGAATGCAAGGAGGAGGCACTGCCGTCGATCCTGGAAGCGATTCTGCAGAGGAAGATGGCTGGGAAGCACGAGGAGACGGATGATGAGTTGGTGGAGGATCTGAGAATGCAGCCACTTGACAATGTCGGCGACCAGGATTTCGAAGAGGATTTCGAAGAGGCCTACGACACGGATGAGGATATTGATTACAAATTTCCTCATGGTTCAGGGATTTCTCAGCAGAGCTCGCCTCATGGTTCAGGGTTTATGAGAAGAATTGCTTGCAATATGCAATGACACTTCTATTCTCATGTGCTCCATTGTCATGGACTGATTCTAGTTTGGGTTTTCTGGGTTTGTGTACAAAAACCTGCTCCTGGGTTCCTGCAGATTACATTTGTAAGTTGCTCTATATTATATCTTAGTTACATTTTGTGTTCATGATGATGGGTGCTCTTGGTTTTGTTCTTATTCTGTCAAAGTTTGGTTCTTTTTATTTGTTCTGCAGATCTATTGTTAGCCTTGATCATATTGTTTGATGCATAATTCAGGATTCAAAGAATCAATGGGCGATGTGTATATTGAAAATGAAAGATCTGAAATGTCTTTAGCAGTGAGTACTCTTATGCATATGCTTGAACTGTTGAACATCATCCTGTTTAGTGTTTAGATTTGAGTTCGGCAAGCTTAAAATACATGAGCTGATTGTTATGCATCTAGTGTTTAGATTTGACTAACTGTTTTTGTATGCATTTCTTAAGTTTCCTTATAATCAGCATCGTTGTTAACTTGTTGTTACTTCCAATTGATGTAGGTTGATGCTGTCATTGGCTGGTTTACAGTTTGCTTGGAGGCTGGCAATGCCACTAGGTTCAGTAAAGTTTTGAACTTTGATTACATTTATAGCTCAAAATGTGATCTTTGTTGGTTTGGAAGATAATATATCTCTTCAGGATTTTTGATTTCAAGTAACTAATATTGGGTGTGTCTCTGTTGGATGGTCATTTCTGAGTTTAGGGAAAATGGGACTCTAGACATTGGATCAAAATTGAAGCTTTCCCTTATAGTCGAAATTTTCTAGTAGGTGAGCACTTTTATTGATAGGTTCTGTTCTGCATTTTCAAAGTATGATGGTGCTGGTTGAATCTAGTTTAAAAGTGAGAAGTAGTCTGATTGATCAGCAGTTTTATCTAGAGGGAAATATATATATGCTGATTTCACTTCGTTTGCCTTGTAGGATCCTGAAGGTCTCTTCCCTTGCATTCTTGGTCACAAGGCTGCAGGGTATGTTAAGTCGTGTATCAATGTTTGCTGAATTATATATCAATGTTTTTGTTAAGTTTGATTGTAGTATGTGGCTACTTGGACTTGATGCAGGATTGTTGAGAGTGTTGGTGAAGGTGTTACTACAGTTCAGCCAGGAGACCATGTCATCCCTTGTTACCAGGCTGAATGTGGGGAATGCAAGTTTTGCAAATCAGGCAAGACAAATCTCTGTGGAAAAGTACGTGCTGCAACTGGAGTTGGAGTCATGATGAGTGATCGTCAGAGCCGTTTCTCTGTAAATGGGAAACCTATTTACCATTTTATGGGAACCTCAACATTTAGCCAGTACACCGTTGTTCGTGATGTTAGTGTTGCAAAGATAGATCCAAAAGCTCCTTTGGAGAAAGTCTGCCTTCTTGGATGTGGTGTTCCTACTGGTAATAGAACTTCTCTAGTTACTCAATTCAGTTTGCGTTTTAAATTTAGAAGTGTAAATTCATATAACATTGATGCTTATCTCTACTTTCCTAAGAAGTTGCCTGGTTTTTTTTTACCGGGAAGAAGAATGAAATAGAAGATTGTAGCTACAAAGAGGATTTTTTTAATTATACTTTGATATAATGGGCCTTTTGTAAGTATGATAATTGTATAGCTTCTTTTTAT
This sequence comes from Potentilla sterilis, assembly GCA_963682095.1. Taxonomy (NCBI): domain Eukaryota; kingdom Viridiplantae; phylum Streptophyta; class Magnoliopsida; order Rosales; family Rosaceae; genus Potentilla; species Potentilla sterilis. Next base: position 16,484,267 of record OY821766.1, on the reverse strand, counting down.
TTCCAACTTGGTTGCTCATACAGTTGTCTGTATCTACGAATGGAAGCCATAACGAAACAATTGTCTATGTCTACGAATCACAATGGAAGGGAAAACGGTACCATTGTCTGCAACTCATAATCACAATAAAAACGAAACTAAAACTATTGTCTATAGCAGATGCAGATGACAAATATCAAACACAAATTGGAAAATCCAGAAACCACTGCAGTTTAAATCAAATACGGACAATACATAAAGATAAAATTAAGTTGTGCAAAACTAATAAAGACAATACTTCATATAAATAAGTGTCTTCTTACAATGGCAATGACAATATTTCCCAAAAATTTGATATTGTACAAAATAACAGGAGACAATAAGTTATAACAAAGTAGCATTGTCGTTATTGGATGTCAAACAATGGCTCTTTTTTCCCTATCATTGTCCATAGTTACAATCAGACAATTATAATTTGCCATTGTCTGAAGCGTGTATTAGACAATCGCTGGGTATACAATGGTAACGGCCCCCCATCAGACAATGCCAAAAAACCATTGTCTATTGAGGTTTTTGGCTTAGTGGAGCCAACAGATGAGGGGGGAAGTGCAGAGATTGGCCGTAAGATTGGCGGCCGAGGCCCAGACAGTACAGGAGCTGCGCCGCAGATTAAAGCAGTATCATTTGGATATGGCCAGTTGGCATGCTGAATGCGACAGAGTTCGGCAACACAACTATGCCGGCCAACAAAATTGGTGGTGTGATATGTTCGCCGCACAACAACAAGGCCTTGAACCCCCGGCCCCGTTTCAGCCGTTAGTTGAACCTCCAATGCCTCAACCTCCCGAGTTCGATCAACAGGATGCCGAGCATGGTGGAGAGCAGGATGCTGGGGATGACGTGGTGGACTTTAGTACTTTAGGTGATGATTAGGGTTATATTTATGTATATTGGAACGAATTAAATAATAAGTCATTTAGACGTGTTTCTTGTTGGTGTAAATGCATGGATTGTCATTGTGAATTGCAGGTTGCTTGGAATGGTAATTTAGAAATTAATTTAATTTTTTTTCCCCAAAATGTAAGAATAGCTGACGATATTGGCATTATTTCGTCGGCTATAAGCACTATAGCCGACGATTTTTACCAATTTTCGTCGGCTATAAGTTTCATAGCCGACGAAAATTACTTTATTTCGTCGGCTATAACTAATTAATGCCTATTAAAATATTAATATATTCCGACGAAATAACCGACGAAATAGATGAAATCGTCGGTTATATTTCAGAACAAATAGCCGACGAATTTCGTCGGCTATAGGTTTCGATATCGTCGGCCATACTCAAAAATATCCGAAGAATTTCGTCGGGTATTTCGCCCACGTTTGGTCGACAAAATAAATTTTCATCGGTAAAATCGTCAGCCATACTCGACTATAGCCGACGATTTAGTTATTTTCGTCGGCCATTGGTATTACCGACGGCGTTTTTCCGACGAATTATAGTCGACGAAAATTTCGTCGGCAGAAGGAATAGCCGACGAAATATTGGCATAGTCGATGAAATATTTTTCGTCGGCTTTTCACTCGGATCTGGTAGTGTGCCTAGAGCAGATTAGCTCAGGCGAAGCCGACGACTAGTTGAAGACGAAGGCGCATAGGAAGACGATGGAGTTTCAGTTTTGGGCCCGAAAAAGTCCGAACCCGGCCTGAATGGGCTTTGGTCGGTCCCTGCAGTTCAGAAAGCCCGAACCGATATTTTCGGGCTTTGGGTCGGTTTTCACAATTTCTGGGCCTTGCCCGTGCCCACCCCTAAAACGAGCAGTGAAAGCATACAAGCATTTGTTGAACTGAACATAATGTAAGACTTTTAATTAATTTCCATTTTTCAGTTATAAAGTCCCTAAAAAATTCAGGTATGCCCAATAACTTTTACATACTTTATTACATGGGAATAAATATGAACTATATGCATCATATATGCATCATTTACCATCATATATATTTTTAAAAAGTGTTGCTATAATGTGTCTTAAAAGCATAAATGTTTTCATAATACATACCCACAAAATTATTCTAATATGGGGAGACTTTTAGATTAAAGGAAGGATTGATGACCAGGTAGGGCTGAGCGCGGGCCGGGCCAAGCCCAAAATTTGCAAAGCCCTACCCAAAGCCCGATATCCTTGGTCCAAGCCGAGCCGAGCTTTTTCAGAAATGAGGACCGAGCCGAGCCCGACCAAGTCTGACCGAGCTGGGCTTTCGAGCTTTTTCAGGCCCAGGGATCCGAGAGCCGTGGTGACTCACCGGCGAGGAGGAGACCTGGAACAGCTTTGGGGGGAGGGGGGGAGTGCGACTGTGCCGGACTGTGCAGGGGAGGCTGTGCAGATCGAAGAGTCGAGCAGGCGAAGGAGACGAGGAGCTCGGGAGTGAAGGCGCACTAGCTGGAGCAGCGGAGACCCGGGGGGGGGGGGGGGGTAGTTAGGCTTGATAGACGTGAGACATGTGACTCCACCCAATTGACACAATTGAATAAAGCAGCAGTTCCTCCATAGCATACATTAGTTGAGCTGCTGACACCTTCAATGTTAGTATTTTCATGTTTCTAGAAATTGAAAGCGAGCAAAAATCAATGTGCGGATTGGAGAGGCGAAGCAGACGAGGGCTCGGGAGTGAGGTGGTAGTGTGGTGGCTGGAGCAGCAGAGACCAGGAGAGGGGGGGGGGGGGGGGGGGGGGTGGGTGTCAATCATTTAACTGCTTCTTTGTCCTCAGAGGAAGAGCTGAAGAGGTTGAAGAAAAGGGGCAGAAACTTGGTTTCGGGCCGGGCCGAGCTTTTGGTCCCATAAAAAACAGGGTTCGACCTCGGACCGAAATCCATACTTTCAGGCCGGTCCTTAAAAAAATTAAGCTCGACTCGAACCGTGATTTTTTCGGATTTTCTAGTCGGGCTTTCACTCCTCCGGGCCCAAACACCCAACCCTATGACCAGGATTGTTGGGTTACTAGTATTTCTTTAATATATAAAACACTACAATTTTTATTGAATATCTCAGAGCCCGTAACAACTTTTTCACAATCAACCTAAAAAAGAATTTCACAATCAACCTAAAAAAGAAAGAGTCCCATGTTAAAAATCAGCAATCATATATAATTATAGCATTGCCACATAATAAAAAGAACAACCCTTAAAAAAATAGAGAGTGAACAATTAACTTAGACAAGATGTCGAGTTGTTGGCTATCAAATCGGGGTTGAATTTGTTGCTTACCATGGGTTACATTAAATGCAGTATTGAAACTGACTGCTTATTCGTAGCTGTGCGAGGCATCCAACTGGAGGAATACCAACAGTTGAGATGATCTTTATTGATTAATTTAATTTTTGAATGGTTAAAATCGTTGATTATGTTACCCAAGATATGTAAATTAGAGAGAGTTCGGACGCACATGTCAATAGTGGTATAGACACAAGTATTTTTCATAATACTTGTGTCCATACCAGTATCGATGTGTGCGTCCATACTCTCTAATTTGCATATCTTGGGCTATTTAATCAACTATTTTAACCGTTCAAAAGTTGAATTAATCAATAAAGATTACATCACTAAAAAAATTAATGTAAACAAATATCATTTGTTTAACCAATTGTGTCAAACAAATGGACGACTGATCATGAGACTTCCAACTTTCACTAGAACTGTTCATTTGTTTGATGCAATCGAATGAGAGAACGATATGGGTTCATGTCTGCAAAATTTCAGCTAATTTCATGATCGTTAAGGTATTCAAAAGTGCGATTTCCGATCATAAACATGAACGATTCAATTTTGACAAAATGCAGTCTATCCATTTGTTTTAATCTATTTTGATATGCTAATGGTTATCAAATTGACTGAAAATTTGCAGAGATGATATATATATATATATATATATATATATATATATATATATACAGTCCTTTTCTAATACGGACGTCCGCACGCACTGTTCACGGTGCGGATGCGGCGTTTCCGGCCACCTCCGAGGCGGCGCCGGCGTATCCGGCCGGTGGGTTTTGCTCGCCAGTGGCCGGCGACCCCGTCTGTGCCGGCCCGGGCTCCATCGCCGGCCGGAAATCCAGAAAACCCAGAAAAATGAACAGTACCCCGTCATTTTTCTGCAATTTCTGGATTTCCGGCCGCTGCCGGCCGGCGATGGAGCCCGGGCCGGCACAGACGGGGTCGCCGGGCCGGGGCGAGCAAAGCCCACCGGCCGGATACGCCGGCGCCGCCTCGCCGGTGGCCGGATACGCGGCATCCGCACGGTGCGGATGTCCGCAGCCGCCTCGCCGGTGGCCGGATACGCGGCATCCGCACGGTGCGGACGTCCGCACCTGAAAATTTCTATATATATATATAAGTATCTAAAGACTAGACGGTGGAGATGAAAAAATTCAATCGAAAAGTTAGTTAAAATATCAAATCCGCACCATAAGGATTTGTGCGGAGGTCCTTAACCAAGAAGGCCTATATATATATATATATATATATATATATATCAAATCCGCATCATAAGGATTTGTGCGGAGGTCCTTAACCAAGAAGGCCTATATATATATATATATATATATATATATATATATGTACATATATTAATTTCTTTTGCTGTTTGTAAAAAATCATTGAAAGTCAATATTGTTCTTCAAATCAGAAACATGAAATAATAAACGTACACTATGAAGAAGACTTATGGAGTGTGTTTAGATGAAGAAGAGTCAAAAGTGGGTATGGATTAAGAGAAAAAGAAGAAGATAAAATTAATGAAATGAGGACACAATCGATTTTTTAATATGTATTATCTTAAAAATTGAATTAATTTTTAGGGTTAATTTCAGTTTACTACCCAAAACTTTGGGTCAGGTTTCAGTTTCGTCCTTATTCTTTTAACTTAATCACGTGTGCCCTCCTACTTCTAATTTTCTATCAACCCGAGACAAAAATTCAATTTAACTTCGAACATGACGTCATTATCCGACATGGTCATAGACGTGAGACATGCTGGCCTACTTTTCAGTTTCCAACCCTTTTCAAATGACATACCTTTTATTTTTGGCGCCAGCATGTCTCTTCCACGTCGGATGATGACGTCATGTTCGAAGTGAAATTGAATTTTTGTCTCGGGTTGATAGAAAATTAGAAGTAGGAGGACACACGTGATTAAATTAAAAGAATAAGGACGAAACTGAAACCTGACCCAAAGTTTTGGATAGTAAACTGAAATTAATCCTAATTTTTAAAACCTATTTATTTTCATATATCTTGAAATTTTTATCAAAAGAAAATTTAGCCCAAGTTATTTTGAAATCCTATCTCCGTCCCTGCAAGCAGGGTAAGTGAATTTTTTCTATGTTAGCTGGATTCGGCAGATACATAGTTCAGCATGGTTCAAACCTCACTGATTGTCACAGATTAGTTAGTTTTTCCTATCCTGCTCACTGGTTCAAACCTCACTGATTTGTTGTTCAGCAATTTTCATATTAAATCGCTTCAACACAATTTATATAAAAACTCACTGGTCTGAATACCATAGAGGTATGTTCAGCACGTGCGTGAGATGTTCATGTATATTTTTTATGTTAACCATTTAAATGATTTAATATATTTTTGATGTCAACAATGCAGAAATGATGCATTCACTCTAGCTCTAAATTATTAACAATGACCTTGCTCATATTTTGATAAGTTGCCTCTGGTCCTTGGCATAGTCTTACCTTGACTAATAAAAATTACACAAATTTACAATTAATTTGGAGCAGATCATGATATACAGGTTAATTAACAAAATGATGCTGAATAATCGACTTGATGATGGATCTGTTGGGACTTGACCATGGATCTGTTGGGCTCTTTTGTGCTAGAAAAGAGAGAATGAGTCTCCAGTCACAAAAAGGAAGCAACCTATCTACTGCTTTGAACTCTTCTGTTTTGACATGGGAAGAGGGAGCTGCTTTTCGTTTAGACTTGAGATATACCTAAGTTTCTGCACTGTCTATCCTCTGAAGGTGCACATCCCATATTGATACGAGATCCTTATCCAATTAAACTGGAGCCTGGGATAAAAAATTGTCTGATTATGTAACCAGAGCAGTTGATTCAAGTAATGCTAAACGGTTTTTGGTAAGAGTAATCTTCTCTTCTGCTTCTGCTGCCTTTTCTTGAACTCCACGAACAATATCCTCAGGAGCTTTCTCTATAAACTGTATAGGATAAAGTCGATATGGTAAGAGGTACATGATACTAGTGCAATCATCAACCACAAAAACATGGGAAGGTACCATAACAAAGAAACAAATGACAAATTGGAAAATTATTCTGATATCCTGTTCACTCTGTGAATTACTTATTGAGCTTTTTAAAGATGAGAAATAATTGTCTCAGGAGCCCAACTAAAAAACTTTAATCCAAATCCATCATTTTAAATCCCTCCATCCAAATAGATCCTCGGATAAAATGAAATGCAAACTATTTCAACCTGCATATCAATTCTAAGTGCATGAACAAGTAAATGGATTTAGACCAGCTCTTACTTTAGGAGAACGGAGACGAGCTATAAGTCCATCGTATTCTGTCTGCATTTTAGAAAGTCGCTTATGAAGCCGTTGGATTTCAGAAGTGACATCAACCATATCCGCAAGGGGAAGATAGGCCTCAAGTCCTTCACCAGCAACAAGGTGGACTGATTGATCAGCATTCCCTGAAGTAGAGCACAAAACATCATAACGGCTGAGCATCACATTGCAAGAATGGATAAACATTATTAAATCCTGTACTTGGCCCACTGAAACTAAATAGTGAGTAACATGCCTGGTGGAGAATCTGTGAAATTGATGCTTTGCAAATCTAGCCTCGACAGGAGAGCTAAAACCACCTTTTCTTTCTGCATCATAATATAGATATATAACCACAAACCCGAATTTTGAGTAATGCTAATAGTGATTACGTAGAGGACAGAAAAAAATTCTTTGCATATAAATCACAATTTGTACATGAATTATACAAAAAGATTATCAAGGAAAGTAATAAACTTAAAAAGAAGAAACAGAGCAACTGGTCATCTGGAATTTACTAATCTTTAATTCTTGATTTCTATTCTTTTGGCAACCAGAATTCTGACACATGAACCTTGACGAATGACTGCCAACTTATTTTTCTTTTAGGGCCCATGTTTGGTTAGTAAAACCTGGACCAAAGCAGAGCTTATGGGGGCATGGACTACATGACATGAAGTCCGATGATTGGAGTGCTGAAATTACTATCCCCCAGCTCAGCCACAAACATAATTAGAATGAGCACCTCGGTACTCCAATATTGCGATCGTCCTAGATACTTACCATTATGTACTCAGTAACTTCTACATTTGCAACTATTGATGCTGATATGCGCTTTACCGGCTCAACAGAATATTCTGCTCGTGCATTCCGAATGGCTCTAATCTACGAATCACAAAGTAACATTTTCAGTGATTTAAATATCACATTGAATATGAGAAAATCGTAGAAGAGACAAAATAAATAAATAAATAGAATTTCAATTGATATGAATACAATAAGAAAGAAACAAGGAACATGTATACTCACCAAAGCTTGTAAATTTTCAAACTTTTTAATCGAGTTGATTTGCCTCGGAAGGGAAGTCAGTGGCCATGGAGATGCTATGAGAGCTTCTTTCCGATTCGGGAGTGCCTGTATTGTCCATAGATATCTACAGAATCAGGAAGAATTACAGAAAAGAAAAAGGATTGCATTACAACTGAGGTAAACAAGTGGTAAAATCACCCAAAATTCCAATATAAAATTGTCTATATGTATGAAGTGGAATTTGCTCAATTTAGTGTCAGGCATCTATATTGGTTAAAGTCAAACTTCCATGGTTAAAGTAATCACGCATCCATATTTCTTTTGGGCTGATAACTTCAATATATTCTTTGTTATCAATAAATCTCAAGAAAATTAATTTACTAGGCACAACATATTTTGCTAATAACTTCAATATATTCTTTGTTATCAATAAAGAGATACAAATCAGACTGACGAGATGCTCACCAATCCCTTGTTAACATCTTCAAACCGAAGCTCAAAATTAAAACCAATTAATATTGAGAACTCATTCAAAGAAGTATAGCACTGGAAAATGTCCGAAAATAAAAATAATTGAATAGTTACCTTCAAGGGTGTAACTTATCAAACCAAACTCTGAAAAACCTGACTCTATTTTAATTCCAAAACAACCCGTTTAACAAACAAGCTTCCAAAATCATTAAGAATTTGACATCAATTTGAAACTTCACCAAGTCATTCTGTATTTCAATTTGTGCAGACCTACTTAGGGAGAAGAATGAAATAACAAAATTATAGTCTCTGGCAGTCCTAGTGACACCAAATCATAAAAAAAGCTTTACACTTCACAACAAACATGAACAAACTTATAAAAACAAACATCTACTGTGTACTAAAGCAATTCAATTCACTACAAGTGTTCATATATATCCTTATCACCATTTACCTGCCAGAGTTCCTCAGTTACAAATGGCATGAAAGGGTGTAGCAATTTAAGTATGTTTTCAAAAACATACAATAGAACTGCCTGAGCAACAGAAGCCTCAGAGACGCTACCGGACTGGGAAAGACGAGCTTTGCTAGCCTCAATATACCTGGAAAAGTACCAGTTAATAGTTTGCACAACAGTAAATCAGCACATCCGAGTCTGGCAGAAAACTTCTGAAACCAAACATGAAGATATAAACCTCTGAAGAAAAAAACTAAAAAGAATATATATATATATATATATATATTTTTTTCCACTTTCAGGCATCAGGATATAAGCCTTTGCAGGATGTAACTTAAAAACTATAATAACTGTGAATAGAAAACCATACAACACGGATATAGGACTGCTTCAACATATGGTCCTAGATATATAAACGGTGGTACTAGAGAAGGATCATGGAAGAGAATCTCAAGATGAAGAAAAAGGAATTAGTAGCAAAACCATAAACTTTTTGTTTCCATTAAACTTTTCCGGTTACAACTCTATCTACTAAAGCCTCTCGGTATCTCTTCTTTTTACTTTCTACTTTGTTTCTGTCCATATTGTTCTCTAGTGAACTTTCACTTTAGACAACCACTAGAAGCCAGTAGTTTAAGGGAGTGATCTTGCAACTCCACTTTCACACTTGACTGCAGTTCTGACTATTTGTGGATTACACGCGGCGTAATATATTAAATGTGGAGTGATTTTAGCACGCCACATATCAACTATGAACCTCTATCATGCACAGTTTGAAGCTGTACATATTCTACGCCTCTTGGTATGAGTTCTGTATGACGAGTACCATATGCTATGAAGAACTAAAAGCATTCACAGTTTCTATGGTGTTTCAGCACTTGAGGCAATAACTTATCATTCTTGACGAATGACGATGAAGTAACATCTCATATTAAATAACTATTTCATGGAAATTATTCTAAATTAAATTCGAGACATACCAATCGGCAAAATCACCCCAAAAAAAATTGTACGCGTCTCTTCCTACATCTCCAAAGAAAAATTTGTCATAGCTTGCTGTCACAGAGTCGATAAGCAGATGAAGTTTCGAGATCTGAAAAAGCGGAAGCTTACATCTGCTTAGAGAACGGAGTAAACTGAAGTTACAATGCAGAAACGGATCTTGAAAATTATCTTACCACCCAACGTTCTGGTAAAGGTAAAATGTCTAGAAGCTCCACTTTGTCAAACTGAAAGAGCATTAAAAGGATTTAATTAGCAATACAAGCAACAGTCATCATCCTCTAATATGATGTAACAGCTACAGTGAAAAAAAATCCATAATATGATAGAAAATAACTATGGTGGGGCTGGCTACCAAATACTCCTACAATCTACAATTAAATTTTGAACTCCATATCTCGGCTATAACGTTCAAATAACAATACATATTTACATATATGAAAAACAAATTACAACATTACGATAAAAATAAAGTGCAATCTTACAAGAACCCCCTCAAACCACTACCATCACTCTTTCCCTGGGTTCCTCCTTTTCTGAACACATTTTGTCCTAATGATCTGCATGGTGCAAATGCTTGACTAAAACCCAACTGATAGAAGCTGTCATGGTCTACCAACACAGCACAAGAAACTTCAAACAAGTGCATTCACTCAATTGCAGAAGGAATCTAACAGCAGTTTAACACCTTAATACAGTATGCAATGGTCCATCAAGAGTATCGAGATACTAAAGAACTCCTCGATCCTAATCTAATTGAAGAGGTTCCTATCTTAGTCTCTGACTTTAGAACTATAAGAACACTTGTTTTGTTTGCCCGTCCTCAGTAGCTTTCCATGATTTCATGAACAAGATTAAGCAACAGGAGCATTTTGTTCTAACTATCATAATACTTACTTATCAATCAAATTATTTGCCTCACACCCCAGACTGGATTGCCCCAGCAAGAGAGAAAACGAACAGAGAGGTATAGGAAGAGCGGAAAGGGGTGGCAGCTGGATTAAGTGGAAGGTGTGGTGGCAGCAGTTAGGACAGGGTCCATGGAGGAAAAGGTAAATTTGCATCTGATGGTTGTCGTTGATTTTAATTTATCTATTTATTTTGTAGTTTTTACTTGATCATAAGTATGAGAATTGTTGGAATATATTTAAGTAAATAGGGGTTGTAAACTCTTAACTCTAATTTATCTATTTATTTTGTAGTTTTTACTTGATCGTAAGTACGGGAATTGTTGGAATATATTTAAGTAAATAGTGGTTGTATACTCACACAACTACAATTTGCTATGGAGGTGCATGCTATATAATCTATTTGGTTTCCTTCCAAGAAACAGATATGGTGCCGGTTTCTTTATATCATCACATATTCATTCTAGATGGCATCAGTGGTGTTGATGATGTTCTGTTTTGATAATCCCAGGACATATATCCCCACCAATAAGCCATTGAAAAAAAAAAAAAATTCAACAATTAGTAAGTTAACAAAGAATTTAAGCATACCCACAGCATACTGTGGTGCCCCATGCGCACAAAGTTTCATCTTTGTCAGCAGGATGCAATATGTATTAGATTCAGTGAAATAACAGATTGTTTATATCCCAGCACATAACACAAGCTTCTAGCAATACAAAAACCAAAACCAAGAAAAGAACATATACACCAACAGGACTTGCTTATATGGATTGAAGGCAGCAGTATTTTGACCACTCAGGCGTGGTCACAGTCAAAAGTAAAGTAGTTTATCTAAGAACAGATAACAAAAAATAGAGATGCAAACCTTATACGTAAGAATATTTTCCCAAGCTGAAGCATCACTCACAACGGGCAAATTTTGCAATACAAATTTTCCGGCATTCCATAGTTTGTTAGTGAATGCCTTATTGGATGTCAGCCTCTCGTTGGATAAATTGAGGTCCTGAAAGCACAGTACAATAAAAAAAGCAAGTACGACATTAAAATGCAAAGCATAACACTCCAATGACTCCACACATTATTTTATGAAAAAAAAAAAAGACATCTGACATCTAGCACTATTTCAAAAATGATGAAGTCGTGGAAAAACAAACCTGACCAGCAGTCCCTAGAGCCAGCGTGAATCGTAAAGCATCTGTTCCATATTCCTTGATTGTATGTAAAGGATCTATTACATTCCCCAAGGTTTTCGACATCTTTCGCCCCTAAGAAAATTATTTCAAAAGAGAAGAAAATCAAAACTTTAAATGCATTACATGATAGATACCCTCAAACAACAAACGAAGTTGTCGTAACTGAGGGGTTTGACCATCCACATACCTATTCTTGGATAACTAATATTTCACATAGAAGAAATAATATTGAATATAATCGCAATAAACGAAACACATGTAAGACAATAAGTGGACATAAAATATACAATTTGACGTTAAAGTATTCATCCTACAAAAATGAGTCACAAAAATTTTGTCCACATAGGAATCAGTGCAGGACTGCAATCATAAACTGTCTGTTAATATCTTTCCACATGAGCATGAGATCAAAGAAAGAGAGTACACCTCTGAATTAATTGATTGCTTTCTTAAAAAACTGCATGTACAAATGTCAAAACATTACCAAATCTCATTAAGTACCAAGCAATGGACTATAAGCTGGTGCAAAAAATAAGTCCATAAATTTCACTCATCTAAATTGCAACAAAAATGTTATTGATAAATCCATTGATTTATCTTACACCAAACTACATATATACATATCCAGTCAGTGAAAAAGTAATTAATTTTACCAAAACTTTTAGTAGGGAAAAAAAATGTAATGCAGAGAAAGAAAGAAAACTCATCAGCAGTCCAGTGATTAAATACACACATGAGATCATGAAACCAGGAATTAGTGAGATTTTAGTAATAGGATTTGATTACCAAGTTTGAAGATGCTCACAAGAACACACAAGAGAGGATGTGAATAAATTATTTAGAAGGAAAAAAAAAAAAAATAGAGAACCAATACAGATAAATTTAAATAGACTGCATTTTCTACTTACTTCTGGGTCCCTGATGAGACCATGTAGATAAATGTGTGAAAAAGGAACTGTCCCTGTGAACTCAATTCCCATCATGACCATCCTCGCAACCCAAAAGAATAATATGTCATGCCTGTTCAACATGCAGACAACAAGTTCAACTTCTACAACATTTAAATTCAGCAAACTTCATCACAAATATCAACTAGAGTTACCAAAACGCCTTTCAGAACGTTAGAATGGTGCCAAATAATAATATTCATGGACCACAGAATGTAAAATGACCTGTACATAATTTTTTTTTTTTTTTGACAAATGAAACCAACTTTGTTGATCCCAATGAATGATACAATAAAAGTGGACAAGAGGTTCAGCAGAGAGAAACATCCAAATGAAAAGAAAAGGCACAGAAAGCTACATAAATGCAATCAGCGAGCAGCAGACAGAACTTCATAATGACCAGATAGTGCAACTGCCCTTTAGTCGGGCAAAATATTACAAAGACTGCTATTTCGCAATTCCACCAAACAGCAGCCCATAAAGCTGACAACAGGTTGAGGCATGCATTAGCCCATAAAAGGTTTACCAAACTAGCAGCAACACACAGTTTGACTACAATGTGTTGCAAAAATCTTTGGTAGTTAATCCATTACTCCTCAGTGGTACTAAGAAAAACAAATAACTAGCTGAATATATGTGCAATTTCTATTTAATTATATATTTTGAAGAGAAACATTTACTAACAAAACTGTGCACTTAGTGAATTAGCAAGCCAAATATAAAAAGCAAACTGAACACATCCACTCCAACTCAGTTTAGCCCTGAAAGCCCTTTTCCATAGAGCCAGTGCAACATGATACTGAAAACAGATGGTCCAGGAAGAGTACCGGCAAGTATTCTTTTGCCCTTATTACAAACTTTGATTCTTTATTTTGGTTGTTGAAAAAAAAAAAAAAAAAAAACCTCTAAGGGGCGAGGATGACATCCCCCAAGAAGCTGTTGAGGTGTCCCCCAGCATGAACAACACACAGGGCTAATCCCTGGGCTATATGTGACAATCAAGCACAACACCTCTCCTGCAGAACACCCCACAGGCCCACCCAAGAGAGCTGCATGATGCCTTGCCATCCTGATGTTCTGTCAGGAATAGGTGACCTATCCATGAGCAATAATTCAAGCTAATGCCCTTACGTAAGAAGGAACTTCGCTTTTTTCATATTACAGAAGCGAGAATGAAGTGAGGAAGGAAGTCATGTCCATCAAATGCATCAACCATGATTTTATAGAGAAATCCCTTGTCAAGAATCACATCCTATAGTCTAGATTAACTAACACAACACTTGCACTTTCTAACCAGGATCATTTATGTATCAGCTCTCTCCCTGCACTCGCCCCTCACCGACCATTAACCGGCACGACTCTAACACTAGAAGTCCCTGGAGACTTATCCTTTCCATAGTCAACAATGGCATTATTAACTTGCGCTTCTTTTAGTAAAATATTTATAAAAAAAAAAAAATGGGATTTCTTGAAATCGCCTCTCAGGCCAAGAAATCTCAAATATACTTTACCCCAGACCAGATTAAACCTTCCAGCCTCCCTTCACCTTGCTATTGCTATTCAGCTGTTGTTTAGTTGCCACATTATCCTTTGACGCACTCCTTCCTTTTCCAACTTCTCAATGGAATTCCTCTTCAAATAATGGTAACTTTCTGACTTTTGTTACCATCACCATCTCTGGAACAAACTATTTCTTTCCCTCTACCTCTTGACAACTTCCTACTTAATAGCCAAAGCTTCCAACTAAGCCAAAGAAACTTATCCCAACCCACTTTGAAACATTATCTAGCCATCTCCCTTCTTCTCCTTAAAACTTGATCTTTTTGAAAGAGACTATTAAATAGCTGAAACTGAGAGAAACTTAACTACCATTACTTGATATAGAACAGATAGCCAAACGCTTCCATAGGATATACCATCTGGAAAGCAAACCCTTTTGATAAACAATCCATTGGGGGAACATCAATAAAAATAGTCATTTTAGCCAGACAACATGCCTTACTTATCAGTAAATAAATTTCAGATTTATGGTAGAGTGGTAGCCATATATGAACAAAAAGGTGGATAAAACTTATGAGGTCACACATACCCAGTTTCTAGTATTGATGTAGGATAAAAGCGTCTAAAATCCTCTGTTGACTCATCTGGCCACCCAAGAGTACTGAAAGGCCAAAGTGCACTGAGAAGAGAAAAGTATAATTTTTAGTCAGCAAATTACATGGCATCTATAAGATTCTTGCATTAATAGGAAAACAAAACATTGAATAAGGTGCAAGTAACTTCAGAAGTACAGACAAAAGTATAGCATCGGCACAAATTCCCTTCAAACAACTTAACCAAAAATTGGTTAATCTTTGTATCAATGTTTTAGCTTACTAAAATTTCCTTTCTGCTGTTCAGCTATTTTATAGATCTTTACAACTTTGGTATTATTTTCCTTATTATGTCTGAGCAGGGATCTAATATAACATAACTGCTGCGAAAAGTTTTCCTGTCTGTCATTTAATAAAGATTCTTTGATTACATCAAGACATCAGCAATTCACATGGAAGATCTATGGTTTTATGTGAAGGAGTCCAAAAGTAACTTATGCTAGCACTTTCAGATCACACCAACAGATCCAAACCCATACTATTGGCTTTCCCTCAAAGTGAGTGATGCATAAGATGACGCTCTTAACCGATGAAAGAGAAGTTTTACATCTAACTGTCAAACATAAATAAAACCAAAACCAAAAAGTTTATCCAAAAAACATAAATGAAACCAAAACTAAAGTCTTAGTTTGACTTCTTAACAAATCTACAACAGAAAGTAAAATCAAATAGATAACAAGCTTTACCATAGCTTAGTTGCCTACCAAATAAAGTCACAATAAAATAAATTATATAAAACAAGATCAGTTCTGCTACTTTGATACATGCAAAGGCTTAGAGTTTATTGAAACTATTATATCGAGTAACACATGAAGCCTTCTCAGTTTCTCACCTTCAATTTTAGTTCTCTTAAAAAGTATAAGATTAAAATCCCAAACCAACTAAGAAAATATTTTTGAAGCATAGTTTATTGCAACATATTTTAATTGCTGACTATATAACTACAACTAAACATTCTCTGATACGGTAGTAATGGAAAGAATTGGATGGCCTAATAGCTATTTAGACAGATTTCCTAACTACAAAAAAAATTAAACGGGATCATGATAGAAGAGTTTACAGGAGAAAATCTAATTATTGGCTTCCCACAAACAGACCTCGAAAACCAAGTATCAAGAACGTCTGGATCCTGATATATTTTTGCGTCTCTTCCATACTTTTCTTGAGCTTTACCAAGAGCTTCTTCATAACTCCTTGCAACTATATATTCCTCTTCACAATCTTTACCCACAATGTACCAAACTGGTATGCGGTGTCCCCACCACAGTTGTCTGCTTATGCACCAATCCTTGATATTTGATAGCCAGTGATTATAAATCTGCTATTCCATAGTGGGCATTAGTGTAAGTGAAAACTTAGTTATTGGGATGATAACTCATTCCATCAGTGCAGTCAGGAACTGAAATGGTAATACAATACAATACAAAAAAAAAAAAAAAAACAGGACCTATATAACATAGAAATCTATGCCTTGAAGGGAAATATGAAAAATCTGGCCATTGAGCCTTGAAGGGAAATAAGAAAAATCTGGCCATTGAGCCTTGCAGGGACAAGAAACTAATCACCTAGGCACAAAAAGATGATGAGCCTATGCACAACTTAATGTAACAATATAAATAAAAAATGTATGTGTGTGGGTGTGTGCGTGTGTCAGTTTAGGCAAATCACAAGGTTTAATCCAACTACTCTTTTCAAATGGAAATGTTGAAAAAGACTCTTAAACCAACAAATCTTTAAAATAGGTAGGTTGACTACACTCTTGCGTAGAAACGGCCCCTTAAGGCCAATGGCTCTTAGAGATGAAAAGTGTATTAAAAACAACTTAAGCCAATGAATCCTGGGAACATAAGCTTACTCGAAACCTGGAATTGTTAGTTACTCGTGAGTGTCATTATCCTCTTTCTTTTTTTTTTTTTTTTTTTTTGGTTCAACAATTTGTAATGTCAACCACACAGCTATTCTGTGGCAATTATGCACAAACTAATTGTTAGCCATGACATGTCTATTTTATTCTATTCCTCGAACAAAATGACAATTATTACTAGCCTTTGTGGCTGAGACTTGGTGTGTAACAAAATGTAATTATGAAAAAAGTAGACAATTCAAACACAAAAAAAATAAACACATAATGCATCTGCATACAACATGACACTAGAACAAAACATGACTGTCTATTGTGCATGTTCTAAGACTAAACACAAAACAGTCGAAAATAATAAGGATTGAACATATCAAAATATAAGTAATAGATAAAGATAACAAGGGACAACTTAAAAAGCTTATTGTGTTAAAAACTTCCAATACAAAAAGATAGGAAACCACCACTCTTTCTGCTCACTACGGAAAGCAAATATAAGGACATTGGAAAGATTTACAAAAATGTATTTATTTTTCTAGTAATTATCACATGTTCTGTCTATCAGGTCCTGCTGGAGTTTATATGATGGATACACAAATTTACATACCTTGTCAAATCTTTCAGGTATAATTTTCAGATCTCCTTTTTCAACTGCTTGCAGGGCTTTTTCAGCTAAGGGCTCCATTGTTACAAACCACTGCTTGCTTACTAGTGGCTCTATCACCTGATATGGAAAGAAAAAAAGTTTAAACAAAAGAAATGAAGTATAGTATAACATTGAAGGTAAAGCAAATGTTGTACAATTTTATTTGAAAGTTGACACACCAAAAGGGGAAACAATCAACTCACTTCTCCACCACGCTGAGATCTGGGAACTCGTAATGTATGTGGTTCTTTCTTTACAGCCAATCCGGTCTCCTCCAGATCTGTCCAAAGTTTCTTCCGGGCCTCAAACCGATCAAGGCCACTGCAGGACAACCATTTTCGCATCATATATAACATGCCAAATAGAAGAAAAAAAAAATAAAGATAAAGAAACCTTTTCCACATCCTCAGAGACTTGAAAAAAGTTGTGCATCATTTACCAGTATAGTCCTGCAACCTTGTTAAGAGTGCCATCCTTGTTCATAACATTTAGTATTGGAAGACCAAGCTTTTTTGCAAGGTTGTAATCATTATGATCATGTCCAGGGCTTATCTTTAACACACCAGTGCCGAACTCTTTCTCAACTAGCTGTCAGATTAGGAAATTAGCAATGGTCAACATAACAATTTGTTTACCTGAAATTAAATGTGATGCGACTAATGGATAGTGAGTCAACAAATAGTATATCACCATTTTCAATTTAGATTACGAATATGTAGTCCTAAGACGTTGAACACTATAGATGGTTTAAATTGTTTATCATACATTACAACAAGGCTTCGAGTCTTCGACCAATAATTTGATCCCTGCATCAACTATTTGCTTCTAAATACGCCCACACACTCGAAACAGTGCCCCAGCCATTACTATCAAAGAGTGTTATTTAGTCCAATAACCCAGAATCAGGAGTAATTGGCATCACTCACCCCACTATAGACAATGAGAACTACAGAAGCACTATAAGATGTACCTTGTCAGCTATGATAGGGACGTGGCGACCATATGTCAGAGGCACTATAGCCATTCTATTGATGTATTTAGAATATCGATCATCCTGCATGACAGAGAAAAGAATCGGACAGATAATAAATAAACAGTTTCCAGATTCTGCAATGACATGACCACACTTCCACTAGGATGGAGAACACTGCTAAAAAATTAGTCATATAATTCTTCACACTAACAGCTACGATAGCATTACAAGTTCAGGATATAAAATGTTCTGAATCTCAAGCTTCTGTTTGAAGCAACGTTACTTACGAGATTAGTAATGTTAGCCCAGTGTAGGTATATGCAGAACACTGCTAAAAGGTAGTCATATCTTTCTTCAAACTAATAACTATGAGCATTATGAGTTCAGGATATAAATGTTACTATGTACTAAATCTACAGCTTAAGCTTGAAGCAACATAACTTACAAGATTTATCATATATGTAAGTCCACTGTAGAGAGAGAGAGAGATATATATATATATATATATATATATATATATATATATATATATAATGAAAACCACAGAAAAGACATAGCTGTCAACTACATTTAAATGAAGCTCGCTAAGAGTTTATGATATATTAGGTAAATACATCTTGATTCTGAAGATCAGAGATGCAATAAAATATATATATATATATATATATATATATATATCACGTGCTCTCAGAAAAAAAAAACGCTTAAAAGTAACAGTCACCTAACTATTGGTCCAAGTATTTTAAAGTTTACCATGTAAAATTGTCAACACCTGGGCAATCCACCACTTAACTATTAAAGCAAGCCAAGAAATACATGTAAAGTTACCATACCTCAGGATGCACAGCAATAGCTACATCACCAAATAAAGTTTCTGGGCGAGTTGTTGCTATTGTCAGAAAGTCAGCCCTACAATAATAAGTGGTATCAGTCAACATGGGTATAATGACCCTCATAAAAATGTGATCAATCAATCACACACAAGCAGAGATAGAACATAGTATGATTCAAAAATCATGTAAATGTGTTCAGGAGAATAAACAGTGCATGAACTAAATTAAGTTGGTTACTCATAGCATCAGTGCAGACAATAAATCAATTCATTGTTTTTTCGGGATTAATCAATCTCACACAGTTGGCCATTATGTTTCACTACATTTTTAGGAATTATGCTATTAAAAAATGGCATATAAATCGATTCATTACACATAAAAAATGCCAATTAAAGGTTGGTCAATCAATCCAATAACACATAACCATTGCAGTAAAGTTGCAGCCATCTATAACATCATGAATAATATTACTGTACTGGCACAATAAGATGTATAAACTTTAAATACTCCATAAGATAAAGACAATAAAAAAGCATAATGAGTCACAAGTGGTCGGCTGGAATTACTTTGAGCCTCCAGCAACACGATACTTAATATAATAAAGACTACCGGATTCTTCGTGATATTCTACTTCCTGGTCACAAATATTAAGGGCGCATGTTAAATATTGTGATGTAAAAAAGAAGCTCTATAAGATAACGTACATGAGCCAAGAAGTCACTCACCAAGTCAGAAACAGCAGTCTGTAGACTAGGAGACCAGTTCACCATGTAAGATCCTTGAGGGGAAACATAAAGTATATATATCAATATTCTACTCTATATATAAGTTCTACTCCAGTCAATTCTTTCATATTCGCACAAAGACAAATATCCAACAATAAGCTAGTCGTGTTCTATACATGTCACCAAGTTTCTCAGGGTAAGGGTATAACAACCTTGATAGATTAAGCCTTTCTCATGAAGCCTAACAAAGGCCTCAACAACAGCTCCTGCAATGAGTTAAAGAATATCAACCTTGAGATACTAAGCATTTTCATAATAATAAAGTCTCATCTCCTATAATACAGTTTATTATAAAATAAAAAAAATTAATGAAAAAAAATTCATTTTGAAAAGGACGAGAGAGGAGCTACTAGAAAGTCATTTAGGTTTGACAGTTATCAGCCAACTGGCTTTCCTTTTAACAAAGTGCATACTAGGCCAGCATTTAGTTACTCTTTGATAAAAATTTCTCCACTTCAGTACTATCCTGTTGGACTCGATTAAGCACAGTACAGATATAGCCACTTGTTGTTACTGTAAAGCTTCCTTGAACCTATTTTAGCACTCACATCCAACAACGAGTTTAATCTATGAGTTTCATGAAATCTGTGAGCTGTAGCTTAGAATTATGACTGCATATTTGTATGAAAAACCTAGATCAGATATCCATACATTATTTCAAAATGAATTAATATATTTGCCTTTTTTTTTTCAGAAATCTTTGGTAGCAGTCCATATCTACCGATATGTGATCGGTATTTGCTGCAACCTTATGGTCATGTTTAATAGGTGTATCAACTGGTTTGCAGCCTACTATGCAGTAATTTATGAAAAAATTTACAAACAAACGAAAGAGCTAGCTATTTCAATTCCCAGGACGTACTTTAGGGTTCCCAGGTTGTTGACCTTAGCTGGTTGATCATTAGCTTTCTTAATGTTCCTTTACTATTCAGTCCACGTCACCAAAAGTATGGCTGTGCCATCACCTAATCTCAAATAAATGAAAATACTACTTACAAAGGATGCTCCAAACACCATAGAAACCTCCATAATACAGTGTAAACTTGATAAATATCCTAGAACAAACAACAATACCTACTAACTGATAATAACTCTCTAAACATTTGGTGTTGCAGCATCAGGACAGGCTTAAGCAATAGGAACCTTTGGGACTTCTTTAATTGATAGTCCCTATAAAAATCTAACAACTTTAGCTTATGTACCTAGATGCCTCATTAACTATACTACAGTTACTTTCTGGACCGACTGGAGTTCTACCAGATAGAAAAATGCCTTACGACTTAGCTGTTCATCAAGGGTGAAATGCTCCCTCTTCCAATCACAAGAAGCACCAAGCCTTTTGATCTGATTTGTGATCGTTCCACCATACCTGAGATAATCAATATAGATAATTTATGAAGAAGTAACAAGTGCAATTAGAGAGTAATGAATTAATATAAAAATAAACGGTTTAGGGTATAGGGTTTTGGATGCGCTGTGATGGCATCTTTTGGCGTTTATATTTAGTATGCATGTACGATGATATACCGGCCATATATATTATAAGTTCTTCATGAAATTACTCCTTTCATCTTTCAAATTTATTCAAATAACTGGAAGTTTATATTTGCATCTCCCAGTCAGTCTGTCAATATACAGAACTAGAATTGAAACAAAGAGTTCTAATCTTCTTTTTCCTTTTTGTCTGAAATTATGAGTTCTGATCTCACAGCAGAAAGAACAAAAAAAAAACATGTATATGCATAGCGATTAACATCAAAGAAGCTTGATAAAGAAAACGTGCAGAAACTCTGCAAGAGGATGAGATAAAAGAGCTATTCTGACGAGCTTGCTAAACAATGTCAATAAAAATGCTAATTTCTTATTTGGTCCTGAGATATGCATAAATAGTTTGAGACAGCCTCTGACAATGTTGAAAGGAATAATTTTGTTTACGTTATAGAAAACAAAACATTTAGAGCTACATGGAGTTGGTCAATCAGGGCCTGTTTAGGATCCAAAAAAAATTTAAAAATTAAAAATTAAATAATATAGGGAGACCTGGAGGGAAGTTTGGAGCCAATATGGGTTTAAGACGAGGTGGTCCTTTTATTTATACTCTTCTGGTTGGTTGTTTTAAGCAAGGTGGTCAAGAGGATAAAGATTTCATAATAATTGAAGGTCTAATCATTTGGCAGGAGAATTTGCATTTAGCTGATGCTCTTAAAACACATACATGGAGTGGCCCACTGTCTAGAAACTGAAGTTTAAGAATAAAGCTCAACTTGATTTGTTTAGAATTGTGAGAGGACGCTAAAAAATAACAAGAGACAGATTGATGAGTTTAGAACATATGTCAGGACCAAAGTATATTTTTTGTATACTGTAAACCAACTTTGTATTAAAAATAAGAAGATTTCATAGCACCTAATATCTACACAATAGTCTTTATTGTCTCCTTTTTTTCTCTCTCTTTCTTTGTAGCTTACAACAAATATAATATATTAGAAAATGTGTGTATTGTCAGGAGAGGGGTGGGGGGGGAGGGGGGGGGGTGTTAGGTAAGAAAATGAACTTATGCAAAAATTGACTCGGAACATATATGGCCAAAATAAACACTGAAAGATGGATAAGCATATATACTTCTCTTTCCACTCCCAAACTCTTTTCACAAACTCATCTCGACCCAAGTCAACCCTTTTAATTCCTTCTGATGCAAGCATTCTTTCCACAACCAACTGCCACAGAAGAGTTAATCTTATGAGCTACAAATTTCAAAAATAATACAATTTTGTATTACCGTGAAGTCAAATGATATAATTTATAGATTTAAAACAAAAAAATTATAGAGCAAACAAAAACCACATTACATTAAAATATAAAATATCAAATAGTATGAAGTAATTCATTCCCAAACATAATATCATTTTAATAAAAAACCAGATTTTATTTCTTAGAAAAAGGTTTAATGAGAGATTGCAAAGCAATTAACACAAAACCCACATGAAAGAAGAAGAAAAAACTTGGGGCTAACACCTTCACTCGAACCAAGTTGTCACAACAAGCAAACTGCCTCTAACAAGATACTCTTAGATTCTAGACCAAGTACGAATCTACCACCTTCTGGTCCCAATCATATTCAGAGTCCATACAGAAGAATTAGATAAAATTTAAGGAAGTTGCAACATTGAAAGCAATGGTTGAATTGCAAAATGAGAATTGAAAAAAGGTGTTTCACATTGGAAAATAGATAAGAAATGCAAAGGGAGGGCTATGAGTCAGAGACATACCTGTGTGGCTATACCAGCATGATCAGTCCCAGGAACCCAAAGTGTTGGCCTTCCCTTCATACGATGGTATCTAACCATAATGTCCTAGAACATAATGTAAGAGAAAATATGAATTAAAAAAAAAACTACTTAACGAACTATTGTAGTTTCTAGAATTTAGAGTAATGTAAATTGTAGAAATCTCACTAAAGTAGGAACTTTCATTATTTATCTGCCAATCACAGAAAGTACAAAGACCATATAATACATTTTAGACTGTGTTGATACATAGGATCATTGATTTTACACAACTGACATGGGATATTCTAAATGTCGCTGACATCCTTTTATTTTAATACCAGGCACAAACAGACGAGCCACTGATATGTCAACACAGTTTAGATTACAATAGTCCATGATAGGCTTTACAATGGAACCCATCTAAAAGTTAATGCACCCGCAAATATTAATATAAATTTCAATCATACTAAAACTGTATTGTTAAGTTTGCATGTACATAAATAAATGTTATCTATTTGTTAAATACTGGCACTGCTATTATTTAAAAGTAGATTTAAATCCAACAAACTACTGCAAAATTAATATTTTCTGAATTCTGACACTGTTGTCAAGGTCCCTCTCCAAAATAGACGTGCTGACTAGTGCAGTGGGGCAAGGCTTCCCTGTTCTTCTTGCCCCTACACATAAACATCAAACAAGTATGGCACCGAGATTGAAGCCTCAACATAGTGCTGCATCCCAATCCAAGGATAGTGCTGACAAAGAATAATGCCAAAATTCAACAGTAACCACGGCTTAAAGTGCAGAACACAAACAAACTCAGCCCAAACTTCATTAACACCCACCCTCGATAGTCCTCGAAAATCTTTCTATTTCGTTCCATCTGTATAACTGCCAATAACATCCATCCTCCCCCAAAGAAGTTTTGCTTTCTTTCTCGTTCTGATCCTGTGAACTGCATGCTCAACAACATGCAACACCTTCTTGGTATCACCCTCACCAAAATAAAATAAGCTTCATCAATCAATTTCCACCCAATCTGTAAAGTTAAAAGGCAGTGAACAAATACATGAACAACACTTTCTTTGCATTCTGTGTGACAGAAAAGATTAGAGTGCCATGCAAGCACTGGAATCATCTTTAGTCTTCCAAATCTGACTATACCACTGAAAATATGGGATATCATAACCGCCAAACTAAACCTTGGATAAATATATCCAAGAAATTTTCAATTCAAGCCCCTTAAAGGCCTTAGAAGACTTGGTTAACTTTCAGCACAGAGACACATAATGGGGTCCATATGGGCTAACATCGATATACACGGTACTTTTTTCTAGAAGATTGGATTAGCTGGTTATGTAGAAAATCCTGAAGACCAGGATGAAACAAGAACCCCTTGATCAATCGTCTTGACTAGATAATGCGTCACCCAGGTATGTACAACAGGAAAATCAGTTAAGAGGGCACCCCTAATATGAAGCTTAAACATCATCCGAGCAGCTAAATTTTAATCACTGGAAAAGCCTTTTCCGCTGTTTAATTCTTCCTTGTCAGTCTCAAACGCATATTTATAAATATGTTCCCTGAGCTCAAGGATCCAAAGTCTAAATGAAAAAATCCTTTCATGAATCCAGTTCCAAGCATCACCTTTGCTTTCAACTTTCCATAGCTCTAGTCGCAAATTTCAAATCCTCACATCTCATCTCTTTACAATTCAATAACAAGAGCCAGTTATTTGCTTAACTAATTAATTTACCTACGGCCTCGCACCACTATGTGCAATCCGATGTGGTAGGACACAAGAACAAAAGTACCTCGAGTGTAACGAACATGGCGTGCCCCATGTGCAGCGAGCCAGTAACATTCGGAGGCGGCATTGAAATCACAAAAGGATCAGTTCCTCGGTCAAAGTTTGGTCTGAAATACCCCTGAGACTCCCACCTAACAATCACACACAGCTACGCATCAAAATCGCAATCCAAGTATCTAGCATTGTGAAAATGTAGAGCAGAATTGGACTCACCAACTGTAAATTCTT
Organism: Potentilla sterilis; assembly: GCA_963682095.1. Classification (NCBI taxonomy): domain Eukaryota; kingdom Viridiplantae; phylum Streptophyta; class Magnoliopsida; order Rosales; family Rosaceae; genus Potentilla; species Potentilla sterilis. Next base: position 16,459,140 of record OY821766.1, on the reverse strand, counting down.
TCTTCGTTAGTAAAATCGAAGGACTTGGAAGTCTGCGGAGAAGTAAAGACGCCATTCTCGGCGGCGGCAACTGAAAAGGTAAAGAGAGCGGTGAAGACGAAGAAGAGAGTGAAGCTTAGAAAAATGGAATGAGAAGAGAGATGAGTTTACCTGTGAAGCGTCTGGATATAACGAAGCGGCGTCGTTTCGAGAGTAGAAGAGGACGGAGGCTGAGAGCGCGATAAGAAGAGCAGGAGGAGAAGAGAGAAGGGGTGGAGAAGGTGGCTTGGAGTATCATCGGGGGAGGATAAGGTTAAACCCTAAACCTCCTATAGTTATAGGGAGGGAGAATATCTCGTGGCTGGCTACTCTACTCACTTGAAAATGCCACACGGTTTATTGTCATCCGTTGGGTCCCACTTACAGGTCAGGTATAAGTGTATATAACATGTCGAAATTGGCAAATTAAATAGAAATTCACCAGTACTCGAACAGATAAATGAGGTAAATCACACTGTTCTGTTGAAGAAAAATATCATAAATGTGTCTACGTCAAAGTAACTGACGATAGTGAATTAGGGAATTAGTACTTATCTGATGTAATCTATATTTCCGTTGTAATCGTCACCCTATATAAATGGATTATCTAATAAAAAGAGTAGACTAATTCAGTTTTACTTTTACACGTTATCAGCACTCAGCTTTACACACTGAGATTTTTAGCCAAGAAAAAAGAAAAAAAAAACCCTAGCCGCAGAAGCAGGCCATCCCCCCGGCTGCCGCCGCTAGGCCTGCCCGGCGCATTATATTCCTGCCCAGGCCAACGTCTTGACCCAGAACCGGCCTCCGATCGGCTCGATCCTCCGGTCCCGGCCCTCCGCTCGACCTTGTCCCGGATCCATCCACTGCCTCGATCCGGAGCCCCCTCCCACCTTGACGCCAGCCCAGACCTCAATCGAAGATCGGATTGCTCCACGACGCTCCAGGTCCGACGATCGGAGCACCCACTGCTTCGATCACCGCTCGGCCATCAACCTCCACACCAGATCGGACACCCATTGACGCCGGTCCTACAGCCTCGATCCGATCGCTGCTCCGATGACACCCGAACCACGCCGCAACTGAAGCACAGCAGCCCGAGTCAACGACCCAATTCCGATTACTACCGACGACTGAGAGGACCCGTCCCGGAAATTCCCCTCGGAAACTTCCGGAACAGCTCCTAAATAACCCCAAAGAAACTAAAATAATATTTTTTTGCTCCCAAACCGCCATCACCCACCCACTGGGAACAAAGTTCGACCGAAACACCGCAGTTCCGGAATCGGGTCAAAACCGGTCATCGGTCAACGCCGGTCAACGACGGTCAACGCCGTCGCCGGTCAACGGACTAAACGGTCAACGTTGACTGGTCAACAGTCAAAGTCAAAATCACTATTCATTTTACTGTTTAACTTTTTACTATTACTATTTACCTTTTACAGTTTACTAATTACTATTTACTGATTTACCGTTTTACCAATTCACCCTTTTACCAATTAACCTTTTTACCTTTCCCAAATTACCAATTACCCTTCGCCGCCGCCACAGTGGCAGCGCCGCCGCCACAGCAGCAGCAGCACCACTGCCGCCACCGCTGCAGCTCCGCCATAGCCAAAACCACTCCAAAGGTCACCTAAACCTCCGCTATGACAACCCAGGCCTAACTCCTCCTCCCTCCGCCGCCCAAAACCACAGCAGCCGCCACAAATGGCGGCTGCCCCGGCGGCCGAACTCCCCCTAACCTGCAAATCGTCCAAACTCCACCATGCGAACCAAAAATCACACTAATTCAACTCTAATCCTCGTACTAAACATGAATCCAACCTCTAATTACATCAACAACAACAAAATCATCAAAAATCACAACATTCCAAATCGGAGTCCATAAACCCTAGAAATTCAAAATTGAATTTCTACTTACCGGGGTTGATTCGAGCTAAATCCCTCCATGGAGTGGACGTGCCTGCCGAGGCGCTCCTTTTGCCCCTTGAAATCGGCCTGAACGGCGACCGGAGGAGGCGCTTTCGGTTCGACACGATCGAACCCCCCCTCGGCCTAAAACCGGAAAAGCAGTGGCACCCGGGCCACAACGCCACCACAGACGTGACGATGGCCACTAGACCGTCTGAACCAAATCGGCGGCGGGCCGAACGGAGGCCGGAAATGGAGGAGGACCGAAATCGCCTCTCGGTGGGGGTGCTCGGGCTCGAGCCGATCGGGGGGGCCAAAAAGAAAAAGAGGGGGGGGAGAAAAAAAAGAGAAAAGAAAAAAAAGAGGAGGAATATTCCCTCAAATTCTTAGAATATTCCCGTTTCCGGAATTATCCTCACGTTTCTGGAAATTTCCGAAATCTCTCCCCGATTTTAAGTCATAACTTTTTCCTACGACGTCCGTTTCACGTGTGCCGCGTGACTACGAACTCGTATCATCGCCCTTTATTCTGTCGAGAAATAAAATTCTCGATCGGGTCAACTTATAAAAAGTCAACATTTAAAACCTCTAAATAGTAATAAAAATAAATTTCTGCACGTCAACAATTAATTTAAACTCATGGGGTATTTTAAGGTTCGGGTCGTTTCAATCTACCCCCCTTAAAGAAATTTCGTCCACGAAATTTACGAGACCACTAAACTCAAAGGTAGGGTACAATTATCACCTTATCCCTTCCTAAACTGGCACACAACTTGCCAAAAGTTGTAAAATTTAAACAACTCCACATTTCAAATCACAAAGAGATAACAAAACCCGTGGTAAGCCAATTATCAATTCAACAAATGCTTACAAATTTCAAATTACTAAACCGAATACAAATTCTTATTGATCTCGTGGGCTCCATCTTAAGGAGATACTATGTCTAAGATTTTTGACATAACCTCTCCTTAAATTTGGATAGCCCTACTTGCATAAGATTCAATAAAACACTCCTTATCGCCGACCATCACATACAAAAATACAATTTCACAAAATAATAGACTAATTCAATTCCAAAACTGAAACAAATAACCGATTAAAGATAAAAATCAATACTCAAAATAATTAATCCAAATAACTATCACTAGTCAACCCCATTAGTCTATTCTCAAATATTTCCACGGGTTCAAAGCATAAAATTTTGTTTTTCAACTTTGAAAACCACCATACATGCATATTTATATATAAAATGTAGGTATGTTTTATGAAAATCTCATTTAAAACACATCAGCCTCGCTGATAACTCAAATAAACAATATTCCTTTGTTTGAAATATATATTCAAAATCAAATACGTTTGAAATCAATTCATAAAACCTCTTGACCATTCTCATTGGTCATATAAAAAATCTCAAACTCGCTGGTTCGGGAATCGCTTAAAAACCGAAAGCCTCATAGAGGAAATATTCCCGAAACTAGATAATAATATAAAAATATACTAATCTTAATCCACTGCTTCGGGAATCTATCAAAAGCTGAAAGTCTCATAACTGAAATATTCCCGAAGCCACATCATATAATCGTACAAAATTCCCAATCACGTCATATAATAATATAAAAATCTCAATCAACTGATGCGGGAATTTATTAAAACTGAAAGCTTCACAAACGAAATATTCCCGCCATCACAGTGAAAAACATCATCATGACCAAATCCCATTGGCCATGCAACAGGGAAATGTCTACCCACTACTGGAGCCTCGTCAGACTCCGGTCCGAGAGCCCTAATGACTCCCCCCGTGTCTAAGTCTACTACCTAGACACGTCACCGCCTCAATATGTACAACCCTACGTCGACCACCGAGCGTGAATCTGACCTATATGGTCAAGTCGTCACCTCGCGTGGGATGAGGCCTCGCTAGCTAGCAATCACTATAATATAAAAATCTCAATATAGTGATGTCAGCCAAAGCCTCGTCAGGCTATGGCCCGAGAGCCCTAATGACTCCCCCCGTGTCTAAGTCTACTACCTAGACACGTGATCGCCTCAATATGCACAACCCTACGTCGACCACCGAGCGTGAATCTGACCCATCCGGTCAAGTCGTCACCTCGCGTGGGAAGAGGCACCGCTAGCTAGCATCCATATCAATATCATAATCACGTGGACCATCGTGTGGTGAAAAACAAATCTCGAAATACATTTCCCTGATAAATCGACATGCCGAAAATCAACAATACCCGGCAAATCACTATGCCGTCAAATCAAAGTTACCCGGCAATCACCATGCCGTCAAATCAAAGATACCGGCAATCACCATGCCGTCAAATCACAGATAACCGGCAATCACCATGTCGTCAAATCGGAAATACGTAAATCCCCAAAATAATATCGAAATAGATAATCAAAATCGGCATGTCGAGAAATTCCAATTAATAAACTCAACAAAATCCCCGGAATCTCATTCCGGTCTATCGATTAAATATCCAAAATATTTCGAATTTATAAAACCACATGAAAATCTCATGGTTGCTCTTCGATAAACAAAACATTCTCAAGACACTTTTCGAAAAGTCTCAGGGTACTTAGTTTACTTTAAAAGCATTTAAAACAAACCAATAGAAATGAAATATTCGTTTAAATAACATTCTTACTTTTCGATAATCTCAAAACCTTTCCAAAGTAATACCAAATATATATATATATATATATATATATATAACTCCCATATACTCAAAATATTCATGCATGCCTCAAATTTAAAACAAGGTTCATTCATAATTATCAAATGCACCTATTCTTTAACGTATTAACCAAAAAGAATTTTATTAATATTCCTTAACCTCAAGGAATTATATTCCGCTCAAAACTTAATATATCAATAACAAATAAAACATGCATATAACCGAAATTAAAATAAAGTAATTTCAGTTTAATTTCAGCAGGTTCAATTTATTTTATTTACACAATTACGACGGAATTCCAACAAAACTACTAGAGTACTCGAAATTCAAGAAAACCCATCAGAGTCATGGTCCGAGAGTTGAACCGGCTCTGATACCATTTGAGAGGACCCGTCCCGGAAATTCCCCTCGGAAACTTCCGGAACAGCTCCTAAATAACCCCAAAGAAACTAAAATAATATTTCTTTGCTCCCAAACCGCCATCACCCACCCACTGGGAACAAAGTTCGACCGAAACACCGCAGTTCCGGAATCGTGTCAAAACCGGTCATCGGTCAACGCCGGTCAACAGCGGTCAACGGACTAAACGGTCAACGTTGACTGGTCAACGGTCAAAGTCAAAATCACTATTCATTTTACTGTTTAACTTTTTACTATTACTATTTACCTTTTACAGTTTACTAATTACTATTTACTGATTTACCGTTTTACCAATTCACCCTTTTACCAATTAACCTTTTTACCTTTCCCAAATTACCAATTAGCCTTCGCCGCCGCCACAGCAGCAGCAGCACCACTGCCACCACCGCTGCAGCTCCGCCATAGCCAAAACCACTCCAAAGGTCACCTAAACCTCCGCTATGACAACCCAGGCCTAACTCCTCCTCCCTCCGCCGCCCAAAACCACCGCAGCCGCCACAAATGGCGGCTGCCCCGGCGGCCGAACTCCCCCTAACCTGCAAATCGTCCAAACTCCACCATGCGAACCAAAAATCACACTAATTCAACTCTAATCCTCGTACTAAACATGAATCCAACCTCTAATTACATCAACAACAACAAAATCATCAAAAATCACAACATCCCAAATCGGAGTCCATAAACCCTAGAAATTCAAAATTGAATTTCTACTTACCGGGGTTGATTCGAGCTAAATCCCTCCATGGAGTGGACGTGCCTGCCGAGGCGCTCCTTTTGCCCCTTGAAATCGGCCTGAACGGCGACCGGAGGAGGCGCTTTCGGTTCGACACGATCGAACCCCCCCTCGGCCTAAAACCGGAAAAGCAGTGGCACCCGGGCCACAACGCCACCACAGACGTGACGATGGCCACTAGACCGTCTGAACCAAATCGGCGGCGGGCCGAACGGAGGCCGGACGGAGGAGGACCGAAATCGCCTCTCGGTGGGGGTGCTCGGGCTCGAGCCGATCGGGGGGGCCAAAAAGAAAAAGAGGGGGGGAGAAAAAAAAGAGAAAAGAAAAAAAAGAGGAGGAATATTCCATCAAATTCTTAGAATATTCCCGTTTCCGGAATTATCCTCACGTTTCTGGAAATTTCCGAAATCTCTCCCCGATTTTACGTCATAACTTTTTCCTACGACATCCGTTTCACGTGTGCCGCGTGACTACGAACTCGTATCATCGCCCTTTATTCTGTCGAGAAATAAAATTCTCGATCGGGTCAACTTATAAAAAGTCAACATTTAAAACCTCTAAATAGTAATAAAAATAAATTTCTGCACGTCAACAATTAATTTAAACTCATGGGGTATTTTAAGGTTCGGGTCGTTTCAACGACAGCTCGTCGGGAAAAGGCTGCCTCCCAGAAGTTCTGCCGACAAAAATTTTGTTGGCAGAGTTTGTTCGAACCGGTTGCAACTCGACCCAACCCGACCCGTTTTTCCCCTCGACCCGACCCGCGAACAGGAAAACGGATATTTACCATTTCTGGTAAATTAAGGTTAGTTTTCTGAAACTTACCATAGAGTAAAAAAAAATACTACTGTTTCACTGCTATTGTTTAATGAAATTAGTTGTAAATGTGAATTTTACTTGGTAATTTTTTATTTTTTTTTGCCTACGTAAATGCATATATTTATGTTTTTAAGTATTAAATTTTATGTATGCAATATTTGTCATTTAGATGTTATTTTGTGATTAATAATGACATAATTTTTATATATGAATATTGTGTGATATATATTTTTATATGTAATTATCAAAGCATGCTACTGCTACCTGTATTTTGTTAATATTAAATGATTATTTTATATCGCATATTACATGTTATATATAATGCCATGATTAAGAAATTTCATGTGCGTTTTAGAATAATTACAAAATTTATCATGTGATAAAGTATTTTCACAAAGCATCGAAAATGTGTGACCACTATGAATTCTGGTCTCAAAATCTAATTCACATTCTTGGAAATTAATTATTGTAGATGTCTTACGACTACATAATTAATATATTCTTCACTCTTGTTTATGTAGATGGCTGATCCAACTCGACCCGAATTTGAAATACTAGACTCAGAAGGAATTGAGTACCACCGTTGGGTTTCAGATGTGGAAACTGTCTTTATTGGAAAGAACTATTCTTTCACTATCCAACCCTCCACCAACCCTGAGGGCGAAGAACCGTCCCCGAAAGTCAAAGCAAATGCTCTAATGTTTTTTAGGCGACACATTGACCCTAGCTTACGCTGGGAGTACCTTCAGTTAAAAACACCCAAAGAACTGTGGGATGCCCTGAAGGGATGTTTTGGGAATATTCATGATACTTTACTCCCAGAACTGACTGCTCAGTGGAATGAAATCCGCTTGCTGACTATAAACGGGTTAACGAATTCAACAAGGACATGTTGCGCCTTAAAGCACGTCTCAATTTCTGTGGCAAAGAACTCACAGAAGATGATATGATCTAGAAAACTCTTTCCACTTTTCCTACTTCAGCACTTATACTAGCGAACCAGTATAGGACAGAGTATGATAAGAAAAATATCACAACCTTCAACAAATTGATCAATATGCTACAAGTAGCTGAGCGGCATAATCAAGTTCTTATGAACAATAATGTATGGCCTGTTGGAACAAAAAAAATTCCTTAGGTCAACTATGGCAAGATAAAAAGTGGAAAACACCCCAAAGAAAAAGAGATTGGATGTGCTGAGCCCTACCCACGTGGATACAATGCACCACGTGAAAAGACACTTATGGGCCGTGGTAATGGCCGCAGGATGGGCCGTGGGATGGGCCGTGGAGGCCCTCCTAATGTATGGCGCAGAAAAGGTGGTGCTGGTCCTAGTGGCCATGGTGGTGCTAGGGTCAAGGTGCAAAAGGCACCCAAGAACCCTCCAGTCAAAAGGGCGAGAGTTGGAAATGAACATTGCTATAGGTGTGGAGCTACTGAGCATTGGTACAAGGACTGCCAGACAAGTAACAAAGTAGCAGCCAATTACAAGAGGTATATGGAGTTTAGAGAACAAGAGGCTCACTATATGGAAGATGGAGGCGATGACACTGATGTCAACCTCACAATTGCAGACTTCAATGACAACATGAACCCTGCTCCGTCTATGGATGTTCCAGACTTTGATTGATCTGCTTTATTTATCTATTTATTTTCCAAGAATGTTATGAACATGACATGCCTTATTTTAATTAGACTATTATTTTGGTCTTAAAGTTTATTTGAATAATGGTTTGTTGAATTAGATTTTGATGTCCAAGACTTTGGTTTGATTATTGTTGGCTTATTAATAAATTTCGGATTCTATTCTAAAGTATTGAATTTTATTCGATTTTTGTTCCCTATATATACATGGTTCGAAAATAGCACTATTACGATGTAAAGTAATACATCTAACAAATAAAAGAAAAATAATAATAGAATGACAAGCACATCATTCTACCTCAATCGATATACTCTAAAGAATATGAGATATATTTTTCGACTTTATTTAATCGATCTCATCCAATTTAATTGTAGGAATGTATCCAGGAGAAATAGAGTGCTTAGTTGATAGTGAGATTACCCACACTATTTTAAGGAATCGACAATTATTTGTTGAATTAATTCCTTATAACACATCTGTGACTATGTTGGAGGGATCATCCCAACTAATAAAGGGGCGAGGAAAGGCCTCATTTTTTATGCCTAACGGCACAATGATAAAAGTCACAAACGCCCTATATGCACCTAGAGGCAATCGAACCTTGTTAAGTTTCAAAGATATTCGTGCCAACAATTATCATTTGCAAACTTACTGTGAGAATATAATTGAATATTTGAATATTACTTCTTATGAATGTGGGAGGAAGCACATTCTAGAAAAACTAATGCGTCAAGATAATGGATTATATCTTACTACCATCCGAATTATTGAATCCTATGCTGTCACCAATAAAGAAATTTGGGACACTGACGCATACAGGCTTTGACATGACCGACTAGGACACCCTGGTCGGGACATGATGGTTCGTGTTTTAAAGAACTCACACGGACATCCTTTCTTCCGAGGAAGAAATAAAATGGGACAACAATCCGACACAATGCAAAGTGCTGGTCGTAGTGTTGCTTCAACACATCCAGTACCTTCTGAAGCACCAGATGTGTTATGTCCCTCTGCCTCACTGACAATTTCAAAGGCACATCAATCATTTTGCAAAGCCTGCTCTTTAGCAAAAACAGGATCGATACCTTCATATGCTAAAGATATGAAACAAAATATTCCATTCTTACAAAGGATACAAGGTGATATATGTAGACTTATCCATCCAGAATGCGGCCCATTCAAGTACTTTATAGTTCTGGTAGATGCTTCGACACGCTGGTCACATGTAGCATTATTGTCCACAAGAAATGCTGCATTTGCAAAACTCCTAGCACAAATTATCCGATTAAGTCCTCACCACTCTGATCATCCTATCAAATCTATAAGGCTTGACAACGCTGGAGAGTTCACATCCAAAGCATTTGATGATTATTGCATGTCAATTGAGATCGATGTAGAGCATCCTATACCCCATGTGCATACACAAAATGGTCTCGCAGAGGCCACCATCAAAAGGCTACAGATGGTGGCTAGGGCACTGGTTATGCGCACCAATATGCCTATATCTGCTTGGGGTTATGCAATATTGCACGCAGCTTTACTTATTCATTTCAGACCCACTGCTAGCCAACCATTTTCTACGTACCAGTTGGTCACTGGATATGAGCCTGATATTTCACACTTACGCATATTTGGTTGCGCAGTATATGTGCCTATTGCGACCCCACAGCGCACTAAAATGGGTCCTCAGAGACGATTAGGTATTTATGTTGGATATGAATCCCCAACTATTATCCGCTATTTGGAACCTTTGACAGGCGATCTGTTTACCGCTAGATTTGCGGATTGTCACTTTGATGAGACAGTCTTCCCGTCGTTAGGGGGAGATAAGAAAAATGATTTTCTAAGGGAACGACAGGAAGTGTCGTGGTCTGTCCCTACTCTGTCTCATTTTGATCCCCGCACTTCACAATGCGAAATTGAAGTGAAAAGAATAATCAATCTTCAGAACGCAGCAGATTCGATGCCTGATGCGTTTTCTGATATTGCTAAAGTGACAAGATCACATATACCAGCTGCAAATGTGCCTGCAAGGTTAGAAGTCCCCAAAAAAGGGGCACAATGCCGCATATACAGGCATTGCTACCACACCTAGTGGAGGTGTGGTTGAGGCTGTGGCTCCCCAAAGGAAGAGGGGAAGGCCACTTGGTTCGATTGACACTCACCCAAGAAAAAAGAGGGTGAGTAAGGCACAACCCGATCCATTAATCATCAATGTAGAAAATCCCTCCCATGAGATTGTCTCTGACTATAGTTATGTCCATGAATCAATACTGGAGGACGCTCCGTTGTTTGAATTGATTCCAGAGAACAAAGAAATCTCAATGGATTATGAGGATGCACATGAGTTGATGGAAAGATCTTCCATGTACATTGATGATATATTTGCGTACACTGTTGCTCAAGAAATTATAGAGCACGATGATATCGAACCGCGCTCTGTTGCAGAATGTCAACATAGAGCAGATTGGCCTCAATGGAAAGTAGCAATCCAGGCAGAACTAGATTCTCTGACAAAGAGACAGGTATTTGGTCCGGTAATGCTAACCCCACCAAGTGTAAAGCCTGTAGGACATAAATGGGTTTTTGTCAGAAAACGTAATGAGAAGAATGAAGTCCTAAGGTACAAGGCTCGCCTTGTGGCGCAAGGTTTCTCACAACGCTCTGGAATTGACTATGAGGAGACGTACTCTCCCGTAATGGACGTTATAACGTTCCGCTACTTAGTTAGTTTGGTAGTTTCCGAAGGATTGGAAATGTAGCTCATGGATGTGGTTACAGCATATCTCTATGGGGATCTTGATTCAGAGATATATATGAAAGTGCCTGATGGCCTTCCATTGCCCAAATCAAGTGACTCTAAACCATGGAGTGCGTTTGCAATCAGATTGAAACGCTCACTTTACGGATTGAAACAATCCGGGCGGATGTGGTATACCCGTCTAAGTGACTACTTGATTGGGAAGAGATATAAGAATGATGAACTATACCCCTGCGTATTCATAAAGAAAACAAGTTCCGGATTTGCGATCGTAGCTGTATATGTCGATGATATGAACATAATAGGTACTCTTAATGAAATAAGAGAAACCGCGGGTTACCTGAAATCCGAGTTTGAGATGAAAGATCTTGGGAAAACTCGGTTTTCTCTAGGTCTTGAACTAGAACACCGAGCTTGTGGGATTCTTATCCACCAGTTTGCGTATATCCAAAAGATACTCAGGCGATTTAACATGGACAAAGCGCATTCTGTTAGCACTCCCATGATCGGTCGAAGTTTGGATATAAAGAAAGATCCATTTCGTCCAAAGGAAGATGACGAAGAGCTATTGGGAGCAGAAATTCCCTATTTAAGTGCAATAGGAGCATTATTGTACCTAGCTCAATGTACTCGACCTGATATTGCATTCTCAGTGAACTTGTTAGCTAGATTTAGCTCAGCGCCAACGCAGCGTCATTGGAATGGTATCAAGAATATATTTCGATACCTAAAAGGAACCATTGACTTGGGTCTATTCTTTCTCTACACAAAGACAAGAGGCATCACAAATGGAAATATAACCCCTAAAGGAAATGTCAATAGAGAAGGTACCACCCCCCACACTGAAACCCCAAATAATGTATTAATTGGGTTTGCTGATGCTGGGTACCTCTCTGACCCATATAAAGGTCGTTCTCAAACTGGTTATGTATTCACCATTGGGAATACGGCGATATCTTGGAGATCAACCAAGCAAACCCTTGTGGCTACCTCCTCGAACCACTCAGAGATCATAGCTCTACATGAGGCGGTTCGTGAGTGTATATGGTTGAGATCCATCATTACACATATTCGAGGGACTAGTGGTTTAAGTACTACCACTGAAGAGCCTACCTGCATTTATGAAGGCAATGCAGCTTGCATCGAACAGATGAAGCTAGGTTATATCAAGGGTGATAATACAAAACACATATCGCCAAAGTTTTTCTATAATCAGCAACAACAAGCTCTTCTCAAGATTCAAGTGAATCAAGTAAGGTATGAGGAGAATGTAGCAGATTTGTTTACCAAATCATTACCCAAAGCAATATTCTAGGAACATGTGAAAAACATAGGAATGCGAAAGCTTTCTTGATTAATGTAATGATTAGGGGGAGGTGTAGACTTCAGGGGGAGTCTAATACACACATGTCATCCTCAAAGGTTAAAGGTGCGTTGTGCTCTTTTTCCCTTCGACCAAGTTTTATTTTATCTCATTGGGTTTTGTTACTTGGCAAGGTTTTTAATGAGGTAACGATCCATACACCACTTCGTTTTTGACTTGGCACAAGGGGGAGTGTTGAAGAAAAATACCATAAATGTGCCTACGCAAAGTAACTGACGATAGTGAATTAGGAAATTAGTACTTATCTGATGTAATCTATATTTCCGTTGTAATCGTCACCCTATATAAAGAGATTATCTAATGAAAGGAGTAGACTAATTCAGTTTTACTTTTACATGTCCCAAATTTTTGTTTTGTTATATAAGTTTTGTATTTCTTTTCTTCTTTTTTTTTTTTTGGTAATGGAAGGATTTTTATTCAAACAAGAACAAACTTATAAACACAAGATCCACAACAGATAAAAACAATATAAACGAAAAAATACAAGCATAAACAAATTCAGATAGCCAAACAACCTTTAAACAAAAAGCAAATTATGTTGGAGATAAAAAATCTCACATCAGAAAAGTGACAAATAATATAAGTGGGTGGATAATACTCAATTGTACCAAGGCTTTTTGTGATTGAAACCCAATTTTTTTAAGGTGACTCAGTTAGGTTGATCCACGAGCCACGTTTGTCACTGTTTGACATGGTATCAGAGCATGGTCGAGAAGGCGCTGTCAAGACCGAAACTGAACAGTGTTGTCAAGGGTATGTATAACTCTTGGCTGATACTAAGATATCTAGAGAGTTGTGAGTTTTGAGAGATTGGCTGATTTAGAGAGGAACCAAATTGTACTTCAGTTGTAATCTTCTTCTCGTTTAGTGAATCCACTCTTATTGGCATTCGGGGGAGATGAGAATAGTGAATGTGGAGGAACGAAATTTGCTTCTAAGAGGCTAAAATTTCAAGAGCAACCAACATTGCAGCAGTCCTTAAAGGGAGGCAGACCCAGAAGGATCCCGAAACAAGTTTGTGGTGGAGATATGCTAGCTTATGCATATTCCACAATTGAGGAGTCACCTACTTCGAAGTTTAGTGAGAAAGTTGAGAAGCAAACTTGGTTTTTTAAAAGTGTTACGTCTAGAGAATGTACCATTAGTGGAGGAGAACTTGCTAAGAGGAATGTAACTCGAGGAGAGTTGTGCAAACTATTAAAGATCACTCCCATTAGGTTTGGCAACTTTGGTGAAGACTTGGATTGCATGCAAGTGCTGAGCTATGTATGTTTGAGGGAAAGAGTTATTGTCCAAGGGTTAAGTATGGGTGCTTGTCAAACTTAACTGAGAGGCACATTGAGGTGTGGTGATGATCGTGGCTCGTTGAGAAGACTCAGGGAAGCTTGCGTTTAGTGGAAGGTTAAAGATTTGAGCCGAGGTTCAACTTATTGGGATTGCGGCTCAAACTAATTTCTTATATATTGTGGATTCTTTAATTCTAAAGGATTTTGGTAAGATATTCTAGTGCATCTAGGATTCTTAGAGTTTTCGTTAGAAGTGAAGGTTTATGAATCATAATGTATAGCTCAGAGTTGTGAGCATATAAATATATTGTCATACGCATATTTCGAGGTATGGTCGTCATGACATGCTCTAGACATGGTATCGAGCGAGTTCTTCTCTAGTCGCGTCTCCATTATGTTATCGACTAGAACAAGGGTTCCAATTTGTCATGGGCTCGAGTTGGGGACATTCTACTTATGTTGTCATTGGAAGGTTTCTGATTGGAATGTTCAATTGCTCGATGGAGTCTTGGTTTGTTTTGTCCTAATATGGGAATTGGTTTGTTAGCATGTTTCACCTGCAGGCCTCACATTTAGGTTGCATGTGAGGGGGCATGTTGGAGATGAGAGATCTCACATCAAATTAGTGATTAATAAAATACAATTTATAAGCAGGTGGATATTACTCAATTATACTGAGACTTTTTGTGATTAAGACCCAACATCTTTAAGGTGGATGAGTTGGGACAGTATCGGTATAGTTGATCCATAGGGCGCTTGTTATCGCTTGACAGATCTCCATAAGGGAAAGGACACAAAATCGTCTTCCATGGGTGACACAGAGACATCACCAAATCCGCCAGAGAAAGCTTGAACTTCAATCAACCCAGACTCGTGAAAGCACCGCAACTTAATACACATCAAAATATCTCTACACTTTAAATATTTAAAACATATAAAACATCCTCAAAGAAGAGTAACAAAACCAAAATAAAATAAAAAGGGAAAGGGGGAGGAATGAGGCGATCTACAAAGAGATCAAAGGAATAGCATGCAATTCCTTGTAACACTACCATATTCATCGTGTTAACCCACCATAACGGAAAAACCCCTTGAAAATCCACTCCAAACAATGCAGACGACAGGGATCGAAAGACCTAGTGAGCGATCGATGAAGATGGACAATGAGAGGATGTGTATCTCAAATATGAAGAATTACAGATTTGTGGAGAGTAGGAAAAATGAGAAAAAGAGAAGAAAATGATTTGAATGAAGGGACATGAGAAGGGGATCGGGTGATGAGAAGAAGGATGAGGAAGAGGAGAAGGATGAAGAACATAAAGAATGATGGGATGAGTAAACTGATTATGAAGGACAAAAATTGTTGGAAGGCTTGGATTTGAGAATGAGAAGAAAATAAAATCAAAAGGGAAATACCTTCCATCACCGGGGCAGAGAGCTACCACAATACGGTTAATATTACTACCATAAGGGAAATACCTTCCATCACCGGGGCAGAGAGCTACCACAATACGGGTAATATTACTACCATAAGAATGGTACCATAAGAATGGTAGAGAGGCTACCAATTGTAAAGGGTGCTCTACCAACTCTCAAGCCAAGGATCTAAATCAAAAATTTATCCAGATCCGGCAAAAGAGAAGGGAAGGAGAAAGACTGGTTTTAAGGGGTTTTTGAGAGAGAAAACTACTGTTCAAGATAAGAGTAAGTTCTTTGGTCTCAAAATAGTTTATACTTTGTATTTTTGTATATCTTTTCTTGATTAAAGTAACAAATATGGAAAACTTAGGATACAAAACGGTCAAAACCCCTATAAAGAAATTGGTGGTCAAATATATTGTATTAGATTAGATAATCTGTGTTAGGTAACCTACAACAGTATAATAATATTGTTACGGTAAAACAATTTTAAGAACATTATCATACAAACAAATAAGATCCAAAAATCACTCATAGACAATGATTGTGACCACTGATTTAATTATTTCTTCTAATATTCCTCCTCAAGTTGGAGTGTGGATGTCAATAACATCCATCTTGTTGAAAAGTAATTACTAGCAAAAGCTTTGTAAATAAGTTTGTAATCTGATTTCCAATTTATACATAAGTTGTTCGATTTGATCTCACATTTTTGAATCCTTTCATCAATCGTATGGAAATATAGCTCTATGTGTTTTGTTATTTCATGATAAATTAAGTTTGCAATAATGTGTAAAGTTGCCTGGTTACCACAAAACAACCTTGCTGGTTCAAGATGTGACCCATGCAAATCATTTAAAAAAATATCCCAACCAAGTGAGCTCACATGTAGCTGAAACATGGAGCGGTATTCAGCTTCAGCAGAAAAACTTGACACTTTGTAGCTTATTTTTTGCTTTCGCATGACACAAGTGACTTGCCAAGAAAAGTACAATATTCATTCACTGAACAACATGTAATCGAACACCTTTCCCAATTAATATCACAATATCCAACCAAATGCAATTGACTATTTGAGGGATACAAGTCTTTCCTGTAAACTGGTTTCAAGTATTGACTTGAAACATCTATAGTTTTATTTTCTTTTTTCTTTTTCCTTTTTTCTTTTTGAGAGAAAATGGAATAGTTCTCATTTATAAACAATACGACCAAAAGGTAAACATGAGAACCCGACATGCCAAACTCTAAACTCTAAAAACTTTAAACATGAGAGGCAAGTCGCTTATTCGAAACTACTTATAAATGGCAATAAGAACCTAAAAAAAGTAAAAAAAAAAAAAGAGGTTTTACTCATGTTTCTGTGCAAACCCGTAGGCCTGGTAGATACAGATAAATCCAAGCGTGATCTCTTGTAAACCTGCTTACTAAGGGAATACCGGGCGGGCCGGTCTTCTCCTCTCCGATGCCTAAATTAGTACGGTTGGAATAGATAACTTAAGCACGTAGTATAAGCAATAGGAAAGATCAGTTACCTATTAATGAGGGTAGTTTAGGCCCTTATATAGGTGGCCGAGCGTGAGGTCTGGCCTCACTCTTCGATGTGGGACTGGTCTCCTTCTGTTCGCACACCAAAGGGCAGCTCTGGTGACCTCTTTGGCAGGCTGGCGCCCCCGGTCCCTGGGCCTCTGGTAGCAAGGTAGACTGCTGGACCCCGGGTCCGGGTGCTGGTGAGCCGGTCCCGGGCCCCTGGTACACTAGCTGCGGGTCTGTGGGCCTGCTGTAGCCCCTCTGTGGCTACTGTCAACAAGTCCCCCAAGTTCCCGGTCAAGTGCAATCTTGAATGGGGACTTAATCTGTCTTGCTCTTGTCCCGCAGACCCGCAGGGTCACCAACCCAACGGTGCCCAGTCCCCCAAGTCCGTATTGAAGATTGGGCATGACCGAGCGTTTGGTCAGAGGAGGCGTAGTGAGTACCTGTTAATGATGATGTGCGACAGTTATGAGTATGTTTGCAATACAAGTGGTATTGTGCTCAAATGTTGTCGTGCCATGAGCATAGAGCAGGGTGAAACCCGGAGAGTGCATGGGATGATAATGGGGCGTTGAAATCCGCCATGCAATAGATATGTGCATAGAATGATAATGGGGCATTGAAATCCGCCATGCAATAGATATGTGCATGGAATGAGAATGGGGCGTTGAAATCCGCCATGCAATAGATATGTGCATGAGATCTCGAATGGGCGTTCTGCCAAATCGGAACGAGTCGGAGAGTGCATGGGACCTCGACCGGGCGTTCTGCCATATCGGAACGAGTCGGAGAGTGCATGAGACCTCGACCGGGCGTTCTGCCAAATTGGAACGAGTCCGTATTGCTAGTCTGCGGGGAGGTGGCCCCGGTGTTGCGGTCTGTTGAAGCACCAGTTAACACTTGCTAGTTCTTCTCAGCTTGTGTTGGAATAAGCGTTGAGGTAATGTGCAGGTTTGTTAGCCTGTGGGGAGGCTTGTTCTGTGTTAGAGAAACAATCTGCCCGATGGGGTGGCGTTGAGGTGACAAGTCTCGCCGTAGAGCCCCACATTGATCGCAGTTCAGTGCGATGCAGGGTTTTTATCCTACTGGACAAGAGTACATGTGTTAGATGTAAACTCACCCGGGTGTATAAAGCCCATGCCGGTCTAATGTTCTCATAACTGGTGTAATGCTATGGAGCCGGTTGTCTGATACCTAACCGGTGAGATGCCATGGAGCCGGATGGATGTCTCATACCCGGAAAAATGCTCTCGAGCCGGTTGAATGATACCTAACCGGTGAGATGCCGTGCAGCCGGTTGAATGATACCTAACCGGTGAACTGCAGTGGTGATGCCATGCAACCGGTTGAATGATACCTAACCGGTGAGCTGCCATGAAGCCGGATGGATGGCTCATACCTGAAAAAATGCTCTCGAGCTGATTGAAAGATCATAACCGGTGAGATGCCGTGCAGCCGGTTGAATGATACCTAACCGGTGAACTGCAGTGGTGATGCCATGCAGCCGGTTGAATGATACCTAACCGGTGAACTGTCATGGAGCCGGATGGAAGATCATAACCGGTGAAAAGCCTTCGAGCCGGTTGAAAGATCATAACCGGTGAAAAGCCTTCGAGCCGATTGAAAGATCATAACCGGTGAGAAGCCTTCGGGGAGGTTGAAAGATCATAACCGGTGAAAAGCCTTCGAGCCTGTTGAAAGATCATAACTGGTGAAAAGCAATGAAGATGCCATGCAGCCGGTTGAATGATACCTAACCGGTGAACTGCCATGGAGCCTGGGGAAGTGGGGGGAGCCTGACGCCTCGGTTCCCGCTCCTATCTCCCTTACCTGTCGCTGGTAGGCGGGACAAGTGGCTGACATGCATTTAAGGAGGAAGCCCATCAGTCTCGTCAGTTATGATGGCGTGGGAAGTTTACCAATGCTGGGACACGTGCCAGTAGAGAGCGATCTGAGATGGAGGGTCTGGATTCGCAGGCATGTGAGTTGCCCTGATTGCGTGTTTTGGGGGGATTACACGCCTAGGGCATCAGACCCTTCTATAAAAAGGCCTCCTCTGCCTTCATAAGTTCTATTTTGCTCCTTGCTTAGAGAGAACAAGAGAAGGCTAGAGAGAAATCTGGCGAAATCTTTGTGGACACGTGCCAGTAGAGAGCGATCTGAGATGGAGGGTCTGGACAAGTGTCTCTCGCGCAGCTTCCCGGGCTCCAGTGGAGGCGGCTGCTGAGCCTCGGTTGTCTGTACTAGTTGTCCGGGATGAGTATACCAACGGTGAGCGAGTTCTGGGCACTGTACAGGATATCCTACTCGAAGAAGCGAGGGTCCCGGGGTTGTCTGACTTTCAGCGCCCTGTGCTTCCAGCCTATCATCACTCATGTGCCTTCTTGGGTGGATAATAGCTGGAGGAAGAAGGTGGTGATGGCGGGCGGGAAGTGGCAGAAGAGGAGGAAGATGTACCGGGTTCCTGGTGCCTTCCAGCCCCTTAGCGATCAGTCGTTCGAACTATCCGAGTTGGAGCGGGAGAGGATCATGACTATACTCGGATGCAGGGACGATCTTGAACGGAGCTCTTACAACTTCATCCGGCGGGAGGTGTTGGAGTATTGCTGTCTCGGGCGAGATCCCGGTGCGTAGCAAGTTTTAGCGGTGACACTTCTGCTAACTGAGTTTTAAATACTAACATTTTGCTTGTCCTGCAGGTGCATCTTCCCGGGGCGGTCATCAAACCTGACAACACCTTATCCATGGACGGTGAAGACCTTCTCTCGAGGCTGAAGAAGAAAGGGGAGGCCGTTTCGCGGACCTCGGTGGACGAGGAGTCCGGTCGGCTTACGGTTCATGCCGAACCGAGGGCCATGGATGTTGATGACGACGCCTATATCCTGAGGCGTATGAAGAGTTACCCTGCTGCGCCCAAGGCGGGACCTAGCAAGGGCAAGACCACCAGGGGGCCACCAAAGGTTCCTGGTGGGGTGAGCCGGATCCCGTACCGGCCGGGATCAGTCCCGCTCGTCACCAGGGTCACTCGGGTAGGCGCACGATCTTCTTCGCCGGATTGCCAGGGGGAGAAGAGGCGAAGGGTCATGGACGTTCCTCCCTCCACGCCGGTGACGCTGACCGGCCGGTAGTCAGGTGAGAACTTGGCGAAGCGGCTCAAAGTGACCAGCGGTGCGTCGAGTTCCGCTGAGGAAAAGGCTGCTGCTGCTCCAAACTCTACCGGTCAGCAGAGTAGCCCCGCGCCTGCGGAGGCACAGAGGGGGAGCCCGGAGAGTGCGTTCGTCCAGCAGCTGGCGGCAGACTTGGATGGCCTTGGTCTGGACAGACCTGGGGTCACCGGAGCCTTGGCGGGCGGGAACCGCCAAAAGTGCAAGGAGTCGGTCCTCCGGGTAAGAATTTTTTGGTAACCGCTCATAACTCATTATTTTTACTGCTTGCCTAACTGGCTCTCTGTTGTTGTGCAGTTGTTGTACAATCTGTACCAGCCGGATCCAAGCGAGGAGCTGCCGGAGCTGAAGAGGCAGGTGGCCGCTCTGTCAGAAGCCTGAGAGCGCCTGGAAGTAGAGAAGTCCAGGCTGGAGCGGGAGAAGGGCAGATTGGAGGAGAGGGCCAAGAAGCAGGTGACCAAGCTGGAAGAGCAGGTCCGGAGCCTAGAGAAGGAGAAAGAGCTAACTGAAGAGGAGAGGGCCGAGCTGGAGGCCAGAGTGGATGAGCTCCAAGTGGGAGCTGCCACTGTGCACGCCGCCTCTACCGCTGCGGCAGGAGAAGAGGACCCGGAGCTCTACGAGCGGGTTGTTCTCAAATACCATGAGAGCGATCAGTTCCTTAAGTTCCTGGAGAAGGCGAGGAAATCGGGTATCGCGGACACATACACGGAGTGGGAGGAGAAGGGGTACCTGGATACCTCCCGAATGTCGAAGGCCGGAGCTGATGAGGATATCCATGAGCAGTCGGATATCTATGAGCAGTCGGTGGAGGAGAAGGGGGGGGGGGGGGGGGGGGCTCAAATTGCTAGAGAAGGCGCGGCGGCTTCATCTGGAGAAGCTGGTGGATTGCCCGCTGAGGGGGGAGGCGTGGCTTCTTAAGTTTTTACTTTTGCTCTTTTTTGTAAACTCGCCAGAACGGTTTCTGCTTGTATTATTCCTTGAATATAAATATACTTGAACTGGTGGAACCGGTGGAATTTTCCTCAAAAATAGCTTGCATATATATCTCGTGATGTTACAGCGGTTGAACCGATGAAATGCCAAACTAACCGCTTGGAGGCTTGGGCGAGCCTACCTGCCCTGGCCTTGCTCCCGGTCAGGATCTGCTCTCCTTTCCCCTATATATCGCTGGAGCTGGCCGTTACTAATCAAACTCTCCACCGCTGTCTTGAGAGCAAAGCACTTGCTCGTTCGATGAGTAGCTTCATCATGATAGGAGCAGTACTTGCCCGTTTGCGCCGTGGTAAGCTTTCCCTTCAGGTACTTTCTCCTGGGCGGTGGGGGAATGATGTTTTGATTCTTGTGCAAGATGTCCTCGTATGAAGAGGTGAGAGTGGTGAAGACCTCTTGACGAGCCGGTTCTGCTGGCATGATTGCCAAGGGGCGCTCTTGCCGGTACTGTGCCGGCTTGTGCTCGCCCTGGGGTTTATCATGATAGGGCCTCTACTGCCGTTGCCCCCAATTTCAGCTGGGCCGGCTTGGTCGGGCAGCTCGGTTCTCGCTCCGCTGGCTGGGCTTGTCTTCTTGGCTGGGCGGGGGGTGCTCCTCCCGCGGGTGGTCTTCCTGCTATTCGTCCCGCTTCCTTTTCAGCAGGTGCTGCCCGTACGTTTCGTGGTCGGCCTGAGCATGCCTGATGGCCATTGCCATTAGCTCATCATACCCCTGCGGGAGTTCCACCCATACGGCGTAGGAAAATTTTCCTAGCCGAAGCCCTTGTTTGAACGCCATCTCAGCGATACCCTTGTCGAGGTTCCGAACCCTGGTCGTCGCCGTCTGTCAGCGGTTGACAAACGTCCTCAGCTCCTCGCCGGGCGCTTGCATGCAGTTGAAGAGGATGGTCGATGTCCGGGCTCCCTCGACCCGGAGGATGAAGCGGCCTACAAACCGGTCGGCCAACTGTTCGAATGCCTCGATTGAGTTCGTCGGAAGCTCATAGAACCAGTTGAGCTCCTCTCCAGACAGGGTTTCCTGGAAAATGTTGCAGCATACTGCATCGGAATAGCCCATGGCGCACGTCTGTTAACGGAAACTGTCCAGGTGCTGGTACGGGCAGCCGGACCCTGGGTAGGTGAGCTTTAGGGATTTCTGGTTACCAGACCTCCCCGATTCTAGAACCCGGTGCGAGAAAGGGCCCATGCGCTCGTTGAATCGTGCGCCTTCCATCGGCCGTGCCGCCCTTCTCTCGTTGGCCTCCATTTGGGCCTTCAGATCCGACACAGTGTCGGCGAGTATCTACAATGCCCGTGCAGTCGGGATCACGACTTCATCCTCTAATGAAGTGTGTGGTTGGCGGGGCGTCGGCGTGCTCTTTGGAGGGGCCGTGCCGGCCGGTGACTCCGCTCGTTCGGGATCACTGGGCCTTCCGCCCGATGACTGTCCCGCCTCAAACTGCTGAGATCGGCCTGGCGGGGGTGCCTATGCCCTGGTCATAGCGTCGTTGCGCTGCTGTCCCCTCTCCAAGGCGGCTACCAGGGCAGCGTTCACCGCCTCCATTTCCTCATACCGGGCGTTGGACTTGGCTCTATCCCGGTCTCCCTCCTCGCGCAGACGACCGACTTCTACTGCCATCGCCCATATCTCCCCCGCCATATCGTGCCGGTCGGGGCTGTACATGGTGTCCCGGTCACTGTTACAGTGCGGGCTCTCCTCCCGGTCGCTTGGATCATCCGAGAACGTTAGCGAAAAGCCCCGGTGCACTGGTCTGTCGCCCTCTACCGGGCCTTTCCCACGCGAGCTATCATGGTATGGCCCCGGCGTGCCGGTCGGCCTCCCACAGCTCCCATCTTCCTGATTGCCCTGGTCGCCACGCTTCTCTCGCGTGACGACCGATGTGGAGATGAGCGTTTGTACCGGCGCAACATGCTGCTCCTCGATGGTATTTCTTTCCTGGCTTGCTTCCGAACTTTCTGCCATTGGTAATTGATAGGAGCACAATGTGCGACGATATTATATGCTTATGCTCTCGTTTATGCTTTGTTTAACCCTTATTTGTCTAAGATAGAGTCATAATATAGTTAGTGTCAATTTTGGTAGAGTTTTGGTGAAATGTGTTTAATTGTCCGAAAAATGACTAAGTATGAGAAATCTGGAAAATAGTGCAAAATATGTCTTTTTCGCGATTTTGTGACGAATACAAATATGATCTATCCTTGTCCGAATTCTATGAAATTTTGTGTGCTTAATATTCATATGCTGAGGAATGTTGTGTTAAAATTTCAGATCAATCGGTGTTCGGGAAGTCACCCAAAAGTTGGCTGCAAAACGGCAGTCCGAGCATTCCAATCCAGGGGCTTCCAGGATTTTCATGGGACTTTGCCCCAACTTCGAAAAATCATTTCCGACGACTCACAAGGAATTTGATCGAGATATTTTATGGTGAGATGGCCATATGTGTCTAGTTTATCTGAGACTTGGAATCTCATCAATCGGAGCTCCGAGGATGGAGATATGCCGGAATTACTGAAACAAGGTCTTTTCTGCCGATTTCAGGAACCTATTACTTCCTTTTCACAATTGCTGCTTTTCAATGGACCATATGTTGTACAAGAGCATTTGTGAAGACAATCCAAGCTTAAGGAAGGAAGGAGGATGACACCAAGCCCGTGCATTGAAGAAAGAAGTTCTCCTAGTCAAACTAGGAGAAGCTGCCGAGAAGAGGCAGATTGTGTGCAATGATGTGCTGCCGGCAATTGGAGCATTTTCGGTGGATCAAGAATTATGCAATGAAATCCAATGACTATGGAAGAAGTCCATGAAGATGTGAAGCCCAAGCCTTGAAGAAAAATTCAGAAAAAGAAAACCTAATTGAACTATGAAAGGAAGGTTTCAAACCTTATCCCACTAGGTTTTCTGAAATCCTTATGAAATATGGGCTGCCGGCAATACCCTAGTTTTCCCTATATATAGCCAATTTTTACACAGAAAAACTTGTCACATTCCGAAGCAAAAATCTAGCCAAAGTTCTACCTAAATTTCCCCAAGAATCCTACACAAAAACCCTAGCCAAAACCACCTCCACCACACCCAAAGTTCCTGCCGAAACCTTGGTACCTTGCTGCCGATATCATCACTGCCGAGCAGCAGCCCCATCCGACACCACCAATCGCCGGATCCATACAAGTTGAAGTCTTCAAGGTTTCTAATGTGTGATCCATTCCCTTCTCTTGGCTTTGTAAATTTTTGTGTAGTTATGTTAAACTTTGTCTATGAAGTTAGCATGAATTCTTGGTTTCAATTTTTATGTCTATGTATGAATTGGATTGAAATTCGGTTTTATGATTTGCATGTCAATTTATTTTCTTTATCTTTAAGTGATGTTTTGGATGTAAGAATATGGATTGCATGTTAAAAAGTAAGGGAAATATGTAATGAACTAGTTAATAGGATAATCGGCAAGAACACATGTTAACTTGGTTTTAGGGTTTTCTTGACTTGTTCTTTAAATTCGTGTGCTTAAAGATTGGTAGTCTATGTAATTGCAATATGTAGAGTATTAATCTCATTAGCCGAAAATAAGATAGGTTAAGCAATCTTTAGGGTTGTTTTAATTTGTGTTGTTTTCACGAGGGCTAGAGTAATTTAAATGAACATGCTTGTTAATAAGATGACTGACAACCTTGCTTATCTAACTTGTTTCCAACTAAAGAAAAAGACTTTGTGTTTAATTACTTGTCATGTTTGTTTACGTCGATTAGAATATTCAAAGATGACTAGTTTAATTTTAAGGTTAGGCGATTAGTCACTTAAAATACATGAGGAGTCTTAATCAATTAGTAGCCGATTAGGAGCTAATTGGGTTGGAGTTAAGTTGAGTCTAAAACATTTTAACATCTTGCTGAGAGTCCTGTTTGCTTGCTTGTTACATGTTTTGATTGCTTTTGTGTTAGTGCTTTGTGGAAGAATGTCGACCAAACTTGTAAATATTAGACCTAGAATTTATTTTTCAGCATTTTATTTCGTGTCACCTAGTTCTAGGGCAGCTGCTGCCGACGCCATACATTCCCCCCATATGTGACGTTTATGTGTGTATATATGTATATATTTGTCTAACAAATTCATATCTCAGGTACCCTTAATCCCCGGCTTAGAACGATCCATACTTATGTTTATACTACTAACAATTGCAGGGTTTATTATTGCATGTGAGCTTCGGCTCACGTCAATTTTTGGCGCCGTTGCCGGGGATTATAAAAGCTTGTTTTATGTTGTTGTTGTGTATATATGTTGCTGGAAATTTTTGTTGTGAAGTTGTAAAGTTGTAATTTTTAATTTTATTTTGGGATTTTGTAAAGTAGAAATATGTCTCGGCATGCAGAGTTTAAATTTCGGAAGTTGCATGATGTATATTGATGTATGTTGGTAATCACTTAGTTTAATTTCTAGGGAGTTGATAGTGTTGTGTATGTTTGAGTTTATTGTAGTTTCTAAAGTGTAACATGTAGGTGAAGCCACTTTTGTTGATCATAACCAAAACCCTTCATGTGAATGGTGCTATGTCGGAGGCCGTTTCTATGTAGATTGGGAAACGCGGGATACTTCCCCCCCACGCATATAAGCGTCTCTTCGGCAATGGTATTACTTCTATGAGGTTGAGGGCGGTTTTAATCAACACTTGTAGACTGCTAGGACCCGAGTTTGTTCTACAAAGTATGGGGCAAGTTATTTTCATAGATATGGTTCTCAGGTTTGTTTAACTGGATCTCAAGGCCCATAGACTGATGTTCATTCTCGGTGAGTGAGTCGATAGGGGGTTCGCCCTCCGTGGTGTCCAACAACGAGTCCTGCCTGGTTCCTGTAGGGGGTTCGCCCTCCGTGAATCTTAACGACACCGCTTTTGAAAAGTAGAGCATGCTCGACCTAGTCGACAGCTTGTGCCGAAGCATCACCTCACTTTAGACGCTAGAACATAACTTGACATATGTGGCATATTTTCTTCGAAGATAAAACATGTTGTGTGGTTCAAACTCTTGAGGTATATCGGAATAAGCATGATACTACCGGGCTGTATCAGTCCATTGCACCGTTATCTCCTCTGCTCCACGTACTTCGAGAGTTAGAACAAATTTAAAAGAAATTAGACTTAGCGATTACATGATCATGGACGTTTTGATTTTTGCTCTCTTGTTGCCGAATTATATTTATGCTTTGCCGTGTGTATTATGTTTTGCCGAATGTGATTTTGTGTGCTATTGTTTAAAATATGTTGTGTAATTGCCAATGCCGTGGCTTGTAATGATGTATATTTTTGCTTTCTATTTCTTTACGATGTTCTAACTTGTTTAAATGTTGCAAATTTCAGAAATAATGCATGTTCGAATCTAATATTTGGACAAGAGATCTTCAAGGCCGTTTGCAATGTTTAGATCAAGAACTCGCTATTGCTCGTTTTGTGCCATTACCGCCATCGTCACCAACCAGTTCATCAGTTTCATCACCATCATTGCCGTCATCACCATTAGTGCCGTCCGTTTCTGACAGTCTGCATAGTTCCCCTTCAGTTGTTTCGTCATCGTGTGATCTTGAGAATCCAGAGTTTGTAGCCTTTGCCGAATCAGAAGAAGAAGAAGAGATAATGGCTTCAATCCGATCACAAAATGGTCATGTTGCTGGAGCTGGAGTTGCTCCTTCGAATATCACTTATCCTCCCTTGGAAGCTGACAAGACGGGAGAGATTGAATTGAGGAGTGGATTCCTCCATAAGCTGAAATCGTTTTATGGGATGCCGAGTGAGGATCCTAACAAGCATCTACAGTGGTTTAACTTCACCACGGAGTCCATGTGTCCAAGAGGGACCGATTTGCAACACTTTAAGATGAAGACATTTCTGTTTTCTTTAGAAGATCAAGCAAAGGAGTGGTTGTTTGAGGTGCCTAGTGGTCGCATTGTTTCGTGGAGTTCTATGATGGATGAATTTTTTCTCAAGTACTTTCCTGCTTCACGAATCACTGATCTGAGGAAGCAAATTACTAGTGTGAAGCAAGCCGGAGATGAGACTTTCTTCGACTACTACAAGAGGTTCAAGTCCCTAGTTTCTTTGTGTCCATCGCATGGCATTAGCGATGGGCTCTTGCTACAATATTTCTATGAGGGATTGCGCGTCATGGAGAGAGAGTTTCTTGACTCGGCCGCGGGAGGTAGCTTTTTGGAGTTGAATGCTGGCGCGGCAAGAAGTTTGTTGGAAGTTCGTGCCTTAAACAATCAACAATTTGGCATGGCATGAGGTAATGTGCAAAGGAATGAGAAAGTGCATGAGACGTCTTCGAGCTCAAAGTTAGAGGAGAAAGTGGACAAGCTTATCGACTTGGTGAGTAATTTGATGAAGAAGGGTGCTATTGTTTGTGGAATTTGCACCGAGGGCCATGAGACCGAACAATGCCCTCAATTTGGAGTTAATGAGGGAGTAGAGGAATGCAATGCAATTGGCTTTCAAGGAGGCCAACGTTTTGGGAACTTCAATCCAAGGTTCAATGATCATCCTAACTTTCGATGGGCAAATAATGACAATGTGCTTAGGACACCTATGCAACCGAGAGAGGGAGGAGCACCGTTTGTACCGAGAGCAGCATTTGTGCCTCGGCAGAAATTTCAGCCGAACCAAGGGAATTTTAGGGCATTGCCGAACCAAACTCAAGGAGGGCCGAGCCAAGGCCAAGCCGCACCGAGCAATCCCAACTATGATGCTTTGCTTCAATCTTTGTCAAGTGCTACTCAAGCATTGCTCGCGGGGCAACAAAATCATCAAAAGGACATTGGTGAGCTCAAGACTCAAATGGGCCAAGTTGTAGATTTCATGGGAAGATTTAATGAGCAAGGGAAGTTGCCAAGCAATACGATTCCCAATCCGAGGAACGAGCAAGCCAAAGTGATTCAAACTCGAAGTGGAAGAGAGTTGTTTCCTCCGACAAGTCCAAAGAAGAAGCGAGTAACTTTCAATGTTATTGAGGATGAAGAGATGGCTGCCGGACCTGCCATTGCCGGCAGCCATGTTGAGGAGACGGAAGGGGCTGCAGCCGGCAACCACACTGCCGAGAGTGAACATAATGCTGCCGGCAGAGTTGCTGCCGAGAGGGGCATGAATGCCGAGAAGGGTAGGGAGGCCGGCAACAACAATGTGAAGGACAAGGGGTTGCGCAATGAGCTTGAGTATGATCTCGTAACATCAAAGAATGAGTTAGTGCCGAACCAAGCAAGCAAGGGAGGGGTGCCGACATCAAGCATTCCATTCCCCTCTCGCTTTGCTAGATCGAAGAAGGATAAATCCGATGAGGAGGTGTTGGAGATTTTCCTGAAAGTGCAAGTCAACATCCCTTTGTTGGAATGCATTAAGCAAGTACCGAAGTATGCTAAGTTTTTGAAGGAGCTTTGCACGGCTAGAAGGCATACGAGGGAGACTCGTGTGGTAACTATGAGCGAGACGGTGTCGGCCATTATTCAAAGGAAGTTGCCACCAAAGATGAAGGATCCGGGAAGCTTCAATGTGCCTTGTGTGATAGGCAACACTCGTTTTGAGGATGTGATGTTGGATTTGGGAGCATCGATCAATGTCGTGCCACTCAATGTGTATCAAACGTTGAGTATAGGGCCTCTCAAGAAGGATAATGTCATCATTCAACTTGCGGATCGCTCAAGCAAGTATCCGGAGGGTTATGTGGAGGATGTGTTGGTGCAAGTCAATCAATTGATATTCCCTGCCGATTTCTATGTGGTTGAGATGGAGGATTCGCCGGTCAATAACACGCAATTGCTTCTAGGGTGACCATTTATGAGGACGGTGCGCACAAAGATAGATGTGGCCGATGCCAACCTAACTATGGAGTTTGATGGTGAGGTGATCAAGTTTAATGTGTTTGATGCCATGAAATCACCCAATGTTGATTTGAAGGAGGGTTGTGTCATTGATGTTTTGGAGGAGGTCGAGCAAGTTATGTCGACCTCGCTCGACGCATAGCAATTAGTGATTGAGCAAGGGGTCGGATTTGACAAGAGGGGAGAACGAATCATGCATGATGCCGACCAAGGGAAGATTGTCGAGCCATATATGATGTTGCCGAGTTCAATGGAGGTATGTGCCGAGTTAGAGGCTCGGCCATTTGCTAAAGTATTTGATTCGTTCTTGTCAATTCCAAGTGCCACAACAAAATTTCGACCAAGTGTGGAAGAGGCCCCAAAGTTAGAACTTAAAGAGCTCCCTAGTCACTTAAAGTATGTTTATCTTGGAGAAGAAGATACACTACCGGTTATTGTGTCTTCAATGCTTAGTGAGAAGCAAGAGGAGGATTTGATACGTGTGCTTAAGAAGTACAAGACCGCCATAGGTTGGACCTTAGCGGATATCAAGGGAACAAGCCCTACTACTTGTGTTCATCGCATCTTATTAGAAGAAGGAGCTAAGCCGACAAAGGAAGCTCAACATCGACTTCACCCTCCCATGATGAAAGTTGTTAAAGACGAGATTATCAAGTTGCTTGATTGTGGGGTGATCTATCCAATTTCGGATAGTAAGTGGATATCTCCCGTGCAAGTAGTGCCGAAGAAGAGTGGTGTAACGGTTGTCAAGAATGAGAAGAATGAGCTTGTGCCACAAAGACTTGTAACCGGTCATCAGATGTGCATCGACTATAGAAAGCTCAATGCTACAACGAGGAAGGATCACATGCCTTTGCCATTTATGGATCAAATGCTAGAGAGGTTAGCCGGCCATTCTTACTATTGCTTTCTTGATGGATATAGTGGCTACAATCAAATCATGATACACCCGGATGATCAAGAGAAGACCACGTTTACTTGTCCATTTGGCACGTTTGCTTATCGGCGGATGCCATTCAGACTATGCAACGCACCCGGCACTTTTCAAAGATGTATGTATGCTATCTTCTCGGATTTTATTAAGGACATTATTGAAGTGTTTATGGATGACTTTAGTGTGTATAGAGGCACCTTCGATGCATGTTTGGGGAACATGGAGAAGATACTTGAGAGGTGTGTAGAGACAAATCTTGTGCTTAATTGGGAGAAGTGTCACTTCATGGTCACGCAAGGCATTGTTCTAGGGCACATTATTTCTGCAAGAGGCTTAGAAGTTGACAAAGCCAAGGTGGAGCTAATACAAGCCTTGCTGAGCCCTAGGTGTGTGAAGGATGTGAGAAGTTTTCTTGGCCATGCGGGGTTCTATCGACGATTTATCAAGGACTTCTCTTCAATTGCCAAGCCATTGAGCAACTTGTTACAAAAGGAGGTGACGTTTGAGTGGTCGGAGGCATGTGAGGCAAGTTTTTGCCGATTGAAGGAGTTACTTTGTACGGCGCTGATCCTAGTGTCCCCTAATTGGGACGAGCCATTTGAGTTGATGTGTGATGCTAGTGATTATGCACTTGGAGCGGTACTTGGACAACGAATTGAGAAGAAGCCATGCGCCATTTACTATGCTTCAAGGACTCTCAACGATGCTCGACTCAACTACACAACAACGGAGAAGGAACTCTTAGCGGTAATTTTTGCTTTGGAAAAGTTTCGATCATATATTTTGAATTCCAAAGTCATTGTTTATAGTGATCATGCCGCTTTGAGATATCTTATGACAAAGAAGGATGCAAAGCCGAGGCTCATTCGATGGATTCTTTTGCTTCAAGAGTTCGACATTGAGATTAAAGACAAGAAAGGAGTAGAGAATGTTGTAGCCGATCATTTGAGTAGACTTGTGAAGGAAGAGGATCGGCTGCCCCTATTAGAGACCTTTCCGGATGAGCAACTTTTTCGACTTGGAGTGCATGAGCCGTGGTATGCTGACATTGCCAACTTTCTTGCCACGCGGACATTCCCTTGTACTTTACCACGCCACCAACGTGAAAAACTCAAGAAGGAGTCACGCCATTATCTTTGGGATGATCCGTACTTATGGAAGCAATGTAATGATCAAGTACTTAGAAGATGTGTTGCCGAGCACGAGCATAAACCGATCTTAACATTTTGTCATAGTGAGGCGTGTGGAGGGCATTTTGGAGCAAAGAAGACCGCTTTAAAGGTACTCGAGTGTGGTTTCTTTTGGCCTACAATTTTTAAAGATGCTTACATGTTTTGTAAGTCATGTGATCGATGCCAAAGAATGGGGAATATTGGACCACGAGATCAAATGCCGCTCACTTCTATCAACGCCATTGAAATTCATGATCTTTGGGGGATTGACTTCATGGGACCGTTTCCTTTGAGTAAGGGCTTTCTCTACATTTTGCTTGTGGTTGATTATGTGTCAAAGTGGATTGAAGCCAAGGCTACACGCACCAATGATGCCAAGGTGGTAGCCGAGTTTCTCAAGACCAACATCTTTTCACGTTTTGGAGTTCCAAGAGTCTTGATTAGCGATGGAGGATCCCATTTTTGTAACCGCACCATTGAAGCCTTATTGAAGAAGTATGGAGTCACTCATAAGGTATCTACACCTTATCACCCCCAAACAAGTGGTATGGCCGAGGTAAGTAATCGAGAGATCAAGCAAATACTTGAGAAGACCGTTGGACCTTCAAGGAAGGATTGGAGTGATCGTCTCAATGACGCTTTGTGGGCATATAGGACTGCATACAAGACACCGATAGGTATGTCACCTTTTCGGTTAACATATGGCAAAGCATGTCACTTACCGGTTGAACTTGAGCATAAAGCATGGTGGGCAGTTAAGGCTTTCAACATGAGCATTGATGAGGCCGGTCTTCATAGGAAGCTTCAACTCAACGAACTTGAAGAAATACGGAATGAAGCTTATGAAGCCGCATGGATTTACAACCAAAAGACTATGGTTGCTCATGATAAGATGCTTCGGCGGAAGAAGTTTGAAGTTGGTCAAAAAGTTCTCTTGTATCATTCGCGACTCAAACTTTTTCCGGGTAAGTTGCAATCTCGTTGGCTAGGACCATTCATTGTTCTTCAAGTATTTCCTCATGGAGCCATCGTGATTCGGAATGTAGCTACGGGAAACACATTCAAGGTAAATGGACATAGACTCAAGCTGTATTACGAGCCATTTGAGACTCTAAACGATGAAAGATTGGTCCACAATCCTCCAAGCCTAGGGGCTGCCGTAGCTACTACCCTTGTTGAGCCACTTTGTGCCACTACCGGTCCGGTATCATACTGCCAAACCTCAGCCACCGATCCTCCCTTGCTGCCGAACCACACGCCAGAAAACCAACCGATGCGGCTGCCATTCAGTCCTGCCGCAGCTGAACCACCTGCCGGACCTGCCATCGCCGGCAGGATTGATGATATGACGCATGAGGCACAACACAACAAAGCTGAACCCCAGGATACGCCGGATACACTTGCAGCAGTACCGGACACAGTGCATACAACGGACACGCCAAATGCAACACAATCGGATACCACATGCCAAGATCTTCTTGTTGCCCTTCTTCATGCCGAATTGAGCTACTTTGGAGCAAGATGAACACAAAGCAACACACGGTGAAAAGTCTAAGCTATGGACTATAAACACAAAGCGCTACTTGGGAGGCAACCCAATTCGATCAAAGAAAAGTGAAGGAGCCATCACCGAGAGTTTGCAATTTCTTCACCCTTCTCTTTTTCTTTGATTTGTGATGATATGTTGGTATATGTTAGATTATTGCATGCTTAGGAAATTCGTTGATATAGATTTGTGCTTACATTGAGGACAATGTAATTTTCTAAGTGTGGGGTGGGATAGCATGTTCCGTTTTTGTTTTTGCTTTTTGTGTGCTTAGTTTAGAAAAGAAAAATTCAGAAAATTGTAATACAAAAATAGAGTGTTTAAATTTGTTTGTTTCGAGTCTTAGGATGCCCCTAATATGTCAATGATGTTTTTCTCCTCTTTGCATACATAGATGATAGTTGTGCATACAATTTAAATTGTGAGTTTCATGGATTTTGTGCATTGGTAGGAGCATGTAAGACTTGTTGATTATTGAAGCATGCATGTTTTAGCTAGTTTATTTCGATTATAACCTATGTGAGCTTTTGTGCCAAATTGCTTTCTTCTTGAGCGATAAAAAGATAAAATTCGATAGATTTGTAGGAAGCATGAAACCTCATAATTCTTTGCTTATTCGATGACTATATGCCATAGCTTTTTAATGAACTCTAGAATACTAGAACTTACTCTTGTTGAT
Organism: Potentilla sterilis; assembly: GCA_963682095.1. Classification (NCBI taxonomy): domain Eukaryota; kingdom Viridiplantae; phylum Streptophyta; class Magnoliopsida; order Rosales; family Rosaceae; genus Potentilla; species Potentilla sterilis. Next base: position 16,426,188 of record OY821766.1, on the reverse strand, counting down.
TTTCAAAACGTTTATGTCATAAAATACCTTGATTTTGAACGTGATTGAATAAAGATCATTTAGGTTTACCACCATTACCAAATAAAGCATGTGCCCTATTGGATCCCGTCGTGGGACACCTTAGTAAACTTCTTTGAGCCTATGTTGAGCCTTTTCTTTCATCACCCTTAAACACTTTCCATGAGCTTAGTATAGTTGTGCCTTTACCCTTGATCAAAGTATTGGCAAAGCTTGATTTTTTGAAAGCGTTTTCGCGTGTGTGATGAAGAAGAACAAGTGTGGGGTAGACTTAGCCATGAATCTATATGAGAAGTATGTATGCCGTGCCTTAGAAAATTGAAAAGAAAAAAAAAATTTTGCTCGGACCAAAAGAGAAAAAGAGAGAAAAATGCCGAGAGAAAGAAAGAAAATATGAGATTGTAAGGCACGGCTTGAAAAACAAAAATTTTGTGCATGGCTATTGTCTAGATTATTGTTGTAATGTTATGGAAAGAAAAGAATGAAGTATGGGTCCAACAAGATGAAATTTGACCCTTTCGGCGAGAAGACATAAGGAGATGTGAGCTTTGCCAAAGGCCATGGTGACGTTTTTTAAGCCTCCTTATCCAAATATCGAATACCTCTTAACCTAGCCCCATTACAACCCTTTTTGTTTTGATCTTTTTCATGATTCTTAAGATGGTTAAATTTGATTGTGGAGATTATCTCAAGAGTAAGCATATGGTTTTGGTTCATTGGGTCATATAGTTGTCATATGAGGTTTTTCCATCAAAATTCACAAAGTGCTTTTCGTTTCTTTGATATATGCAAGTCACTCTTTGTAATTCATGATCTTTCGCTTGCATATACTTATGTGTGAATAACCATGCTTCGAGAGAAAAGAAGAGAGTATGCCTAGTGAGGTGATTTGAATTAGCTTAACATGTTTACATGCTTACCTTTTTGCTCTTATATGTTCATATTGATGTCACATGTTCATGAAGCTTGGAATTTTCGTGCTTAGCATTCTCATGCATTAACTTGAAAGCTATGTGTACATACGAGCCTGAGACAAATTGTTAGGGGCAATAGTTTGTTTAGAGTCTAGTTTAGTTTAGGGTCGAACCGCCGAAGCGACTCAAACAATCAAAAACCCTACAATCGTTAGTAGTATAGAATAAGTAGGGATCGTTCTAGCCGGGGATTAAGGGTACCTGAAACATGAGAATGTTAACACAAATATTCACAAACATATATACACACAATTGTCACACTTATATACATATATACATATTCACACGAAATCAAGGGGGATTGAGATAGGATCGGCAGCACTAGGCTGCCCTCTACACTATGGTAGGAAAATTAAATTGCAGGAATTTAAACTCTAAACTATTATGTACATGTTGATCATCATCTCTCACGCATCACATAGCACAAAACACACAACTCACACACAAGAATTCATGCAAGACTCGGCAATATTAGTTTAAGTTTCTTAGACTTTATTCAATTCCAATTTCAATTAGAGCCTCAACGGTCATCTAATCACTAGACTTACTTACGTATTTTAGAAAACACTCAACGTCGAATCCTAAAATTATACTAGTCATGTTTGAAAACACTCAACGTCGAAGACAAACACAAAGAGTAATTAAGCACAAAAGTCTATAAATTGGAGACATATCTTTAGGTATGGCGTCACTCATCCTATCAACATGTAAGTTCCATGAATTAAGTAACCTTGATTTTAACAACCTGGAATTCAGTTCGATCGTTGCCTAACTCAATCCCAAATTATTAAGTTAAATGAAATCGCAACCTACACAAGTGCTAAGGCCCTAGCATCATGTAAACATTGATTTTTATGCACAAATTCAAGAACTAATCGAATAAAAACTAAAAAAAACAAGAACATGTTACTGCCCTAATCTAACATACGAATTCAAGCATGCAATTATTTGCAAAAGTCATCACATAAATTCCAATGAAAATCGCAATTCATGTTCATCATACAAAACCAAACGAAAACAAAGTATTTTTATAACAACAAATGTGACTAAACCAAGAATAAAAATACAAGTCATAGGGATGGATCACACTTTAGAAACCTTGGAGAGCTTCGTCTTGGTGTGGTGAATGAGGCTCGGCAGTGGCTGAGGCAAGGACTGAAATCGGTGGTGAGAAGTGGTGGAATCGGTGGACTTGTATTTTAGGGTTTTGGTTTAGAACTTTGGTAGAACTTTTGGTAGAGTTTAGGGCTAGTGCTTTGCAAAAGATGAGATGGTTTTTCTGTGGGAAAACATGGCTTTATATAGAGGCAAATTCGGCAGAAACCCTAGGTAGCAAACCTAGTCCGAATCAGCAAAGGCAATCCTTGTGCAACAAGGTTTTGGTTCCTTCTTTTCTTGGTTCTTCTAGGAAACTTTTTTTTCTGATTTTCTTCCTTGGATTGGGCTGCATATCTTCATGGACTTCTTGTGTAGGCTTGACAACTCCATTTGGTGAGCTTGATCCATGGAAAAATGCCCCAAACCCGCAAGAACACAAGACCGGCAGCAACTCGGCTGGAATGACCTTTCCCCAGTAAATCCGACATATCTCCCTTTTCGGAGCTCCAATTGATGCAATTCCAAGTCTCAGATAAACTAGATACATATATCCATCTCTCCATAAAATATCTCGATCAAATTCCTTGTGAATCGTCGGGAATGATTTTTCGAAGTTGGATCAAAGTCCCAGGAAAATCCTGGAAGCCCCTGGATTGGTTTGCTCGAACTGCCAAGTTGCAGCCCTCTTTTGGGTGACTTCCCGAACTCCAATTGATCTGAAATTTAAACACAACATTTCTCAGCATATGAATATTAAGCACACCAAATTTCATAGAATTCGGACAAGGATAGATCATATTTGTACTCGTCACAAAATCGCGAAAAAGACATATTTTGCACTATTTTCCAGATTTCTCATACTTAGTCATTTTCGGACAATTAAGCACATTTCACCAAAACTCTACCAAAATTGACACTAACTATATTATGACTCTATCTTAGACAAATAAGGGTTAAACAAAGCATAAACGAGGGCATAAGCATGTAATATCGTCGCACATTGTGCTCCTATCAACTACCCCACACTTATCCTTTGCTAGTCCCTTAGCAAACTAAATTAAACTAGACTCTAAACAAACTATTGCCCCTAAGAATTTGTCTCAGGCTCGTATGTACACATAGCTTTCAAGTTAATGCACGAAAATGCTAAGTACGAAAATTCCAAGCTTCATGAACATGTGGCATCAATAAGAACATATAAGAGCAAAAGGTAAGCATGTAAACATGTTAAGCTAATTCAATCCTCCTCACTAGGCATACTCTCTTCTTTTCACTCGAAGCATGGTAATTCACTCATAAGTATATGCAAGCGAAAGATAATGAATTACAAAGAGTGACTTGCATATATCAAAGAAACGAAAGCACTTTGTGAATTTTTATGGAAAAACCTCATGTAACAACTATGTGCACCAATGAACCAAAACCATATGCTTACTCTTGAGATAATCTCCACAATCAAATTTAACCATCTTAAGAATCATGAAAAAGATCAATAAAAGGGTTGTAATGAGGCTAGGCTAAGAGGTATTCGATATTTGGATAAGGAGGCTCAAAAACGTCACCGTGTACTTTAGCAAAGCTCAAATCTCCTTATGTCTTCTCACCAATGGTCGAATTTCTTCTTGTTGGACCCATACTTCATTCTTTACTTCCCAAAACATAGTGAATATGAACAAAGGTCAAAATATAACAATAATAGACCTTCACATGCAAACAAAACTCACAAATTCACAACACTTTTTCAAGACTAGACTTAGCAATTTTCTCTTTTTTTTTTTTTGAAACCGTGCCTCTTTCTTTTCTCATCTTTCGGACTTGATTTTTCTCTTTTCTTTTTTTCTGTCCGATTTCAATTTTTTTCTTCTTTTGTTTTCTCATAGGCACGGCTCACATACAATTTTTCATATACTTTTCTACCTAAGTCTACCCCACACTTGTTCTTCTTCATCACTTCACGCAAAAACTCCTTCGAAAATCAAGCTTTGCCGACACACAATGGTCAAGACATCACTATACTAAGCTCATTGAAAGTGTTTAAGGGTGATGAAAGAAAAGGCTAATCATAGGCTCAAAGGGGGTTTACTAAGGTGTCCCACGACGGGCTCCAATAGGGCTCATGCTTTATTTGGCAATGGTGGTAAACCTAAATGATCTTTATTCAATCATATTCAAAATCAAAGTATTTTATGATTAAACGTTTTGAAAATCAACAAGAGTAAGTTCTAGCATACTAGAGTTCATTAAAAAGCTATGGCACATAGTCATCGAATATGCAAAGAATTATGAGGTTTCATGCTTCCTACGAATCTATTGAATTTTATCTTTTTATCACTCAAGAAGAAAGCAAATTGGCTCTAAAGCTCACATAGGTTATTATGGAAACAAACTAGCTAAAACATGCATGCTTCGTTAATCAACAAGTCCTACATGCTCCTACCAATGCACAAAATCCATGAAACTCACAATTTTAATTGTATGCACAACTATCATCTATGTATGCAAAGAGGAGAAAAACATCATTGACATATTAGGGGCATCCTAAGACTCGAAACAAACAATTTAAACACTCTATTTTTGTGGAACATTTTCTGAATTTTCTTTTCTAAACTAAGCACACGAAAACATAAACGGAATATGTTATCCCACCCCACACTTAGAAAATTACATTGTCCTCAATGTAAGCACAAGTCTATATCAACGAATTTCCTAAGCATGCAATCGACTAACATATTCCAACATATCATCACAAACCAAAGAAAAAGAGAAGGGTTAAGAAATTTCAAACTCCCGGTGATGGCTCCTTCGTTTTTCTTTGATTGACTTGGGTTGCCTCCCAAGTAGCGCTTAAGGTTTATAGTCCGTAGCCTAGACTTCTCACCATGTGTGTTGTGTGTTCATCATGCCATGTGCAGCTCCGCAGTTGGGGCAGCAGCCCCTCTCGGCAGTAGGATTTTCTTGGCAGGCAAGCTTCTCTCGGCAGACGTGTGTTCTTCTCTTGAGGCCTGATTTTGGGTGTGTTCCACTATCCTAATGCAAAAGTGTTCTGAATAAATATTGTAGTAGACACACAGAGCTTTCTATCGGTATAAAATTCACGTCAATCGGACCAGTGAAAGTATGCTTTGTTTGGCCTTTAATCGGACCTATTGATCTGCCCAGTTCTCTGTTCCGCCAGATTGACCTTGCTGTACTCAAATTGAAACTGGGAACGGTTCGTAGCTCCAAATCCACTTCTGTAAAATCCTACAGAAAGTAGACTCAGAGACCTTTCCAACGGTGTATGGCTCAGCATCCCAGGTTTTAGGAGCTAAAAACGGCAGCCATTCAAAATTGACATACAGTACAGCCGGAATTCTGCTTTGGGCAGAACTTGGTATTTCCTGCATTTTTTTCTTTTCAATTCAATCTGCACACGCACAAGACACATCAAAACGAACTAAACCAAAAATAAATATAAGAAGAAAAAGTTGAGTTAGAAAAGAATGAGTTAGAAAATCAGAGTTAATATGTTAAAGTTAGTAAAGGTTAACAACAATTACAAGTTAGAATCAAGTTACAAGTTAAAGTTAGCATCGAAAATTTTCTACAATACATACATGAATTAGCAAAGTTAGAGAAGATTTATACAAAACCGAAAATAAAGCAATACGAAATTTACACAAATATACAAAGTTAACATTCAAATATAACAAGATTTTATAATCCCCGGCAACGGCGCCAAAAATTGGTCGAACCGCCGAAGCGACTCAAACAATCAAAAACCCTACAATCGTTAGTAGTATAGAATAAGTAGGGATCGTTCTAGCCGGGGATTAAGGGTACCTGAAACATGAGAATGTTAACACAAATATTCACAAACATATATACACACAATTGTCACACTTATATACATATATACATATTCACACGAAATCAAGGGGGATTGAGATAGGATCGGCAGCACTAGGCTGCCCTCTACACTATGGTAGGAAAATTAAATTGCAGGAATTTAAACTCTAAACTATTATGTACATGTTGATCATCATCTCTCACGCATCACATAGCACAAAACACACAACTCACACACAAGAATTCATGCAAGACTCGGCAATATTAGTTTAAGTTTCTTAGACTTTATTCAATTCCAATTTCAATTAGAGCCTCAACGGTCATCTAATCACTAGACTTACTTACGTATTTTAGAAAACACTCAACGTCGAATCCTAAAATTATACTAGTCATGTTTGAAAACACTCAACGTCGAAGACAAACACAAAGAGTAATTAAGCACAAAAGTCTATAAATTGGAGACATATCTTTAGGTATGGCGTCACTCATCCTATCAACATGTAAGTTCCATGAATTAAGTAACCTTGATTTTAACAACCTGGAATTCAGTTCGATCGTTGCCTAACTCAATCCCAAATTATTAAGTTAAATGAAATCGCAACCTACACAAGTGCTAAGGCCCTAGCATCATGTAAACATTGATTTTTATGCACAAATTCAAGAACTAATCGAATAAAAACTAAAAAAAACAAGAACATGTTACTGCCCTAATCTAACATACGAATTCAAGCATGCAATTATTTGCAAAAGTCATCACATAAATTCCAATGAAAATCGCAATTCATGTTCATACAAAACCAAACGAAAACAAAGTATTTTTATAACAACAAATGTGACTAAACCAAGAATAAAAATACAAGTCATAGGGATGGATCACACTTTAGAAACCTTGGAGAGCTTCGTCTTGGTGTGGTGAATGAGGCTCCGCAGTGGCTGAGGCAAGGACTGAAATCGGTGGTGAGAAGTGGTGGAATCGGTGGACTTGTATTTTAGGGTTTTGGTTTAGAACTTTGGTAGAACTTTTAGTAGAGTTTAGGGCTAGTGCTTTGCAAAAGATGAGATGGTTTTTCTGTGGGAAAACATGGCTTTATATAGAGGCAAATTCGGCAAAAACCCTAGGTAGCAAACCTAGTCCGAATCAGCAAAGGCAATCCTTGTGCAACAAGGTTTTGGTTCCTTCTTTTCTTGGTTCTTCTAGGAAACTTTTTTTTCTGATTTTCTTCCTTGGATTGGGCTGCATATCTTCATGGACTTCTTGTGTAGGCTTGACAACTCCATTTGGTGAGCTTGATCCATGGAAAAATGCCCCAAACCCGCAAGAACACAAGACCGGCAGCAACTCGGCTGGAATGACCTTTCCCCAGTAAATCCGACATATCTCCCTTTTCGGAGCTCCAATTGATGCAATTCCAAGTCTCAGATAAACTAGATACATATATCCATCTCTCCATAAAATATCTCGATCAAATTCCTTGTGAATCGTCGGGAATGATTTTTCGAAGTTGGATCAAAGTCCCAGGAAAATCCTGGAAGCCCCTGGATTGGTTTGCTCGAACTGCCAAGTTGCAGCCCTCTTTTGGGTGACTTCCCGAACTCCAATTGATCTGAAATTTAAACACAACATTTCTCAGCATATGAATATTAAGCACACCAAATTTCATAGAATTCGGACAAGGATAGATCATATTTGTACTCGTCACAAAATCGCGAAAAAGACATATTTTGCACTATTTTCCAGATTTCTCATACTTAGTCATTTTTCGGACAATTAAGCACATTTCACCAAAACTCTACCAAAATTGACACTAACTATATTATGACTCTATCTTAGACAAATAAGGGTTAAACAAAGCATAAACGAGGGCATAAGCATGTAATATCGTCGCACATTGTGCTCCTATCAGTTTGCTAAGGGACTAGCAAAGGATAAGTGTGGGGTAGTTGATAGGAGCACAATGTGCGACGATATTATATGCTTATGCCCTCGTTTATGCTTTGTTTAACCCTTATTTGTCTAAGATAGAGTCATAATATAGTTAGTGTCAATTTTGGTAGAGTTTTGGTGAAATGTGCTTAATTGTCCGAAAAATGACTAAGTATGAGAAATCTGGAAAATAGTGCAAAATATGTCTTTTTCGCGATTTTGTGACGAGTACAAATATGATCTATCCTTGTCCGAATTCTATGAAATTTTGTGTGCTTAATATTCATATGCTGAGGAATGTTGTGTTAAAATTTTAGATCAATCGGAGTTCGGAAAGTCACCCAAAAGTTGGCTGCAAAACGGCAGTCCGAGCATTCCAATCCAGGGGCTTCCAGGATTTTCCTGGGACTTTGTCCCAACTTCGAAAAATCATTCCAGACGACTCAAAAGGAATTTGATCGAGATATTTTATGGGGAGATGGCCATATGTGTCTAGTTTATCTGAGACTTAGAATCGCATCAATCGAAGCTCCGAGGATGGAGATATGCCGGAATTACTGCAACAATGTCTTTTTTGCCGATTTCAGGAACCTATTACTTCCTTTTCACAATTGCTGCTTTTCGATGGACCATATGTTGTACAAGAGCATTTATGAAGACAATCCAAGCTGAAGGAAGGAAGGAGGATGACACCAAGCCCGTGCATTGAAGAAGAAATTGAAGAAAGAAGTTCTCCTAGTCAAACTAGGAGAAGCTGCCGAGAAGAGGCAGATTGTGTGCAATGATGTGCTGCCGGCAATTGGAGCTTTTTCGGTGGATCAAGACTTATGCAATGAAATCCAATGACTATGGAAGAAGTCCATGAAGATGTGAAGCCCAAGCCTTGAAGAAAAATTCAGAAAAAGAAAACCTAATTGAACTATGAAAGGAAGGTTTCAAACCTTATCCCACTAGGTTTTCTGAAATCCTTATGAAATATGGGCTGCCGGCAATACCCTAGTTTTTCCCTATATATAGCCAATTTTTACACAGAAAAACTTGTCACAATCCAAAGCAAAAATCTAGCCAAAGCTCTGCCTAAATTTCCCCAAGAATCCTACACAAAAACCCTAGCCAAAACCACCTCCACCACACCCAAAGTTCCTGCCGAAACCTTGGTACCTTGCTGCCGATATCATCACTGCCGAGCAGCAGCCCCATCCGACACAACCAATCGCCGGATCCATACAAGTGGAAGTCTTCAAGGTTTCTAATGTGTGATCCACTCCCTTCTCTTGGCTTTGTAAATTTTTGTGTAGTTATGTTAAACTTTGTCTATGAAGTTAGCATGAATTCTTGGTTTCAATTTTTATGTCTATGTATGAATTGGATTGAAATTCGGTTTTATGATTTGCATGTCAATTTATTTTCTTTATCTTTAAGTGATGTTTTGGATGTAAGAATATGGATTGCATGTTAAAAAGTAAGGGAAATATGTAATGAACTAGTTAATAGGATAATCGGCAAGAACACATGTTAACTTGGTTTTAGGGTTTTCTTGACTTGTTCTTTAAATTCGTGTGCTTAAAGATTGGTAGTCTATGTAATTGCAATATGTAGAGTATTAATCTCATTAGCCGAAAATAAGATAGGTTAAGCAATCTTTAGGGTTGTTTTAATTTGTGTTGTTTTCACGAGGGCTAGAGTAATTTAAATGAACATGCTTGTTAATAAGATGACTGACAACCTTGCTTATCTAACTTGTTTCCAACTAAAGAAAAAGACTTTGTGCTTAATTACTTGTCATGTTTGTTTACGTCGATTAGAATATTCAAAGATGACTAGTTTAATTTTAAGGTTAGGCGATTAGTCACTTAAAATACATGAGGAGTCTTAATCAATTAGTAGCCGATTAGGAGCTAATTGGGTTGGAGTTAAGTTGAGTCTAGAACATTTTAACATCTTGCTGAGAGTCTTGTTTGCTTGCTTGTTACATGTTTTGATTGCTTTTGTGTTAGTGCTTTGTGGAAGAATGTCGACCAAACTTGTAAATATTAGACCTAGAATTTATTTTTCAGCATTTTATTTCGTGTCACCTAGTTCTAGGGCAGCTTGCTGCCGACGCCATACATTCCCCCCATATGTGACGTTTGTGTGTGTATATATGTATATATTTGTCTAACAATTTCATATCTCAGTTACCCTTAATCCCCGGCTTAGAATGATCCATACTTATGTCTATATTACTAACGATTGCAGGGTTTATTATTGCATGCGAGCTACGGCTCACGTCAGTAATGCTTACGTGGTTTTTCGTCCAACCTTCCCACAGACGGCGCCAATTGTTTTTATGCAAACTCGTAGGCCTGGTAGATACAGATGAATCCAAGCGTGATCTCCTGTAAACCTGCTTACTAAAGGGAATACCGGGCGGGCCGGTCTTGTCTTCTCCGATGCCTAAGTTAGTACGGTTGGAATGAATAAACTTAAGCATGTATGATAGGCAGTAGGAAAGATCAGTTACCTCTTAATGAGGGTAGTTGAGGCCCTTATATAGGTGGCCGAGCGTGAGGTCTAACCTCACCCTTCGATATGGGGCTCGTTTCCTTCTGTTTGCGCGAGGAGAGCGACCGGGATAGAGCAAAATCCAATGCCTGGTATGAGAAAATGGAGGCGGTGAACGCTGCCCTGGTAGCGGCCCTGGAGAGAGGACAGCAGCGCAACGACGCTATGACCAGGGCACAGGCGCCCCCGCCAGGCCGATCTCAGCGGTTTGAGGCGGGACAGTCATCGGGCGGAAGGCCCAGTGACCCCGAGCGAGCGGAGTCCCCGGCCGGCACGGCCCCACCAAAGAGCACGCCGACGCCTCGGCAACCACACTCTTCATTCGAGGATGAAGTCATGACCCCAACTGCACGGGTATTGCAGATACTCACCGACACTGTGTCGGATCTGAAGGCCCAAATAGAGGCCAACGAGAGAAGGGCGGCGCAGCCGGTGGAAGGCGCGCGCTTCAACGAGCGTATGGGCCCTTTCTCGCATCGAGTTCTGGAATCAGGGAGGTCTAGTAACCAGAAATCCCTAAAGCTCACGTACTCAGGGTCCGGCTGCCCGTACCAGAACCTGGATAGTTTCCGATCTCAGACGTGCGCCAATGGCTATTCTGTTGCAGTATGCTGCAACATTTTCCAGGAAACCCTGTCTGGAGAGGCGCTCAGCTGGTTCTATGAGCTTCCGGCGAGCTCCATCGAGGCGTTCGAGCAGCTGGCCGACCGGTTTGTAGGCCGCTTCATCCTCTAGGTTGAGGGAGCCCGGACATCGACCATCCTCTTCAACTGCATGCAGGCACCCGGCGAGGAGCTGAGGACGTTTGTCAACCGCTGAGATGGCGACGGCCGGGGTTCGGAACCTCGACAAGGGTATCACCGAGATGGCGTTCAAACAAGGGCTCCGGCCAGGAAAATTTTCCTACACCGTACGGGTGGAACTCCCGCAGGGGTATGACGAGCTAATGGCGATGGCCATCAGGCATGCTCAGGCCGACCATGAAACGTACGGGCAGCACCTGCTGAAAAGAAAACGGGACGAGCAGCAGGAGGAGCACCCCCTGGAGGAGCACCCTCCTCCCGGCCAAGAAGACAAGACCAGCCAGCGGGGCGAGAACCGAGGTGCCCGACCGAGCCGACCCAGCAGAAATTGGGGGCAACGGCAGCAGAGGCCCTATCATGACAAACCCCAGGGCGAGCACAAACCGGCGCAGTACCGGCAAGAACGCCCCCTGGCAATCATGCCAGCAGATCGTCAAGAGGTCTTCACCACTCTCACCTCTTCATACGAGGACATCTTGCACGAGAACGGGAACATCATTCTCCCACCGCCCAGGAGAAAGTACCCAAAGGGGAATCTTACCACGGCGCAAACGGGCAAGTACTGCTCTTATCACGATGAAGCTACTCATCAGACGAGATAGTGCTTCGCTCTCAAGACAGCGGTGGAGGGTTTGATTACCAACGGCCAGCTCCAGCGGTATATAGGGGAAAGGAGAGCAGATCCCGACCGGGAGCAAGGCCAGGGCTAGTAGGCTCGCCCAAACCTCCAAGCGGTTAGTTTGGCATATCATCGGTTCAACCGCTGTAACATCATGAGATGTATGCCAACTATTTTGAGAAAGATTCCATCGGTTGCACCAGTCTAAGTGTATTTATATTCAAGGAGTCATACAAAAAGAAACCGTTCCAGCGGGTTTACAAAAAATAGCAAAGCAAAAATCTCAAGGAGCCGCCCCTCCCCCTTCAGCGGGCATTCCACCAGCTTCTCCAGATGAAGCCGCTGCACCTTCTCCAGCAGTTTGAGGCCCGCCTTCCCCTTTCGGTTGCTCCTCTGCAGACTGTTCATGGATATCCGACTGCAATTCTTACCCGGAGGAACGACTCCTTGCACTTTTGGCAGTTCTCCCCCTCCAAGGCTCCGGTAACCCCAGGTATGTCCAAACCAAGGCCAGCCACATCTGCCGCCAGCTTCCGGACGAAGGGACTCTCCGAGCTCCCCCTCTGTTCCTCCGCGAGAGCGGGGCTACTCTGCTGACCGACAGAGTTTGGAGCAGCAGCAACCTTTTCCCCAGTGGAACTCGGCGCACCGCTGATCACCTTGAGTCGCTTCGCCAAGTTCTCACCTGACGACCGGCCGGTCAGCGTCACCAGCGCGGAGGGAGGAACATACATGACCCTCCGCCTCTTCTCACCCTGGCCGTCTGGCGGAGAAGATTGTGCACCTAATCGGGCGACCCGGTGACGAGCGGGACTGATCCCGGCCGGTACGGGATCCGGCTCACCCCACCAGGAACCTTTGGTGGCCCCCCGGTGGTCTTGCCCTTGCCAGGTCCCGCCTTGGGCGCAGCAGGGTGACTCTTCACATGCGTCAGAATATAGGCGTCGTCCTCAACATCCATGGCCCTCGAGTTCGGCATGAACGGTAAGCCGACCGGACTCCTCATCCACCGAGGTCCGCGAAACGGCCTCCCCTTTCTCCTTCAGCCTTGAGAGAATGTCTTCACCGTTCATGGATAAGGTGTTGTCGGGTTTGATGACCGCCCGGGAAGATGCACCTGCAGGACAAGCAAAAGGTTAGTATCTAAAACTCGGTTAGCAGAAGTGCCACCGCTAAAACTTGCTACGCACCGGGATCTCGCCCGAGACAGCAATACTCCAACACCACCCGCCGAATGAAGTTGTAGGAGCTCCGTTCAAGATCGTCCTAGCATCCGAGTATAGTCGTGGTCCTCTCCCGCTCCAACTCAGATAGTTCGAACGATTGATCGCTAAGGGGCTGGAAGGCACCAGGAACCCGGTACATCTTCCTCCTCTTCTGCCACTTCCCGCCCGCCATCACCACATTTTTCCTCCAGCTATTATCCACCCAAGAAGGCAGATGGGTGATGATAGGCTGGAAGCACCGGGCGCTAAAGGTCAGACAACCTCGGGACCCTCGCTTCTTCGAGAAGGATATCCTGTACAGTGCCCGGAACTCGTTCACCGTTGGCATGCTCATCCCGGACAACTCGTACAGGCAACCGAGGCTCAGCAGCCACCTCTACTGGTTCCGAGGAAGCTACGCGGGAGACACTTGCAGAGCACTGAGCGTGTACTGCACGAAATCTGGCAGCGGGAGGGAAAACCCGTGGCGAAATTGGTCCAAATGCACGACAACCCAACCCGCCTCCGGGTTACAGGCTGACTCTCCTCGCTTCTCCACGTCTCCCGGAAGGCGGCAATCTCTCCGGGGTTCATACTACCCTCCGGTTCATCGCACACCACGTCCTCTTCCCGATGGTGTAGCTCACGGGTGGAGTGCCATAAAAGCGCACCCCGTGAGGGATTTCCTCAGATCCTGAGGACCCGGAAGAGGAAACCCCGCCCCGGGAGCGGTCAGCGGCTTCAGACTCCGGGGATTCCGAACCAAGCCAATCCTCCAGTCTCTCCTCATCGTCCACGACGGGACGCCTTTCGGCCGATTCGGAAGCCCCATCAGAACTTGTAGAAGCCATTTTAACCTAAGGGGAAGAAAACAAAACCCCACCGCTGGTCAGCAACAAGCTAGAACAGCGCCCTCTGCGGCTCCTCCCCAGGTTTGCCGCAGACGCCCTGCTTTAAACAACTCAGTCGGCGACAGAACCCCCGCCGCAAAACACCAAAAAAGAAAAAGAAAAACACCAGGCAAAGAAAGCAAGACTTACCGATTATTATGCACAACCGAGGAAAGTCCGTCCTACGAAAACACCGAGCAATGGTAGGCGAAGAACAAGAACGCTTGAGGCAACGAATGTCGCGGGGCACCTCCACAGAGTTTTCGCCGGATTTCTCTCTAACCCGCTCTTCTTCTCTCTAAGCAAGGAGCAAAACAGAACTTGTGAAGGCAGAGGAGGCCTTTTTATAGATGGGTCCGATGCCCTAGGCGCTTGTAATCCCCCCAATACGCAATCAGGGCAACTCAAGCGCCTGTGAATCCAGACCCTCCATCTCAGATCGCTCCCTACTGGCACGTGTCCCGGCATTGGTAAACTTCCCACGCCTCCTTAAATGCATGTCAGCCACTTGTCCCGCCTACCAGCGACAGGTAAGGGAGATAGGAGCGGGAACCGAGCCGTTAGGCCCCCCCACTTCTCCAAGAGCCATGACAGCTCACCGGTTATGATCTTTCAACCGGCTCGAAGGCTTCTCACCGGTTATGTAGTGTCCAACCGGTTCCATGGCAGTTCACCGGTTATGTATCATTCAACCGGCTGCATGGCATCTCCACGACAACTCACCGGTTATGATCTTTCAACCGGCTCAAAGGCTTCTCACCGGTTATGTAGTGTCCAACCGGTTTCATGGCAGTTCACCGGTTAGGTATCATTCAACCGGCTGCATGGCATCTCCATGACAGCTCACCGGTTATGATCTTTCAACCGGCTCGAAGGCTTCTCACCGGTTATGTAGTGTCCAACCGGTTCCATGGCAGTTCACCGGTTAGGTATCATTTAACCGCTGCATGGCATCTCCACGACAGCTCACCGGTTATGATCTTTCAACCGGCTCGAAGGCTTCTCACCGGTTATGTAGTGTCTAACCAGTTCCATGGCAGTTCACCGGTTAGATATCATTCAACCGGCTGCATGGCATCTCCATGACAGCTCACCGGTTATGATCTTTCAACCGGCTCGAAGGCTTCTCACCGGTTATGTAGTGTCCAACCAGTTCCATGGCAGTTCACCGGTTAGGTATCATTCAACCGGCTGCATGGCATCTCCACGACAGCTCACCGGTTATGATCTTTCAACCGGCTCGAAGGCTTCTCACCGGTTATGTAGTGTCCAACCGGTTCCATGGCAGTTCACCGGTTAGGTATCATTCAACCGGCTGCATGGCATCTCACCGGTTAGGTAACATTCAACCGGCTAGAGACCATCTCACCGGTTAGGTATTATTCAACCGGCTCGAGAGCATTTTACCGGTTACGAGACATCCAACCGGCTCCATGGCATCTCACCGGTTAGGTATCATTCAACCGGCTCCATGGCATGACTCCGGTTATGAGAACATTCAACCGGCATGGGCTTTATACACCCGGGTGAGTTTACATCTAAAACATGTACTCTTGTCCAGCATGATTAAAACCCTGCATCGCATTGAACTGCGATCAATGTGGGGCTCCACGGCGAGGCTTGTCACCTCATCGCCACCCTATCGGGCATATTGTTTCTCTAACACAGAACAAGTCTCCCCACAGGCTAACAAACCCGCACATTACCTCAGCGCTTATTCCAACACAAGCTTAGAAGAACTAGCAAGTGTTAACCGGTGCTTCAACATGACCGCAACACCAGGGCACCTGTTGGCTTATTCCACGCTCCAACAGGCCTCGCCGCAGGCTAGCAATACGGACTTGGGGGACTCGTTCTGATTTGGCAGAACGCCCGGTCGAGATCCCATGCACTCTCCGACTCGTTCCGATATGGCAGAACGCCCGGTCGAGATCCAATGCACAATTTCATCTTGGGACTTGGGGGACTCGTTCCGATTTGGCGGAACGCCCGGTCGAGATCCCATGCACTTTCCGACTCGTTCCGATTTGGCAGAACGCCCGGTCGAGATCTCATGCACTCTCCGACTCGTTCCGATATGGCAGAACGCCCGGTCGAGCTCCAATGCACAATTTCATCTTGAGACTTGGGGGACTCGTTCCGATTTGGCAGAACGCCCGGTCGAGATCCCATGCACTCTCCGACTCGTTCCGATATGGCAGAACGCCTGGTCGAGATCCCATGCTCATATTTATTGCATGGCGGATTTCAACTCCCCATTATCATCTCATGCACATATCTATTGCATGGCAGATTTCAACGCCCCATTATCATCCCATGCACGTATCTATTGCATGGCGGATTTCAACGCCCCATTATCATCTCATGCACTCTCCGGGTTTCACCCCGCTCCATGCTCATGGCACGACAACACTTGAGCACAATACCACTTGTATTGCAAACATACTCATAACTGTCGCACAACATCATTAACAGGTACTCACCACACCTCCTCTGACCGAACACCCGGTCACGCCCAATCTTCAATACGGACTTGGGGGACTGGGCACCGTTGGGTTGGTAACCATGCAGGTCTGCGGGACAAGAGCAAGACAGATTAAGTCCCCATTCAAGATTGCACTTGACCGGGAACTTGGGGGACTTGTTGACAGTAGCCGCAGAGGGGCTACAATAGGCCCACAGACCCGCAGCCGGTGCACCCAGAGTCGGCCTAGAGCCCGGGACCGGATCACCAGCACCCTAACCCGGGGTCCAGCAGTCTACCTTGCGACCAGGGTCCCGGGGACCGGGGGCGCCAGCCTGCCAAAGAGGTCACCAGAGCTGCCCTTTGGTGTGCAAACAGAAGGAAACCAGTCCCACATCGAAGGGTGAGGCCAGACCTCACGCTCGGCCACCTATATAAGGGCCTTAACTACCCTCATTAAGAGGTAACTGATCTTTCCTACTGTCTATCATACGTGCTTAAGTTTAATCATTCCAACCGTACTAACTTAGGCATCGGAGAGGAGAAGACCGGCCCACCCGGTATTCCCCTTAGTAAGCAGGTTTACAGGAGATCACGCTTGGATTCATCTGTATCTACCAGGCCTACGAGTTTGTGCAGAAACAAGCTCTAATCACAACTATCATGCAATTACGTCGGTTGTTAATTTTGTATATTAAATTTCTTCATTTACAACTGAATTGCTACTCTTATATGTATTTTTTATTTACTGTGTATTCAAAATATTACTCATGAAAACACAATGTTGAAATAGGATATATGTTTCACTTCAATACTAGCTCAATTTTATAGCAGCAACATAACCCGCAGCAAAGCGTGGGCATGCTGCCTCGTTGTTCATATTAGGAACTTATTATTCAATAAGTGAATCAAAATCCTAACACAATAAAAAATAAAAAAAACACTCAATTATTTTGTTTATAACCAAAAATAAATAGTCATTGTTCAAGGAGAAATTATAATAGGGAGAACTGTATCTTTATTGATTAATAGAGAGGTCTTTATATAGGCATTACAAAGTATCCTGATAAATCAGGGAATCCCTATCTATTACAGATTCGACTATACTAGTCTAATTAGGTCAAGACATCTCTAGGAAGTTACGGAAATAACCTTCCTACAACACTCCCCCTTGTGTAGAGCGCTTAATGTCTTCATGGTGCTTACCATGTTGCTTCACTAAAACCTTGCCAGCAAAAACAAAACCTCTTGGGCAAAAATAAAATGTATGGACGAAGGGAAAAGAGCACAACACATAAATACTACACTTGTGGATAACATGTGATGTAGACTCCCTCTGATGTCTAACAAACTTAAAGCTCTGATATATGGCGCATACCTAGGCTGTTCACATGTTTCACATGCATAGATTTTCTCAAAGACTTGGTAAACAAATCTGCAACATTTGCATCAGAACTCACTTGATTAACTTGGAGGTTCAAGAATTTCTGTTGTTGCACATTGTAAAAGAACTTGGGCGATATATGCTTAGTGTTATCACCTTTGATAAAACCCAACTTCATCTGCTCAATGCAGGCATCATTATCTTCATAAATACACGTAGGTTTATCGGTGGTAGACACTAGTCCACACGAATCACGAATGTGGCGAATAACTGACCTTAGCCAGACACATTCTCTAACAGTCTCATGGAGGGCAATGATCTCTGCGTGATTCGATGAAGTAGCAACCAAAGTTTGTTTGGTTGATCTCCAGGATATCGCCGTATTTCTCATGGTAAAAACATAACCAGTTTGGGAACGAGCACGATGGGGGTCAGAGAGATACCTAGCATCTGCAAAACCAACTAACACGTTGTTGGGAGTCTTTGAGTAAGGGAGACGTTCAGAGAAGGGCACATTTGAATGGTCGGACGCGTCGCCATCATCATTCTCCACGTTGTCGGCGCCGGCGGCAGTACCACGGCTTACGATGAAACTGTCGAGGCTGTCGGAAACGTTGGTGTGAGGAGGGTGATCGGCGGAATCTTCTATCTTTGTGCCGTAGGGATAGAACAGACCCAAGTCAATGGAACCTTTCAGATAACGAAACAAATGTTTGATACCAATCCAATGACGATGCGTAGGCGCGAAGCTAAATCTTGCTAGTAAGTTCACTGCGAAAGAAATGTCTGGTCTAGTGCATTATGCTAAATACAATAGTGCCCCAATCGCACTTAAGTATGGGTACTCAACACCAAGAATCTCTTCTTCATCTTCTTTGGGACGGAATGGATCCTTATTTATGTCCAGACTATGAACGAACATGGGAGTAGACAATGGCGTACATGTATCCATGTTGAAACGCCTGAGCATCTTTTGCATATACACAGACTGGTGAACCAGAATACCATTGGTTCTATGCTCTAACTCAAGTCCTAAATAGAACTTAGTTTTCCCAAGATCCTTCATCTCGAACTCGGATTTCAAGAATGAAACTGTCTCTTCAATCTCACTTGAAGTACCGATGACATTCATGTCATCAACATAGACAGCTACAATAGTAAGTCCAGAGTCGGTCTTTCTAATGAACACTCATGAGCATAATTCATCATTCTTGTAACCCCTCTGAATCAAGTATTCACGTAGGCGATTGTACCACGTCCTTCCAGATTGTTTAAGTCCATACAGTGAACGTTGCAGCCTAACTGCATAAGCACTCCGTGGTTTAGAGTCTTTTGATTCGGGCACATGAATTCCTTCAGGAACTCTCATGTAGATATCGGTATCTAGATCCCCATATAGATACGCTGTAACTACATCCATCAGTTGCATACTCAGTTTTTCGGACACTACTAAACTGAGCAAGTAGCGGAAAGTAATGATGTCCATTACGGGAGAATACGTCTCCTCGTAGTCAATACCAGGACGCTGCGAGAAGCCTTGCGCCACGAGTCTTGCCTTATATCGCAAGATCTCATGCTTTTCATTGCGCTTACGAACAAACACCCACTTATGTCCGACATGTTTAACGCCTTTAGGGATCAATTCAACAGATCCGAAGACTTGCCTTTTATCTAATGAGTCAAGTTCTGCCCGTATTGCTTCTTTCCACGTCGGCCAATCTGCTCTTTGTTGACATTCAGTCATAGAGCGTGGTTCAACTTCGTCGTCATGGACCGAAAGTAGATTGGGATATATCTCCTCTTGGTGTGCTTGCCCCACTTGAACAACCATCGTCTAAAGGGTCAGAGAGAAGAGAAACCGAACCATGATCACATCGGTGACAATGTCCACTCCGCAGCTCGGGGACGTGGACTCAAGCGTAGGATGCGAGGGGGTCGAGGGGGTAAGTATATGAAGACATATGAAGGATCGACGGAATAAGCATATATATCATCGACGTGTGTGGCGGCTCTATCCACTAAGAGACACGCGTTATTCAAACTAAGTGAAATTTGCTTGTTCTCTGAAGTCAACATTGGTTCTGTGTCATCCCACAGAAATGATTCAATTGACTCATGGACATAACTATAGTCAGAGACAATCTCATGCGATGGATTCGCATCGTCGATGATGAGCAGATTTTGTGCCTTCGCTCGCTTCTTTCGAGGGTTTTTATCTCGAGATTTTTTTGGTCTCCTCCTCTTTCTAGTAGGAACCGAGGCCGAAGCTGCTGCCCCTTCAAAGTCCATCAGGGTACCGTTGCGATCCGATTCAACAACAGCGACGCCACTGTGTACGATGGTGCCGACGCCGGCGTCACCCTCTCCTGAGGATATGCCGACGAAACTAGGTCTTAAGGCAGCCGAACCGGTCCCGTAATTTGAGACCTCCTACCTTGTCGGTACGTTTGCAACAGGTACGTGTGATCTTGTCACTTTCGCAATATTAGTGAAAGTGTTGGGCATCGATTCCGCGACTTTCTGAAGGTCGATAATGCGTTGCACTTCGAGCTCACTTTGAGAAGTGCGAGGATCATGAAGAGACAAATCATTGGGGGCACACCATGTCAGTTCCTGACGTTCATTCGGAATGAGTGCATTCCTATCTCCCCCTAACGGCGGGAAGTGTGTCTCTTCAAAGTGACAGTCTGCGAATCGCGCAGTAAATAGATCACCGGTGGTTGGTTTTAAGTAACGGATTATCGTTGGCAAGTCATAGCCAATATAGATGCCTAAACGTCGTTGTGGACCCATTTTGATACGCAATGGAGGCGTAATTGGCACATAAACTGCACAACCGAAAGTACGCAAGTGCGAGAGATTGGGTTCAGAACCAATTACCATATGGTAGGCCCTAAACATATTGTTGGCAATGGGTCGGAAACGAATAAGCATCGTTGCTTGTAGTATTGCATATCCCCAAGCAGAAACTGGCAAATTGGTTCCCATAACCAATGCCCTAGCTACTAGCTAGAGTCGCTGAATGGTGGCTTTTGCAAAGCCGTTTTGAGAATGCACATGAGGAATATGGTGTTCTACTTCAATCCCAATGGACATACAATAATCATCGAATGCTTTGGAGGTAAACTTGCCAACATTATCCATCCTAATAGATTTGATAGGATGGTCAGGGTGGTTAGCCCTTAACTTAATGATTTGAGCTAAAAGCTTGGCGAATGCAGCATTTCTTGTGGACAACAACGCGACGTATGACCAACGCGTCGACGCATCAACCAGCACCATGAAATACTTAAATGAGACGCGTACTAGTTTGATTGGTCCACAGATATCACCTTGGATTCGATGTAAGAATGATATATTATCAGTGGAAGCTTTAGCGAATGAAGGGCGAGCATGAAATTTAGCAAGCGAACCAGCCTTACATAATGAGCGATGGACATTGGAAATTGTCGTTGCGGCATAAGAGGACACAGGTGGTGTCGCCCCATGTCCCCATGAAGGGTGGGACGGTACAACGTGCAGCGTAAAGGCCGCTTCCTCATTGGCCAGGTGCGCGGCCCCGAAACCCTGTGAAGGGGGGGGGGGGGGGGGCGGTGGCGAGTATGGCGATAAGGCCATTATCTTGCGAAGAGCTTGACTCCTGCGTACATCACGACGTTGAGTCGCAGTAAGAGGTTCTTCCAATCGCTTTTTCGACTTGAAAAATGGATGTACATGAGAGTTTTTTAGAATCCGGATCATCATATCACGACCAGGGTGGCCTAGTAGAGCATGCCAAAGCTTGTAATCATTAGTGTCACAAAAATTGTCAGTGACAACATATGATTCGAAGACACGGGCTGTAGTGAGGTATAAGCCATTGTCTTCAATGCACGACATCTTCTCTAAGATACGGCGGCGGCCGTGTTCTTGAGAAGTAATGCATAAGTATTCTTCACCATTCTCAGCATAGGTATCCAAGTGATAACCGTTGGCATGTATATCCTTAAAACTCAACAGGGTTCGATTTGTTCTGGGCGCATAGAGAGCATCAGTGACATTGATAACAATACCATTTGGTAACATAAATTCAGCGGTTCCTCGCTCTTTGACAACCGGCGAGGTACCTATCAATGTTGTCATTGATGAGCGACACGGCATTAAATCTGTAAACAACTGCCTATTCCTTAGAATAGTGTGGGTAGTTCCACTATCAGCTAGACACTCAACTTCTCCACGAGACATCTACAAAGAGAAGAAAATTGGGTTAGTTTCTCAGGAAAACAGTCTAATCACTACGCCGTAAGATAGAGAAAGAAAGGGGAATAAATCCCATCGAGTGTATCACATGGCATTTGGACATTATAACTTCGACTTAAGTAGGAAATTGTAAGGTTGAATGTTACATAACCAAGCAATCATCATCAGAAACCAAAACGAAACTGAGGCTTCGCACATTGTGGTGTTGAACACCTTTGGTAACTGGAATAAAACGAGGACAAGCCTCTTAGGATCGGTTTTAAAACACCTCTCGGGCTGCACACTAGCCGAAGCTATGGATGTCAAAGACACATGGTGTCGTGGCACAAGAGTGTGGCGAGTGCCTAGCCTACTTCACCTTAATGGATCGTAGGTGGTATTATAAGTCCAAAACAGAGAGCCAATGTAACCCAGAGGTGGCATCACAAGAACCACGTGAGTTGTTAATACACGAACCTGATTGCATAAAAACATAAAATTTCTCACAATTATGGGAAAACAGAGAAATTTTATTAAGTGCCAACTTGAATACATCAACTTCCAATTCCAAAATAAACAGACTAACACGGGTCATAAAAACATGGCGAGTGCCATTATAATACTCGATAGACTAGAAAAGCCAAATTCATAGACTAATCAAAATCTGAGACATCAAGAGTTTATGGTTGCGCCTTTGGAGAATCCACATGATGAGCATAATTTGCTTCAATCATCTTGTCTTCAGCATAATTGCTTTCTTCAGATAGAAACTTCTTGTACTTCTTGTAGGCATTTAACATCTCCGTACTAGCTCGACAATCGTGATGGTAGTGTTTGGAGGAACCACATTTGTAGCACGGAGCAAATTGAACATTCCGGTCATTGCTATGAGGTCTAGGAGGGTTTCGTACCGGGCCTAGACGGGATCCGTGGCCGGTCCGGCCTCCCCCTGAAGGTGGTGCGGCGGCGCCACCTTCTCTCCTCCAAGTGTTGGAGCGTCGTGTCACTTTGTTTCCAGCATTCTGATGTCTTCCTCGTATCCGATTGTACGGGGCATTGCGGCCTTTATTTTTCTGCTTTGAAACCTTCCCATAATGAGCCTGTGGTGTTGGAATTGGTTTTGTACCAACAGGTGTCTGGCTACTATTGAGCGTGATCTCAGAATGATGCTCTTTTTTAGCCAATATTGCCATAAGATCAGCAAATGTCCTGATTCTTCCTTCATCAACAGAGATTTTATATTGATGTCCGAGAACATCGTAGGCCATGGGGAATGTATTAAATGCCTTCTCCAGAAGATCTTTATCGGTTTTGATGACGCCAACAGTGCCAAGATCCGCCTGTAGACTAATCATATCCTGATTGTATTTGTCTACTTTGTCATAATCCGAGAAACGAATTTGTTCCCATTTAAGGGTGAGCTCTGGAAGAAGCATGTCATGGACATTGTTAAATCGTTGCTGGAGCGTGTCCCATAAAATTTTGAGATCTTTTCGACAAATATTGTCGCTTCAGAGTTGGGTGGATATGACGCCTCAAATACATGAGAGCCTGAGTCTTGACATGGTCCCCAAAAGGGGTGGTGGCGGCTGCATCAGTCAGAAAGGCTGGAAAGCCTTTGCTTTGGAAAGCAATTTCAACATCGGAAACCCATCGATGGTAGTCTTTGCCTTGAAGATCCAAGATCTCAAAATCAGGGCGTGATAGTGACGGTGACGATGACTACATCTACAAGAGAATAAAACGTTTGATTACTATCAATTATATATTGGAATTAGAAGGGATATATTTGGTCACATAAGTGATGATTTTTTTTTCTTTTGATGCATAAACCGGCGACATCATATCGCACCTTCAAACCAAGGTATTAAATATCGACGATTACGGAAATATCGATGGTTTGAAAAAAAAAGAAATTTCGATAGAAATTTCGAGAAAATATCGAATATCGATGGAAATTTTACCAAAAATTTATGTAAAAATTGTATATTTAGATAAAAATAGACTAAAAGTAAAATATCGGAAAGATATGAGTATTAATATCGATGTTTGAAAAAAACGGAAATTTTGAGGAAATATCGAGGTTATCGACTATATTTTAGTCCTTGCTTCAAACAGTGGCGTACTCAGACATCCACATAAGCATCTTTCTTTTTCTTTTAACTCCCTTTCAACGTGATTCTCCCAGGACCATCACTTAAAACTGCGACCGTAGGGGTGATGAATTCCCCATTCTAGGTCTCATCGGCGATTTAAGAATGGCCGGAATCGGAGTAGAAGAAAGGCTAATAGCGCCCGATATAATATATCTATAGTTCAAAAGCAGGAACTTTTATAAAGTTTTTACCTTTTGATCAAAGGAACAAGAGCGTAAAGCTTGTTCTTGGACTCTTGTCTGGTTCTGGAGCCTTTTCTTGCGCGAGTAATTTGGAAGAGCTATCTTGAAAATTTTATGGCGAGCGAACGTGCTGGCGAGCGAGCAGATTGGCGGGCGAGATGGCGAGCGGGAGAATAGACAGGCGGGCGGGCGAGGGCTGCAGCCTAGGAGAGACCGAGAAGAAGGGGGGGGGGGGGGGCGGCACGGGTCCCGAGGAGGGAGGTGCGACCGACGAAAGGGATGGAGGAGGAGGAAAAAATTATCAGGGTTTTTCTAGGGCTCAGGGAGGTCACGTGCTGATAACGTGTTCAATGAGAAATTATAATAGGGATAACTGTATCTTTATTGATTGTTAGAGAGACTTTTATATAGGCATTACAATAAGTATTCTGATAAATCAGGGATTCTCTATCTATTACACATTCGACTATACTAGTCTAATTAGGTCAAGACATATCCTAGAAATTACGGAAATAACATTCCTACAACAGTCATAATATTCTTCAAATTTCCAAAAGACAACTCATAAAATTCCCACCTATCGAAAACAAAACTCATAAAACTAATTTCCCAATTTCGCCAACGCGGCCATTGCCTTTACCTCCCTTCCAAAACGACCACGTTTACCCGCCTTTCCCAGTCGCCCATTTTCCTTCGATATCTGCAGGCAAAAACAACGCCAAATAACCCCAACCTGTTTCTCCTTCCTTCCCAATTTGACAAATTTTCAAAACCCAGATAAAGTGAAAGAAGAAGCAACACGATGATGACGTACGCAGCCTCAGCCTCACGTCCTCTCTGCTTCAACACCCAACCGGCTATTTCTGTTCACAATAGTCTTCTCACTACTACTAGTACCACCATCGATTGTAGCAGAAGCACAAGGAGGCGCGTGGGTCTAGTTAAAGCCGCAGCAGCGCCCACAAGACCCACCTTGTCGACCAATTGGGATTTTCAGTTCGCAGATGTTGCTACTTGTACTTCAGCTCCTCCACGCGTCCCCAGATTCGAAGAGCTCGACACCACCAACATGCTTCTCCGTCAGAGAATCATCTTCTTGGGCTCTCAGGTTCTCTCACTCTCTCTTCTCATTTTCAATTTTTTTTGCTCGTTTCTGTTAATTTTAGTTAGAGAATTGAATGATTGTTTTATACTAGGAGATGAAATTTATATTATATTGTCAACTTTGATTGGCAGGTGGATGACATGACGGCGGATTTGATAATAAGCCAACTGCTGTTTCTAGATGCTGAAGACCCGAAAAAGGACATTACATTGTTTATCAATTCGCCCGGTGGCTCCGTAACTGCTGGTATGTTTGTACTCTTGATTCTTATTGTTCTGCTGTATGTTGGGTCTTGCATTTGTTATAGTCACTTGATACGGGAGCCATCAGAATTTGCTAATGAAATAGGCGGTTTTTGACGTAAGTAGGTGAATAAAATTTGTGTTTATGTCGGCATTGAAGCTAAATAGTAGGCTAGGAAATTGGTGTGATATGAAGCGCTGCTTTGGCATCAAGCTCAAATTTTAAAGTGCAGGATTATAAATTGTTTTTGCAGCATATTTGTATGAGGAAAGGTTGAAAAGAGTGTCGTAGGAAAAAAGAACTTTCCATTGATGTAAAGCAAGGAATATATTAAGCCTTGGCATACCCTTGACTTAGCATTACATTATATATTGATCGGTTCAATAAAATTTATGGGTTGAGCTTTAAGAGGTATAACACTTTGGCTTTTGTAAGAAACTTTGCACAGTGCCTTTGCATGTTACTTTTCATCTTATCAGTATATCTGAGCATGTAAGATGATTGCATCAATTGTGACCTTATCATTATATCATTAGTCAATGTTGAAACCCGCTTGCGTGGATTTACTGTTGTCAATGAAAATGATTTAGGGTAGGGGTGTAGTTCATTCCAGAGTTTGGTCTTCATTAGTTCTCTTACTTGATTTTTCCCCCTACTGCAATCTGGATCGCTAGTGTACTTCATAAGGTACATTTTTGGTATATTACCCATAGGAATAGTAGTACTTGTTAAAACTTAAAACCATTGTTTGAAGTAAAGGAAAAGGAAATGCCTCTTAGTGAGCAGAAAGGAAAAGGAGAATTGATAGTGTTGATTTCATTCTTTAATCTTGGGTTAGTCCTGTAGGCTAAATATTTTTTCACAGTGAAGAAAGTGAGTGGCTGCTTTATTGGACTTTTTTTTGCCTTAGACACTGTAACTTTCTACTAGAGAAATTGTTTCAATCTTCCATCTTTCTTGATTTCTGCCGAATAAAAGGGCAGTATCTATGCCTTATCCAAATACAAAAGCATTAGATCTGACATGTGAGGCTTTCTTTTGTAATGCAGCAATTAACATAAACTTCATAATTAAATCTAGCTGTTTCTCTGATTTCTCTAGCATGTTTAGCTTTCCACCTTTGTTTGTAATCCAAACCATGTCTTCTATACATTTTCCTTTAGAGTTCAGTTGAGGAATTTCAGGACATTTCATTTATTCTGTAAAACATTTAACTAGCAGATACTTTCAATATTACAGTTGAGGTTAAACAAGCATGAATCTCAAATCTAGGATTGTATAAATTTGTTTTCCTTGTTTGTTTGTTTTTTTTTTGGTGAAAATAATTCAATGTATGGGATGTTCTATTTATTGGTCTTAACTCAAGTAAGGATAGTCAAGTCCAAAGCCTGGAGCTGAGAAAAGTTCTACAAAGAACTCGAGAGAGGCTAGGAAACAGATCAGCCTCTGTTCAAAATAGATAACAGATTTATCATAATAGAAGAATAGGTACAATCAACTTCTACCACAATTATAAAGGCAATAGAGAAAATGATTGTGAATTGTCCTGCATATTTTTGGGGAATTACAAAATTATAATATAGCTTTGTTTGTGCTTGGGATAAATCAGATGTGCTTTACCCTTCAGCCCAGCCACCAATGTTCTAGAGCTGTAACTATTTGCTGGATCCAGTATATTCTGTTAAAATATCTTGGGGCCTTCTTTCGTTCTCATTACCAACTTTGGAATGTGTAGGAATGGGAATATATGATGCGATGAAAATGTGCAAGGCAGATGTTTCAACTGTTTGCTTCGGGCTTGCTGCTTCTATGGGTGCATTTCTCCTTGCTTCTGGCTCAAAAGGAAAGAGGTATTGCATGCCCAATGCAAGAGTGATGATCCATCAACCTCTTGGAACTGCTGGAGGCAAAGTAAGTGCTTTCCACTGCTTACATTAAAGATTTCAATCTTTATTATAGGGGGATATTAATCCTATTTACATGTACATATTTTATGGAGGATTTTACCTTTTCAAATGCATGTTGATTAGAATAAATTTACAGCTTCCTTCAATAGTTAATGGTATGAAAATTTGCTGTTAGTTTATGTTTTAAAAATCTGCTTTTCCAATAATCCAGATTTTAGTCCTTCTAGTGCAAGTACAATTTTTTTTACTTCTCTAAGGGTATCTTGTTATTTAATAAGGGGGATGCATTTGAATCCTACGAAAAAGGCTGTCTGTTCTAAGGCAAATCTTGGATGTACCTCACATACACAATACAGTGGTGATACACATGCAATGAGAAATCCCAGGTTGACCAGCAATGAGAAAATAGAACTTTAAAACCTCATTCTGTATGACTACACGGTTGAAGTTTATTTACTGATTTCGTAGTACGTTTAGATCTCTATGAGCAGCTGTAAGAACAAAATAAGCCACTCAAAGAAGGTTCTTGAGTTCCGATTTGGAAGGCCAAATCCTGTGTCATTAATTGACAAACTCTATTGAAACCCTGACAGGCAAGATTTTGGCCACTAGCTATTCCTCTTTGTAGATTTCTCCCCAATCCATTCCATCGACATATTTGCTTTTCTCAGTTATGCCAGATATGCATGATAGCGGACAAAGCTATTGTCGGTGTCACTGTGATGATAGTTTAAGAAAAAAGAAGGTTTTTAGCTGCTATAGAGTGGAAAGTTTTCCCCTTGCGTAGTTCAGGTGATGCCTCTATCACCTTGAGCTTCTACTGTTAATCCCGAGCAAGGGCAATTGTGAGAGACTTCCAATCTGTCCCTCTCTCTCTCTCTTTAGGACAATTTACTGTAGACACTTGAGACTTTCGTGACGCGTCAGACTCCATTCATCTGTCCCTCCATTATTCAATCTCCATCATCTCTTAATCCCTTCACCATTCAGTCCCATCACTTCAATCCCATTACCTTGAAGTAATTTCAAACCTTCAAGTCCCATCAACCATACACTACCTAGCGGATTCAGCCAATTTAAACCTACTTTCGATACCTTAATGATCTGCTGTTTTTTTTTTTTGGAGGCTTTCTAACTTTGTCTGAGAAAATGTAATTGAAGTGCCGTTCATCAAGTCATACAAGGCAATACTTTATAGAGAATGGTGGACACAGGCAGATATTATCTTCGATTACATATCAGAAGGCTTTTAGTGTTTTGTATTATAATTTTATACTTTATATTTTGTGTATAATGATGGTTAAGTTTTCCCAGCGAAAACATCTTTGTATTCAATTTCCAAATATTTAATACGAGCATCATTGTCCCTTGGGGGGTTTGGTTATCTGCTTTTCTCCCCTGTTTAATTCTTTCCTCCCTAAGAATATCTATGTTGAGTATAAGAATTATACATTGTTGTTTTTATGATCTATATATTGATTGGTGGTTCTTACATGTGAATTCAGGCAACAGAAATGGGCATACGAATTAGAGAGATGGCGTACCACAAGATTAAATTAAACAAAATATTGTCAAGAATCACAGGGAAGCCTTTAGACCAGGTAAGGATCAGATCAGATTTCTGTCATTGTAAATATTTAGTCTAAGAGTGTTGTGAACTCTACTGTATGTTTTCTTGTCATTGCAGGTTGAGGAGGACACCGACCGTGATAATTTCATGAATCCCTGGGAAGCTAAGGATTATGGGTTGATTGATGATGTTATTGATGATGGAAAGCCAGGGTTAGTTGCACCAATTGGGGATTCCACACCCCCACCCAGAACAAAAGTCTGGGATATGTGGAAAGTAGAAGGTACGAAGAAATCGAGAAAGAATTTACCCTCGGAGCAGAAAATTTTAGAGAAAGATTCGGAAGCACCTACTGCAACATAGGACCTGTGACAAGATACTGCATCTCATTTGAATTTTTGATAATGTTTATTTTCTACCAATGTCATAATGCTTACCTCTCAAAGTAGGTCTTCGTTTGTACATTCATTTTCCATATAGTGAACATAGATTATTAGAAATGACTTGGGTGATTAAATTTATCCTTCATTTCTATCAGTGGTAAGGGCTATAAACTTCTGCTTCTCAGAATATGCCTTTGGATCTTATCAGTGCTTTTACTCCTGATTGTTGAGCGGTGTCCTGGTGGAAAAGAACTTCGGTAAAATGTTTGTTATGTAAAGCTAGTGTGTTAGTACTAAATAGTCTCTATAGCATACAGCTCTGAAGTTCCAGTTTGATTTCGTGCTGGCTAGGAATTCAAGAGGAAGGAGTGTTGTCAAGGATGTGGAATGTGTTCTGAAACTTGGCTTTGGTCTATGTTAACCTGTGAATGAGCTAGTTAGAAGGACAGATATGGAAATCTCTGGTTCAATTGTTTGTAGCCAGGATGATTGATCATCCCCTTGTGGCATTGGAAGACGAATCTGTCAACCTTACTCGTTGCCGGAGTCTTAAACCCGTAGACATAAAATACTGAAAGTAAATTCAAAGTGGATGTAGTTCTTAAACCCTTACACACAAAATACTGAAAGTAGGTTCAAATTGGCTGAATCCGTTAGGTAGTATATGAGATGATGGGATTTGAAGGTTTGAAAGAACTTCAAGGTGATGGGATTCAACGGTGAAGGGATTATGAGATGATGGGAGATTGAATAATGGGTGGACTATCCAAATTATTTGTTTAACTTTAGTGAGCTAGCTCTTAACTCGCTTATCAAAATAAAATAAAAAAATTATTGAGGAGAGGAAATTTATTAAATTTGTAATTAAATTTTTTATTATATAGTTTCTATTTTAACTCGTTTCTGATTTGCTTTCTCATTTTCCTTACATGGATAGGTAACGTAATAAGAAATAGATAAACAAGAGTATGTAACACAAGAGTGAAAATAAGACAATAATTACTAGGTAAATATTGACCTAACACTCTAACAAATTCTGAAATTCTCATGCCCTTTTTGCACTTGTCTTGAAACTACATCTCACATTTTCTTTGATTGCGTGTTCTGCCAAGGAAGTCTGGAATCCAATTGTTGAGTAATGATATATATATTTTTTTGATCAAGCCATTATCTTGTCGCCTACGAACGGTAACCTCTTTGTTCAGCCAAGTTTGAATTTGATCTTTCAGCTTGATGTAGTTCGAGGTGTTGTGATTCCACAAGTTATGAAACTTGTAGTATTTCTTCCCTTTTAGGTAGTTTGGTGTATGATATGCTCCAAAATCGATTTTGATTCTATCTTCTTTGGTTAACTCATTCATAACCTCCTCTTCCATGTTTGAATTATAAGTATAGGTCTCATATTCAGCCTAGTAAAAGCCAAAGACGAGATCATGAAAGGTTCTATGGTCATCTGTAGTGTTTTACTTTAATATGACTACCTTATAATTCTAGTACTACTACTACTATTTATACCCGTCTCTGGAGGACCTCTTTGCTTCTGACATTTGTCGCTGGTCCAGTCTCCGGAGCCCTGATCGGCCATTGGCGAGCCCTACTAGTACCTTCGGCAACGTCGTCCAGTGGTTAAAGCCCTTGACTCCGACCCGGGGCAAGTCCAAGAAGGCTCCATAATGTCACGACCCGCCAGGCCAAGGGCCTTAGGCAGCGTCGTGCCAAGCCGAGGTGAGTGTCCGAAGACAGCTTGCGGGGGCAGCTCGAGGACAAAGGCTGGCAACGTTGTGAGCACACGACGAGGGCGTCGCGTGCATACCCGCGGTAGTCTGCCACGACCCGCGAGGCTCCTTGAGCAGCATAAGGGTGATGCATTGCTCAAGGAAGGTTCCGGAGAAGGGCTAAGGGTCCTTGGACGGTCCAGAGTGTCGCGGAGGTATCCGGGCGACACTAGAAGCTTCCGGACATGACAAGAGAGCTCCGGAGCGCAGCGCAGTGCACCAAGGGGCAGTGCAGCGCTGCGCAGCACAGTCGGGGACTGTGCAGCATCGTGCGAGGTGGTGCAGCATCAGGCAGGGCTGCACCACCTCGACTCCGACCCGGGGCAAGTCCAAGAAGGCTCCATAATGTCACGACCCGCCAGGCCAAGGGCCTTAGGCAGCGTCGTGCCAAGCCGAGGTGAGTGTCCGAAGACAGCTTGCGGGGGCAGCTAGAGGACAAAGGCTGGCAACGTTGTGAGCACACGACGAGGGCGTCGCGTGCATACCCGCGGTAGTCTGCCACGACCCGCGAGGCTCCTTGAGCAGCATAAGGGTGATGCATTGCTCAAGGAAGGTTCCGGAGAAGGGCCAAGGGTCCTTGGACGGTCCAGAGTGTCGCGGAGGTATCCGGGCGACACTAGAAGCTTCCGGACATGACAAGAGAGCTCCGGAGCGCAGCGCAGTGCACCAAGGGGCAGTGCAGCGCTGCGCAGCACAGTCGGGGACTGTGCAGCATCGTGCGAGGTGGTGCAGCATCAGGCAGGGCCGAGCAGCACCATGCACGGCACACAGGGGCAGCGCAGCATGGCGCACGGCTGCGCAGGGCAGCGCAGCGTGGCGCAGGGCTGTGCGAGGCAGCGCAGTATGGCGCAGGGCCATGCGAGGACGCGCAGCATGGCGGAGGACCATGCAAGGCTGCGCAGGGCAGCGCAGCACAGCACAGGGCCGAGCAGGGCAGCGCGCAGGGCATCGCAGCCATCGGCAGGGCAGTGCAGGGGTCGGCAGCACTGTGCAGACCAGTGCAACCGACAGCAGGCATCTGGGCGGCAGCGCAGCACGAGTGTCGCAAGGTGCCGACACGGGAAGGTTCCGGAGGAACCATGACGTATCTAGAGCCTTCTAGGATACGTTTGTACATACTTAGGAGTGTCTAGGTGTGTATAGAAGAGTCTAGACACGAGTGCAGCCTAGAAAATTCTAGGGCATTCTCGGAGAGGTGGGCTGCCTCTATATATAGGCTGCCGGGGCGACATTGGCCTGGCAGGAGGGAAACATAGTTTCTAGGAATTTTTACACTTTTGTAAAGTTTCTCTAAACTTCAGTACAAGTTGATTTCCTTCATCAACGTGGGTTTCTCTCTCACTTTTGTTCTGGCCTAGAGGTTGTTCGACTAGGGGAAGGCTGACTTAGTGAGAGGGACTTCGCTAAGTGCCGCACGAGCAATTTCCGCTGTGCAAAACTTTAGCTCGTGACAATAAGCCACCTCTAAGGAGCCAAGCTCCCTGAACTTTAAACTAGCAAGTCCCAAATCTTTGGGCTATGCATTGCCCTCCATCCGCTATCCTATAACTTGGACACAACCTTTCAAAATAGGTAACTTCCTCCTAAGTCTTTAACTCGTGTGCTACGTCATCCGCTGCATTGACTGACAAGAGTACCAGAGAGTCATAGGTCGGACCCCTCTGGCCTTGACCCCTTGACCTAGATTTGACTTATGTAGGACACAAGACCAGGCGGAAATCCGCTACTGAGGATAATGGGATACGATTACCCGTCCTGGATTTTCGGTAGATAATTCATAAGATCTACTTTTTCTCTGTGAGAATCATCTCCGTAGTAGATTGGTTGTTGATGCACACCGAATGGATCTACAGTCCATACAACCTTTCCTCTACCTGGGACAGATGTGTCATGTTAGATCATAATTCTCATACATTTGTATGTCCTAAAACATGAAAACTACTTGTTCTATGAGTCTAATATAATATTGACTAATCCATTTTCATGTTTTGTAGAAAATCTTGACAAGAGGAGAAAAATGGAATTCCGGCAATTTTTCCGTGCACCACCACTTTTGGCGGCACAATGGCGGCACACCACCACTTAAGGCGGTGCCATATATTTTCAGGTCATCTTTATGGAGGAGCAAAGAAGGAGTAGTACATGGTACTATCACAACTAAATTCCAACCAAATTAGTTGTATTTCAACTCCACCACCTTTCTCCATATCCCACACCATCATAACTCATCCATATAGTCCAAAAGTCCAACCTTACATGCAAAAATATGATATGTTTTGTAGGCAATCATCACATTTTTATCCATCATTAGATCACCATGCATTCCCTCAACTTTTTGCCTTGTTGTCTTCCTCTCCTCTCCCTTAGGGTTTTGAATTGGGATGGCTGATTAAGAGCAGTCCACTCCATCTTTTCATTGATTACTCATCTCTATTCAAGCATTTCTCTCCCCTCAATCACCAACAACCGCCCACACTTCACTCCACTTCTTTGCTCTCTCTATTCTCTACATTTTACACTACCTTTTCCTCCAAAAACCTCCATAACCACCGCTTGCAATCCATAACCTCCATTACCACCACCTTCAAGTCCATCATCTTTTGCTCCTACCCATCTCATTCTATATACACATAGCTTCACCAATCCCCCATCCTTCCAATCCACACACCATCATCAAGCAAGGAGAAAGAAGAGGAGTATAGTACCAATTGAGGATTCACCACCACCACCTTCATCATAACCATGACAAGGCCTCCATGAGTTCATCCTCACCATCCTCAAATTGAGCTTTATTAGTCACTTCTCTACCCTTACTCTTTATTTTGTTGTTCATGAACATGTTAAAGCTTGTGTATATGTTCATGAGTGAGTAGTTAGCTTGTTGGGGCTAGGGTTGAAAGCCCGAGCTAATCTTGTATGACATTGATGTAAATATTGCGTTTGATGCACTTTTCATTAGCACTTTATTATGCTAGATCAAGAGTTGAACATTCATGCTTGAACTTAATCAATTTGGGTATGTTTGTTTACCATGACATGTGAAATGATTAGGGCTTGATTAACTTTAGTTGTTTGAAGCATGATAGCATATTTGGGTTGTGAACTACAATCACTTAGAGATAAGCATGGTTGGTTTGCATAATTTCTTCATCTCCAAACTTTATGCACTTAGGGAAATGTATTAGATACCTAACCGGATTGAAATACATGACTTGAGTAGTTGAGTATTACACCCGAGAGGGTTGCTTGATACCTTCAAAGGAGAGTGTCCCTTATCATACCCGAGAGGGATGTAAGGTGAGAAATTGGCTAATTTAAATGTCATCATTCACATTAGAAGCATCATTGTTTGAAAGAGAGTCTAGAAGAGAAAACCTTAAGTCTCAACTCCCATCCATTTCATCACATCTAGTTTAGCATAGCTTAGTTTACATTTCAAGTAATCATTTAGTTTCTAGGCAACACCATTTCCAACCAAAAATCAAATCACTACACCATCTTGCATATATTCACCATGAACTTGGGTTCACTTTGTCCCTTTGTTTGTGACTTGTACATTTGCATATTCATCTAACATCCCTTAGGTTTCCCTAGGTAGAGTGGGTTTTCCAATCTCTTTGGTATGATATCCGCTACTCATAATCCCTCTACACTATAACTTGACCCTTATACTTGAGGGTGACATTTTCTCTAACATGCCCCTTGATGCATTCGCTTTTTCATCAAACTCGTTAAGGAGAAGCTAGTAGTTGCCAACCTTGTTCATCAAATCTGTCATTCTCACTAACACTGTTCTAAATCTTTGATGGCAATCACAATTGCATCATATTCACTAAGAATAAACTTACATTGGCCTGTTGGATTTTGAACCTTTTAAGATATACTATTGCAGTTTCAGTAGGTTGTTGGTAAATGGAAGTTATAACTGACAAGTCCACCTTAGGGTCCACGGCTCTGAAGGTTGTTCACAACATAATTTCCATTTAAATCTAATCTGGGACGTAAGGAGGCGCTAACTTGGTATACCAACCGAAGATTGATCCTGTCATAGACTAGCAAACGACTCTTAACTTTTAAGTTATCATTGTTCCCAAAAGGACTATATTCTCCTTTAAAGCATGAGATACACTACTAGATCGGACAGAATAGCCGACGAAAAAAATTTCGTCTACTATGCCAAATTTTCGTCGGTTATTCCTTCTACCGACGAAACTATCATCGGCTATAATTCGTCGGTAAAAGGGCGTCGGTAAAACGAATGGCCGACGAAAATAACGAAATCGTCGGCCATTCCAAAATTATCACCGACGAAAATTCATTTTGTCGACCAAACCTTGACAAAATATCCGACGAAATTCGTCGGATATTTTCAAGTATGGCCGACGATATCGTAAACTATAGCCGATGAAATTCGTCGGCTATTTGTTCTGAAATATAGCCGACGATTTCATCTATTTCGTCGGTTATTTCGTCGGAATATATTAATATTTTAATAGGCATTAATTAATTATAGCCGACGAAATAATGTCATTTTCGTCGGCTATAACGGTTATAGCCGACGAAATTTGGTAAAAATCGTCGGCTATAGCACTTATAGCCGACGAAATAATGCCAATATCGTCGGCTATTCTTACATTTTGGGGAAAAAAAATTAAATTAATTTCTAAATTACCATTCCAAGCAACTTGAAATTCATAATGACAATCCATCCATTTACACCAACAAGAAACACGTCTAAATGACTTATTATTTAATTTGTTCCAATATACATAAAATATAACCCTAATCATCACCTAAAGCACTAGAGTTCACCACGTCATCCCCAGCATCTTGCTGTCCATCATGCTCGTCATCCTGCTGAATGAACTCGGGAGGTTGAGGCATTGGAGGTTCATCTAACGGCTCAAACGGGGGCGGGGGTTCAAGGCCTTGTTGTTGTGCCGCGAACATAGCAGACCACTAGTTTTGTTGGCCGGCATAGTTGTGTCGCCGAATTCTCTCGCATTCAGCATGCCAACTGGACATTTCGAAATGATACTGCTGTGTTCTGCGTTGTTGCTCCTGTGATCTTTGGAACTGGGCCGCCAATCTTGCATTTTCTTCTGCCAATCTCTCCATTCCCCCCCTCATCTGTTGGCTGTCCCCGCCTCCCTTCTTTTGAGCTCCTTTAGTGGTCTTCAGGACCCCTATTCCAGAACTTCTCAAACCCCGGCAGTAGTAGTCGTTTGAACGTTGTGGGAAGACTGCGTCGAATATCCGCGCTGCAGTTTGGACATTCGATCGGTCGACCTGGCTCAGGGCTTCTTGCAGATCTGCCTCTGAAATGTTCGGTTGTGTCTCCCGAACTACTTCATGCAACACTTCTTCTTCGACCCGGTTCACCCTCTCCTAATTGAACGGGAAAAAAAATAATTAATATTCTAACAAATTATAATTAAGTAAAATTAATAATTAAAATTTTAAAATCGTAATCAACGACTTACAAACTGTTCTGTCGCTAATGGATAAGCCTTCTTGAACGTCTCTACGTATGGGTTTCTATCAGGATGATCTCTAACCGCCTCCTCATGATATTGTGAAAACGGCCTAGAACCACCATGATGGGGGGTTGTGTTACGGCGGCGGTTCGCAGAGTTTATCCGAGACCGTTTCTTCAAACAAATAATAAAATATTTTGAATGAAAAACGTGATAAGAGAAACTTTATTTGCACAAGAGGTAGAGTGCAAGAATCAACGTGATAAGAGAAGCTTTGATACCATAAAAGAAGGAGAAACTGATAAGAAGATTTTAATTGATATCGAATGGCATTACAGAAGAATCCTGCCTTATATCCAATGCCTATTAAAGTCAGTTAAACAGAATTGTGATAACTACAAATAACTGTACAATTCTAACTGATATGATTCAAAATTCAAACATCTATTTTCTAACAGTTGACAAAGAAAAAGTTATGCTTCTACATTCTTTTCCTTCTGGGATCATTTAGAGTGTAGAGTAACCAAAATTATGGGGCTTTATCCAATGAAGAAGATCACGTTTTGGGTATTTTATTTTTAATTTACCGCAGTTTTGATTGTATCAATATGATTCTGATTTCAACCTGTGGCTCCGAATTGTCATTTTCCCAGTGCGTAGTTTCGAATAGGAGATTATCGGAGTAAATATGGCTTCATCCACAGACAATGAGGAGCTAAGCAAACTAGAACTCATAGAAAGGTGAAGATTCGTATCAAAATGGCTTATTGGAGGTTGTGTTTTACTCTTTTTGGGCTTCTATATACTTTTTTTTTTTTTGAATTACTTTCTAATGTATATAAAACTCCATTGCTTTTAACACTTCCCTTTGTTGAATTGTTGTTTCTATATACCCTATGTTGGATTGTTGTTTCTATATATTTTGAAGGAATCGGATAAATTGGTTACATGTACGTATGTGTCCTATGTTCTTTTTTCTTCATGTAATCAGCTGGTATACAAATTGGGTAGAAGCATTTGCTTCATTTTTTTTTTACCAAGCAGAGCAAGAACAATTATAGATTTTAAGATTAAAATTGATTCAAGAATCACATGGCAGTTGTATTCGTTGATTCTTTCCCATTTGTTCTGTAAATTGTTTCTGTTATTAGGAATGAATCAAAAAAGGTGAATCATACTTTTGCCCAACTGTTTTGTTATTTACTGATCAGGTTTATTAACTGGATTTGGAGACATAATTTATACTAAACTAGAACCACTAAGCTGAAGAGACTAATGTGTCAATTTTGGCATTCGCTTAGAAATGACTAAAAGATTAGGGTTATAAGAGACACTGAGCGTGGAGAAATTTGTGTTACCTAAAATACCCTCGATGGGGGGTCCAGTCGATAAGTCAAACACCCCTCATAAACAAGATAACGGTTTTTTTAACGAAATGTCTAACAGAGTTGAAACTTTGTAGGATTTTGAATAGTTCGTGTATTTATTTGAAATAATTTGTAGATGGGGTATTTAATTGAAATGAGGTTCAAAATCCGGGTATTTATTTGTACTTGACCCTTTCTTTTAATTTCATACTTTTCTTTTTTTATTTTCCCTTTGGTCTAAAGACTATTTCACCCTTCAGTATTAAATCCGAAGTAAAGTTTTTAATCTTTGGGGATATTATGGTAAAACATTCTGTTTTGATTGATAAAGAGTTTAGATGACTAGTTTTCACAACACTCATTATTTATATTCCATTACTTCACATTGTCTATTCATTTCCTTCTTTATTTAAAACAAGAAGAAAAAAATTAGGAATTAAAGTTTGTATAGTCCCTATACTTTGTGTCGGTCCTCGTTTCAGTTCATGCAATTTTGATTTAAATAGTCCCTAAAGTCAAAATTTATCTCTAAAATGGTCATTCCGTCTATTTCTTCCGTGAAATAAAGTTTGTTTAGCCCCTATACTTTGTGTCGGTCCTCGTTTCAATCCCTGTGGTTCTATTTTGATTTAAATAGTCCCTGAAGTCAAGATTTATCTCTGAAATGGTCATTCTGTCTATTTCTTCCGTCAAGGACTATTGAGATTAAAATAGAACAACAAGGACTGAAACGAGGACGAAGCCTAACCACAGGGACTAAATAGAAGTTAACTCAACATTTGAGATCAAAATGATAACCTCAAGAACTATTGAGATTAAAATATAACAACAAGGACTGAAACGAGGACGAAGCCTAACCACAGGGACTAAACAGAAGTTAACTCAAAAATTAATGTTTTGGTCTAAAGACTATTTCACCCTTCAATATTAAATCCGAAGTCAAGTTTTTAATCTTTGGGGATTGTTAACAGTAGCCGCAGAGAGGCTACAGCAGGCCCGCAGACCCGCAGCAAGCGCACCAGGGCCCGGCCCAGGACCCAGGATCGGATCACCAGCACCAGGCCTCGGGGCCCAGCACTCTATCCTGCCTCCAGGGATCCTGGGACCGGGGACGCTTGCCTGCCAAAGAGGGCACCAGAATGTACAAACAGAAGGGAACCAGTCCTACATCGAAGGGTGAGGCCAACCCTCACCCCCAACCACCTATATATGGGCCCCAACTACCACCATAAATAGGTAACTGATCTCACTCACCGCTTACATACGTGCTCAAGTTATATATATTCCAACTATACTAACTTAGGCATCGGAGAGGAGAAGACCGGCCCGCCCGGTATTCCCCTTAGTGAGCAGGTTGGCAGGAGATCACTCGAGGATTCACCTGTATCTACTAGACACCCGGGTTTAGGCAGAAACAGGGATATTATGGTGAAACATTCTGTATTCTGTTTTGATTGATAAAGAGTTTAGATGACTAGTTTTCACAACACACATGCATAACGTGTAGAACATTAATTTTTTTCTTCTTGTTTTAAATAAAGAAAGAAATGAATAGACAATGTGAAGTAATGGAATATAAATAATGAGGTTTTTACCAATAGATACAATTTTCAGCCTATAATTACCAATAGAAATATTGTTTTTTAAAATTACCATTAGTAAGTTTTCATATAATTCTAACAGAATCTGTTAATCCATAAATTACGAAATTACCATTTTTACGATACTACTGCATGCCAGTAGCATTGCGCATTTATGAGGATCACTAATATTCCACAAACTGGTGTAAACTATTTGAATGTTAATCATACTGAGGGTCAGTAGTAAATCACGTAATACTACTGACCCTCAATAATGTTGTAAAAAAAAAAGTAAAATGATAATTTCATAATTACCATTTAACAGATTTTGTTAATTAAATGGATGGAAACTTTATAGTGGTAATTTTAAAAAACAGACTTGCTATTGGTAATTATGAGCTCAAAAGTGTAGTTATTGGTATTTTTTTAATAAATCATCTGACAGTTACCTTTTTTTTTTTAAATTCATAATTTTTTTTACCATAATGTCCTTCCTATATTAACATTTGATTCAAATTTCTATATAGTCAAAGGATATACAAGTAACTTCACACATTTTTTTGTGAATAAAATTTGTTTTCTTAATAATAACTAGCCACAGACAATTTGCATCCTAAATCCTCCAGAAAAAACCTTAGCCGCTCTCTCTAAGACAAAAGCGCTGTAGAGCAAATTAGCCGTAGTCCTCTCATTCGGCGGTGCTCCTCGTCAGTGAGGCTTTCCTCGTCGTCGTTGTGAGCCTACCTGCTCGTTCTCTGTCGCATAAATCAGATAATAAAAAACAATTAAAAAGTGTCGACATGACTTTATGCGATGGATATTGTTAGTATAAGTATCGTCGCTTAAGTATATGCGACGCCAGAGTTCTAGTCGTATAAGTATCGTCGCTTAAGTACTCTTATGCGACACATTTTAGACCGTTGCATAGAGGTTTTAGGCGACGTATATTGATCTGTCGCATAAGTGTCTTAAGCGACACACATTGAGCCGTCGCATTATATCCGTCGCATAAGTCTCTTATGCGACGT
The DNA here is from genome assembly GCA_963682095.1 of Potentilla sterilis. Taxonomy (NCBI): domain Eukaryota; kingdom Viridiplantae; phylum Streptophyta; class Magnoliopsida; order Rosales; family Rosaceae; genus Potentilla; species Potentilla sterilis. Next base: position 16,385,446 of record OY821766.1, on the reverse strand, counting down.
ACCGCTAGGATCGTCGCTTAAACTCTCTAACGCGACGGACTTTGATCCGACAATTTCAAAATCTTTCGCTTAATACATAATATGGCCTAGTGATATTTAAGACCAATATGAGGTCAGATGCATTCATACCACTTTGAAACCGATTATTCACTGTTGTTTTCACCTTTTTTTTGTAGAAAACAAAGATTGAAGAGATTAATAATCTCATACTGAAGAGAGGAAAACAGATATGGGCTTTTGATTAAAGTAGATTCGATTCTCGAATCTTTTTTTTTTTTTTGAAGAATGGCCAACTACCGGAGATATTTTCGGCTTGATGGAGATCCACCCGTAGATGTATATGCAGGTAGGGCTGGGCATCCGGATTTCGGATCGGATTTGAAGCAAATCCATATCCAATCCGAATTATTCGGTTTGAGATTTTCTTCATACGTATCCGAATTTTAAAATAACGATCCGAATATTAAACCAATCCGGATTTCCGGATCGGTTCGGATCGGATTCGGTTTTTATCCGAATTCAAAAAGCCTACTTTCTTAGAAATTAAAATTTCAAAATGCATCAAACAAGCCATAATCATAATGCCATAAAATGATTAAAATCAATTACTATAATCATAAAATCCATCACCATAACTATAATTCTATACTTAGTACATAACCAAATTTAAATTTATCATAAAGGGTTGACATGAGAGAATGAATTGGGGTGTTAGGGATTTATATGGATAGATCATTAGATTAAGTGTTGGAGAGTACATGGTAAAGACATGGAACCAACGAATAATAATGCGATACGTATGTAAAAAGTATATAAATGTAAATTAAAAAAAATTCGGATCGGATCGTTTTTTTTCAGATGGTTTATGAGGTTGATCCAAATCCAACCCGGTTTAAAACGGATCGGATCGGTTCATTATTTTTCTCACCCCAAATATTTCGGATCGGTTATCCAACCCGGAATTTTCGGATGGATCGGTTCGGATTCGGGCCAAATTCGGATTTATGCCCAGCCCTACATGCAGGTATGGAAAACGTGGTTAATTTTATCTATTTTTTTGGAGTTTCTCTTTACCGTAGTGTCTATGATTGTGGTCCTAAAGAGCTGGTGTTTGTTTATCCAAATCAAACATGGTATTTCTAGGGTTTGGAGGCTATTGACGACTCTCTCTTCCATTTATAAATAACCTCAGCACACAGATAGCGAACCTCAGTAGTCTACCCCTCTCTCCTTCTCATTCTCTTTCTCGATCTTCCTCTTCCTCTCTGTCTCTCCCAATTCTCAAACCACCCCGAGAGAGAGAGAGAGTCGCAGAGATCATGAAGCTCGTTTGGTCCCCAGAAACAGCTTCCAATGCTTACTTAGACACAGTCAAATCAGTAAGTTTTGTTTATGTAATTGAAGTTCGAGTTTATTTCCAGGGTTATTTACGATTTAAGCTCGATCTAGCTTAGCTTATATATCGATCTCAGAACTAATCATTTCTTTTGTTATTCCGTTGCAGTGTGAGAAATTCAGAGAATCTGGTGTTGCCGAGCTGCTCTCCGCCATGGCAGCCGGCTGGAACGCAAAGCTAATAGTCGAAGCGTGGTCCTACAGTGATCCGATCGCCACCAGTCTCGGCCTCGCCATGCACGGCCGCCCGCCACACGGTCGGACGGCACGTGTCACTACCAGAAAATGGGTCATAGCCGACGATATGGGAAAAAACGGCCGACGAAATAGTACTTCGTCGGCTATAAGGGGTCATAGCCAACGAATTACTATTTCGTCGGCCACATCGTCGGCTATAATTGAGAGGACCCGTCCCGGAAATTCCCCTCGGAAATTTCCGAAACAGCTCCTAAATAACCCAAGACCAAAATAAAATTTCTTTGCTCCCAAACCGCCAACACCCACCCACTGGGAACAAAGTTGGACCCAATCGCCGCAGTTCCGGAATCGGGTCAAATCCGGTCAACGCCGGTCAACAGTCAACGCCGGTCAACGCCGTCAACGGTCAACGTTGACTGGTCAACGGTCAACGTCAAAATCAGACTTACTATTCACTTTACTGTTTAACCTTTTTACCTTTCCAGTTTACCCATTTACCCCTCGCCGCCGGCAGCAACAGCGCCGCCGCCACCGCCGCCGCGGCTCCGCCACCGGAGGCACAAATCACCTCCAAACCGGACCAAATCTTTCCCACAGCACCGCCACCACCTCGGGAACTCGTCCCCGCCGCCAAAACCAGCCTCAGCCGCCGCATACGGCGGCCGAACCTCCTCCACGTCAAAATCTCCCCAAATTCAACCAATTGAACATCAAATCACACCTAATCGACTCTAATCATCGTCCTAAACATGAATCCAACCTCTAATTACAACAACAACAACATAATCATCCAAAAACACAAAATCCCAAATCGGGTTCAAAAACCCTAGAAATTTCAAAATGAAATTTCTCACTTACCTTGGTCAATTCGGGCCGATTCGTTCCATGGGTTTGTTGCATAGACCGAGGCCTTCGTTTCCCCCCCTGGAATCGAACCAAACGGTGGCCGGAAGAGGGAGTTCCGGCCAAAACAGGGACGGCGCTTCCCGAGCTGCCCACGGCCAAACAACGGCGAACCACGCCGTGCCGCAGCCACAGGGAGGACGAGGAGGCCGAGCCGGTCCGAACGTGGCCGGTGCGGCGGTCCAGTTCGGCCGGACGGCCGATTTCAGTGGAGGAAGGAGGAGATCGGGGACACCCCCCGATCGGGGAGAGAGAAAGAGGGGGAGAGGGGGAGAAAAAAAAAGAAAAAAAAAATTAAAAGGAAAGGAATATTCTTCCAAGATTCCAGAATATTCCTTTCTGGAAAATTCCGCTCGTTTCCGGAATTTCCTCTCCCAATTTCACGTCATAACTTTTCCCTACGATGTCCGTTTCACGCGTGCCGCGTGTCTACGAACTCGTACCGTCGTGCTCTACAACTTTCATGAAGAAAACTTTTCAAAAATTATAACGGATCGCCAAGTCAAGTTTCCCTCCTATTAAAAATTTAAAACATTTTCGAATTTAATCTTCGAACATACTTTCAATTACTCGTAATTTATGCTTTTAGTAATTTACGAGAAACTTATATAATTAACACAATTAAAATCGGGTTCGGGATGTGACAATTCCTCCCCCCTTATAAAATTTCGTCCTCGGAATTTACGAGGCTACTAAACTCAAAGGTAGGGTACAATTATCTCATTGCCCCTTTCTAAACTGGCACACAACTTGCCAACGTTGAAAAATTTAAACAACTCAACATTTCTAATTACAAAGAGATAACCAAACCAGTTGTAAGCCAATTATCAAATCAACAAACGTTTACTAATGGGCTCCATCTTAAGGAGATACTATATCTAAAATTTTTGACATAATCTCCCCTTAAATTTGGATAGCCCTACCTGCATAAGATTCAATACTCCAACTAAATAATCCAAATAACCATCACCGGCTAACCCCATTATTCTATTCTCAAATACTTCCACGGGTTCAAGAAATTATTAAATTATAAACATTCTCGTAACATTCACGGGTTCAAAGCATAAAATTTTTTTTTTCAACTTTGAAAACCACCATACATGCATATTTATATATAAAATGTAGGTATGTTTTATGAAAATCTCATTTAAAACATATCAGCCTCGCTGATAACTCAAATAAACAAATATTCCTTTGTTTGAAATATATATTCAAAATCATATACGTTTGAAATCAATTCATAAAATCTCTTGACCATTCTCATTGGTCATATAAAAATCTCAAACTCGCTGGTTCGGGAATCTATTAAAAACCGAAAGCCTCATAGAGGAAATATTCCCGAAACTAGATAACAATATAAAATATATCAATCTTAATCCACTGCTTCGGGAATCTATCAAAAGCTGAAAATCTCATTAATGAAATATTCCCGAAGCCACATCATATAATCGTACAAAATTCTCAATCACGTCATATAACAATATTATAAAAATCTCAATCAACTGATGCGGGAATTTATTAAAACTGAAAGCTTCACAAACGAAATATTCCCGCCATCACAGTCAAAAACATCATCATGACCAAATCCCATTGGCCATCCAACAGGCAAATGTCTACCCACCACTGGAGCCTCGTCAGACTCTGGTCCGAGAGCCCTAATGACTCCCCCCGTGTCTAAGTCTACTACCTAGACACGTCACCGCCTCAATATGCACCACCCTACGTCGACCACCGAGCGTGAATCTGACCTATATGGTCAAGTCGTCACCTCGCGTGGGATGAGGCCTCGCTAGCTAGCAATCACTATAATAGTGATGTCAACCAAAGCCTCGTCAGACTATGGTCCGAGAGCCCTAATGACTCCCCCCGTGTCTAAGTCTACTACCTAGACACGTCATCGCCTCAATATATACAAGGGCCCTGCGTCGATCACCGAGCGTGAATCTGACCCATACGGTCAAGTCGTCACCTCGCGTGGGATGAGGCACCGCTAGCTAGCATCAATATAATAATCACGTGGACCATCGTGTGGTGAAAAACAAATCTCGAAATACATTTCCCTGATAAATCGACATGCCGAAAATCAAAAATACCCGGCAAATCACCATGCCGTCAAATCACAGATACCCGGCAATCACCATGCCGTCAAATCACAAATACCCGGCAATCACCATGCCGTCAAATCAGAAATATGTAAATCCCAAAAATAATATCGAAAGAAATAATCAAAATCGGCATGTCGAGAAATTCCAATTAATAAAATCAATAAAATCCCCGGAAATTTCAGTTCCAGCCTACCGATTAAATATCCAAAATATCTCGAATTTATAAAACCACATGAAAATCTCATTGTTGCTCTTCGATAATCCAAACATTCTCAAAACACTTTTCGAAAAGTCTCAGGGTACTTAGTTTACTTTAAAAGCATTTAAAACAAACCAATAGAAATGAAATATTCGTTTAAATAACATTCTTGCTTTTCGATAATCTCAAAACCTTTCCAAAGAAATTACCAAAAATATATATATATATATATATATATATACAGTCCGTCTAAAATACGGACGTCCGTATTTTAAGCTAAAATACGGATTTCCATTTTTCCACCATTTCCCGATCGAATTTCATCAAACTTCCTTCTAGACTTATCTAGATCATGTTGTGTAGATCATCCCTGCAAAATTTCAGCAAATTTGGTGATCGTTAAGGCCCTCAAACTTCAGTTTTTCTAAAGTATATCAAAACCGGGCAGATTTAGACCGTCCGGTTTGTTTTTTGATTTTGAGGGTCTTAACCATCACCAAATTGGCTGAAATTTTGCAGAGATGATCTACACAACATGATCTAGATAAGTCTAGAAGGAAGTTTAAATTCGATCGGGAAATTGTGGAAAAACGGACATCCGTATCTTAACTAAAATACGGACGTCCGTATTTGAAAATATCTCTATATATATATATAACTCCCATATACTCAAAATATTCATGCATGCCTCAAATTTAAAACAAGGTCCACTCACAATTATCAAATGCACATAACCTTTAACGTATTGACCAATAAGAATTTATTATTATTCCTTAACTCCAAGGAATCATATCCCGCTCAAAACTTAATATATCAATCACAAATAAAACATGCATATAACCGAAATTAAAATAAAGTAATTTCAGTTTAATTTCAGCAGGTTCAATTTGTATTATCTACACAATTACGATGGAATTCCAACAAAACTACTAGAGTACTCGAAATTCAAGAAAACCAATCAGAGTCATGGTCCGAGAGTTGAACCTGGCTCTGATACCATTTGAGAGGACCCGTCCCGGAAATTCCCCTCGGAAATTTCCGAAACAGCTCCTAAATAACCCAAGACCAAAATAAAATTTCTTTGCTCCCAAACCGCCAACACCCACCCACTGGGAACAAAGTTGGACCCAATCGCCGCAGTTCCGGAATTGGGTCAAATCCGGTCAACTCCGGTCAACAGTCAATGCCGGTCAACGCCGGTCAACGCCGTCAACGCCGTCAACGCCGGTCAACGGTCAACGTCAAAGTCAGACTTACTATTCACTTTACTGTTTAACCTTTTTACCTTTCCAGTTTACCCATTTACCCCTCGCCGCCGGCAGCAGCAGCGCCGCCGCCACCGTCGCCGCGGCTCCGCCACCGGAGGTACAAATCACCTCCAAACCGGACCAAATCTTTCCCACAGCACCGCCACCACCTCGGGAACTCGTCCCCGCCGCCAAAACCAGCCTCAGCCGCCGCATACGGCGGCCGAACCTCCTCCACATCAAAATCTCCCCAAATTCAACCAATTGAACATCAAATCACACCTAATCGACTCTAATCATCGTCCTAAACATGAATCCAACCTCTAATTACAACAACAACAACATAATCATCCAAAAACACAAAATCTCAAATCGGGTTCAAAAACCCTAGAAATTTCAAAATGAAATTTCTCACTTACCTTGGCCGATTCGGGCCGATTCGTTCCATGGGTTTGTTGCATAGACCGAGGCCTTCGTTTCCCCCCCTGGAATCGAACCAAACGGTGGCCGGAAGAGGGAGTTCCGGCCAAAACAGGGACGGCACTTTCCGAGCTGCCCACGGCCAAACAACGGCGAACCACGCCGTGCCGCAGCCACAGGGAGGACGAGGAGGCCGAGCCGGTCCGAACGTGACCGGTGCGACGGTCCAGTTCGGCCGGACGGCCGATTTCATTGGAGGAAGGAGGAGATCGGGGACACCCCCCGATCGGGGAGAGAGAAAGAGGGGGAGAGGGGGAGAAAAAAAAAAGAAAAAAAAAATTAAAAGGAAAGGAATATTCTTCCAAGATTCCAAAATATTCCTTTCTGGAAAATTCCGCTCGTTTCCGGAATTTCCTCTCCCAATTTCACGTCATAACTTTTCCCTACGACGTCCGTTTCACGCGTGCCGCGTGTCTACGAACTCATACCGTCGTGCTCTACAACTTTCATGAAGAAAACTTTTCAAAAATTATAACGGATCGCCAAGTCAACTTTCCCTCCTATTAAAAATTTAAAACATTTTCGAATTTAATCTTCGAACATACTTTCAATTACTCGTAATTTATGCTTTTAGTAATTTACGAGAAACTTATATAATTAACACAATTAAAATCGGGTTCGGGATGTGACAATAATATTATAGCCGACGAGTTGTCGGCCGTCGTCGGCTATAACTATAGCCGACGAAAAGTTTTTGGTTATAGCCGACGAGGAGGGTATTCGTCGGCTATAACTCATATCAGATCTATTCTGCAGCAGTGAGCTCATTCGTCGAAAACATTTCGAAAACGCTCTGAAATCGTCCAAAACCTCGGCCATAAGCTTGAAAGGTACGTATATTGCTGTATGTGTTGATTTAGTTGGTTATATGCAGAGGTGTGTTAATTTAGAGTTTAATTAGAATAAATGTGTGATTAATTTGATATATATATATATATATGTGTGTGTGTGTGTGTGTGTTGAGATGAGATTATTAATGGGTTGATATGTTGGTTAGATAGAATTGAAGTTTTGTTGAAGATCAGTGATTGATTGTTGATTTAGAAGTGATTTTAGATGAATTTGATGAAAAAATGTATTAATTAATTTAATTGTAATTAAAAATATATTAATTAATTTAATTGTAATTAAAAATATATTGTTGGTATATATGAAAAATATATTGTGTTTAATTAATTAGGGAGATTGACGATGTTTTAATTAATTTAGGGATGTGTGTGTGTATATATATATATATATACATATATATATATATATGTGTAATGATGAAATTTTTAATTAATTAGTACGTACGTACGTAGTACGTGCATGTATACATATCTATATATAGTTATATTTATTTATTGAATTTACAGGATGGACAGGAGTTGGATTACCCTTGGAAGATGGGATCAGGCGTATCATGATGGAGTTAGGAGTTTCCTGGAATTTGTGATGGCTAACTGTGGAGACACTACACTTCATTATTGCCCGTGTAAAAAGTGCAAGTGTGCCAGCCCACGACACCGTTTTTCCATAGAGACCGTGGAGCAACACCTGGCTAGATATGGATTTTGGGTCCTATACACTAATTGGATTTATCACGGTGAACCAGAGTTTGCGGGTCCTCATGATCATGGACAATTTGCCGAGAGAGGGAGTTCGTCCAATGATCCAACAACGAACTGGATCAACGATATGTTTCCTCGTGAGACCGGTGTCTTTGATGAAGCACCAGATGTGCAACTCCCTCCTCCGGAGATGGAGTGTTTCCCTGATATTGAGCCACTCGAGCCATTACCCCGATCACCGGTCAACACAAGTGGTATGGAAAAGTACAACAACCTGATCGCATTGCAACAGACTCCGTTGTACCCCGGATGCAGTAAGACTGTCCTTGAATCTGTCATGAGAGTGATGAAGATCAAAACGGAGAACAAAGGCACTGTCAAATCGGTTGATGATTGGCTGAAGATATGGGGTGGGGCGATGCCCCCCGGACATCGGCTTCCTACCAGTCATCATAAGGAGCGACATATCCTTAAAGATCTCGGCCTTTCCTACATCAAGATTCATGCATGCAGATACGATTGTGTTCTGTTTTACGGGGAAGGACTTGCAGATCTTGAATACTGCCCAATATGCAATACAGAGCGGTATAAGTTCACTCCTAAAGAGAACAAGAAAGCTGTGAACGGTACTTCCCGCTGATTGATAGGCTTGAGCTGTTGCTCATGTGTGCTTTTACGGCCAAAGCTATGAGATCGTGGGCTGAGAGGAATGTGCCTGACGATGACACCCTTAGACATCCCGCCGACGGAGAGGCTTAGAAGAAGAATGTGTTGGAGTTTCCTGAATTTGCATCAGAGGTTCGAAATGTTTGGCTAGGGCTATCATCCGACGGTTTCAACCCTTTTGGCAAGAAAGAGCTTCAGTACAGTGTGTGGCCAGTTATTTTGATTCCGTACAACCTTCCACCGTGGATGTGCATGAAGAAGGAATATAACATGCTCACATTGTTGATTCCAGGCCCAGGTTATCCGGGAAAGTGTCTCGATGTGTATTTGAGACCCGTAATTGAGGAGCTTTGGTACTTGAGTCTGGAAGGCTACCTGGTCTACGACCGGTTCAAAAATGAGATGTTCCGGATGCGTGCCATGCTTGTTGGCACGATCAGTGACTTTCCTGGGAGGGGTATGTTGTCGGGCAGCGTCACCAGGGGCTACAGGGCTTGTTCAGAGTGCATGACTGTTGATTGCTCCAGTCCTCATTGCAGCAAGATTGTCCAGATGCGCCACCGTTGTTGGCTTCCGCATGACCATCCATTTAGGGACGATGCACATGCTTTTGATGGGACTGAAGAAAGGGGCTGGGCACCGGAGCGATGGACAGGGGAGGAAATATTGGCAGTGTTGAATGAGTATGACTTTGGTCCGCTTAGCAATCATCCCGATGTGTTGCGCACGATTCCAGAGAGGCCCGATCGGTATAGGTTCTGGTCACACAAGAGCATCTTATGGGAACTTCCTTATTAGGCCAGGTTGGCTATCAGATACTACCTGGATGTCATGCATATAGAGAAGAACGTGGGTGAAGCCGTGGTTGGCACAGTTTTGAATTGGGAGAAGAAAACAAAAGACACCCCCAAGGCACGCGTTGATCTGAAAAATATGGGACTGCGGGACCATTTGTGGTTGAGAGAGGGCAAGAGCAAAATGCCCCAAGCTCCTTACACCGTCACCAGGGACCAGAAACATGAAATCTTTGGATGGCTGAGTAATGTCAGGTAACTTTTTATTAGGCATGTATTCCCTAAAGAATCCATTTGTTGTTGGACGACTATATATGCATGAAATCTAATTGTTGTTAATGGCTATGCAGGTATCCTTATGGCTATGCGGGTAACATAAGCAAGTGTGTTAACTACCGAGACAACAAGATGTACGGATTGAAGAGTCACGACTGCCATGTACTGCTTCAACGCCTCTTCCCTATTTTCATTCGAGCGTACTTGGAGGATGAAGTGGTTGAGCCGTTGGTGGCGTTGTCAAGATTCTTCCAGAAGTTATGCGCTAGAGAAGTTAGAAAATCAGACCTCATGAGAATGCATGAGGAAATCGTTTTTATCTTGTGCAAGTTCGAGAGGATATTTCCCCCAAACTTCTTTGACATCATGCCTCACCTGATGATCCATCTTCCCCAACAATTGTTGCTTACCGGTCCCGTACACTACACTTGGATGTATCCCATCGAAAGGTACATGTTATTCATAAATTTGATTTATACATGTTTTTAAATAAAAGTTGCATGCTCTTAACATGCACTTGTTAACCTTGCAGACAACTTGGAGACTACAAGAAATATGTGCACAATAAATCTGCGCCTGAGGGGTGTATTGCTGAAGCTTACATTGCGCATGAATGTGTAACGTACGCCAAGTTGTACTTGAGAGCGATGGAGGACCCCCCACAACATCCAAGTCGAGATGACCCCGAGTTCAACCTATCTATCGTCGCCAACTCTGTTGTACCATACGGAAGCTTCAAGAAGAAGGGTGTGGACAAGTTGCCTGACCATGAGGTAGGGATTGCCCACTGGTGGGTTCTAATAAACTGTCCGGAGGTACAATATTGGAAACGAACCCATCTTAACTGCAAGGAAGTTCGCGGTGATCTCGAGTACCACAACACGACGTTTGCAGACTATTTTCCACAATGGGTAAGTGTATAAATATATATATTAGATGGCTTTCTTTTACAGTTCCCTATTCTTTAATCATAAACACACCAAGTGATTTGAGTTATATTTTTCAGCTGATGCAAGTGGCTGCGAGGGGTGGTCATACAAATTACTCAGAGGAATTGAGGTTGTTGTCGATGAAGCCGATATCTTCCACAGTCCGCCCAATGTGTGATGTCAACGGCGTTAAGTATATATGTGAAGCTAGAGACGGGGAACGCAAAACACAGAATTGTAGGGTGATGGTCGATGGTGCAGAGGGGGGCGTGGATTATTACGGTGTCCTACAGTCAGTTGTTGAACTCATTTATGGGAACCGCATGAAAGTCCACTTGTTCAAGTGTCGATGGTTTGATACTAGGCCGCACCGCATAAGGATCGATCAGTACGGCATACTTTCGGAGAATACCGCCACTAGTGTGTATGAAGATGACCCCTTTGTTTTCGCCATAGCGGCCAAAAAGGTCGTTTATTTTGACGATCCATTGAACAAAGGGACGTGGAAGGTAGTTAACCATGTGTCTCAGCGAGACATATACAGTGTTACCACACTTGGTGTGAGCACAGAGTGTCAAGAAGCGACCGCATACCAAGAGCCGGACGCCGGTGACATTCCGGAATCCTCCGCCATCCGCGATAATAATGTGACGCCGGGCAGAGTGGTTCGACTTCCTAGGGGTCAGGTGCCCATGTATGATGTTAATCCGAATCGTCTATATCAGGCAGATGATGACTCAGACGACGAGTACGAGCACCGGTTGCCAGATATTAACTACTATACTACGTCTGACTCAAGTGATGAGGATGATTCTGATTATCATCCTTAGTATACTGTTTATGTATGTATTTGTGTACGATGGTGCATGCATGTATGAATACATTTTTCGTCCTTAATTACCGTTTTCCGAGTGTATGGGAAATTGTATTGATTTGTTTGTGCGATGTTCTGGAATTTATCAGGTGAAATAGGCAATTTTCAGGCCCTAAACGGCAAATTTTCGGAGAGATAAGCATTATAGCCGACGAAATGGACCATACTTCGTCGGCTATAATGCCCATTCTGGGTAATTTAATATACAACTCGTCGGCTAACGACAAAATGTTGAAGGTCGTCGGCTAAAGTATAGCCGACGACCTGTAATTCGTCGGCTATAACCCCTGGCCCGGATGTTGACCGAAACCATTGCTTGATCCTTCACATGCAAATGTGTCGTGAAATAAGATATGACCGAAATATTGAAATACGTCTACGGTTGAAAAATGAGAAGATTCCGAAAAAATCTGTATGCCGAATGTTGCGGTTAGCTGTTTTTTACTTCCGTTTTCATATGGGTAGCCTGACGGTCGGTAAATATTTTGAGGAAAATTTTTATACGATTAGTTGCGTCGCATCGATTTGAAACTATTCTCTGTTGAAGGTCAGGCCAAAAAACGTCATTTAGACGGGCCAATTGCCGTTTTAAAGCGTTTAGTGGTTTGACTTTGCAGTTTGACCGTCCCGATCGAGCCTTTAACGTTGTCAGATGTAGTTGGATTTTTTTTCATACATGTATTTCATCTTAACGGTGATATCTGAAGGTTGGAATAGATTTTCCAAACTTTTAGATTCAAAATCGGAACATATGCACTAATGTTCCTTATCTTGTTTACTAAGTGTTTAAGTGAATGTATAGTTTCAAATAGCTACTATACGTAGACCCTTCAAATGCAAATGTGTCGTGAAATAAGATATGACCGAAATATTGAAATACGTCTGCGGTTGAAAAATGAGAAGATTCCGAAAAAATCTGTGTGCCGAATGTTGCGGTTAGCTGTTTTTTACTTCCGTTTTCCTATGGGTAGCCTGACGGTCGGTAATTGGTTTGAGGAAAATTTTTATACGATTAGTTGCGTCTCATCGATCTGAAACTATTCTCTGTTGAAGGTCAGGCAAAAAAACGTCATTTAGACGGGCTAATTTCCGTTTTAAAGCGTTTAGAGGTTTGACTTTGCAGTTTGACCGTACCGATCGAGCCTTTAACGTTGTCAGATGTAGTTGGAATTTTTTTCATACATGTATTTAATCTTAACGGTGATATCTGACGGTTGGAATAGATTTTCCAAACTTTTAGATTCAAAATCGGAACATATGCACTAATGTTCCTGAACTTGTTTACTAAGTGTTTAAGTGAGTGTATAGTTTCAAATAGTTACTATACGTAGACCCTTCAAATGCAAATGTGTCGTGAAATAAGATATGACCGAAATATTGAAATACGTCTGCGGTTGAAAAATGGGAAGATTCCGACAAAATCTGTGTGCCGAATGTTGAGCACAGCTGTTTTTTACTTCCGTTTTCCTATGGGTAGCCTGACGGTCGGTAAATATTTTGAGGAAAATTTTTATACGATTAGTTGCGTAGCATCGATTTGAAACTATTCTCTGTTGAAGGTCAGGCAAAAAAACGTCATTTAGACGGGCCAATTGCCGTTTTAAAGCGTTTAGATGTTTGACTTTGCAGTTTGACCAAGGAATAGCCGACGAAATACTTAACTTCGTCGGCTAAACTCTTGCGATCCGCACCGTTTCATTGTTCGCCGTTGGATGGGGGAGATCTGACGGTTGCTGAGAGCGTGAAGTATAGCCGACGAGATTCATACTATAGGCGACGAAATTCATACTTCGTCGGCTATAACCGGCCCGCAAAGCCCAACTTCGGCCCGGCCCGGATTTAGTGTCAGAGTATAGCCGACGAAAATCGTCGGCTATAGTATAGCCGACGAATTAAAATTAAATCGTCGGCTATAGTCCCTCGTTTTAAACCGAAACAGAGGCGCCTCTCCCCCATTTTCTGCAGAAAACCTAAATCTCTAATCGCCGCCCACCCCTCCCCGACGCCGACCGACCACCACCGAGCCTCCCCGACGCCGACCGACCCTCCCCGACCCCTCCCCGCCCCGTCCCCGTCCTTCCCGAGCCCTCCCCGACCCGTACTCTCTCCGAACGCCGCCGTCCTTCCCTAGCCACCGTCGCCGCCGCACCGCGCCACCGCTCCTCGTCCCCTAGCCGCACCACCATGTCAGGTAGTCCCGCTCTCCCTCATTTAGGGTTTTTGTTAATTTTGTGGAATTTTGTGGTTTTGTGGAATTTAGGGGTTTTGTGAAATTTATGGTTTTTGTGAAATTATGTGGAATTTAGGGTTGTTGTGCAATTTATGGAATGTTGTGGAATTTTTGTTAATTTTGTGGAATTTTTAGGAGGATATATATATATATATATATATATATATATATATATATATATATATATATATCGGAATATATATATATATATATATATATATATAATTAGGTATAAATATATTTATGTATATATATAATTAGGTATATGATAGGAGCACAATGTGCGACGATATTACATGTTTATACCCTCGTTTATGCTTTGTTTAACCCTTATTTGTCTAAGATAGAGTCGTAATGTAGTTAGTGTCAATTTGGTAGAGTTTTGGTGAAAAATGGTTAAGAATCCGAAAAATGACTAAGTTTGAGAAATCTGGAAAATATTGCAAAATATGTCTTTTTCGTGATTTTGAGATGAATGAAACTGTGATCTATCCTTGTCCGAATTCTATAAAATTTGGTGTGCTTAATATTCATATGCTGAGGAATGTTGTGTTAAAATTTTAGATCAATCGGAGTTCGGGAAGTCACCCAAAAGTTGGCTGCAAAACGGCAGCCTCTCTCCCTATCCTCTATATATACCCTCACTTTTTCATTCTGAAAATCATCTCATCTCAAGCATATTACACTAGCCTAAAGCTCTACCAAGTCTTCCAAAACACCAATACCTAAATACCCTAGCCGAACCATCATCACCATAACCATATTGCCGAATCCCTTCCACCTTGGTTTTCTGCCGATTTCTGTTCTAGCCGAGCACCAAGGAGCAGCAGCCGAGCCACCTAGTCACCTTTGAGGAGTCTTCAAGGTTTCTAAAGTGTGATCCATTCCCCTATGGCTTTTGTATTTATTTATGTTTGGTTGTTTTGTACGAACTTGTTTCGATTCTTGGTTTTTCTTGAAACTTTGTATGAACCGAATATGATGTGTTATGCATGGTTTTGCTGAATTTTAACTTGTGTTTTGTATGCATCGATAATTAGGGCAGTGGTATTTCGCATGTTTAAACTTAAATTGGTTAGAACTAAGGTTAGGGCAAATAAACCGACACACTAATTATGATTAGCATGTAATTCTAAGTGCTAGGTTTCATGTGATAGAGTAACACGGATAAGTCATACGTTGGAGTAGTTTGTTTTGTGTTGCTCACCTAGGTCTAATAAACCTTAGAACTTGCAAGTTAAATAAGAAGAATGACAACCTTACTTGTTTGCTTGTCTTCGATTAAGACTCATATGCTTAAATGTTGAAACGTGTGAAACCGGATTAGCATCACCTTAGAAGTCATACGTTGGAGTAGTTTCTAAGAAATTAAGAAGTCTAACAATTGGAAAACCGTTGGAGGCTCTAGTTGTGTCGAAACTAATTTTGGTCTTGAACATGTTAAATACTTGTCTCTTACTTTCTTGCATGCAATTTGCCTTGTTAAAGAGTCTTTTATGTGAACTGTTTTGTGTGAGAGATGATGATCACTTGTATATAGTAGTCTAGGATTTATTTTCTGTTTTTATTACCGAACCTAGTTTAGGGGCAGCATTGCTGCCGAACTCTTATACCCCCATATTTGTGATGTTTTTTGTATATTTGTGAATATGTTTGTGTCTAACAATTTCATATCTCAGGTACCCTTAATCCCCGGCTTAGAACGATCCCTACTTGCTTATACTACTAACGATTTTTTGTAGGGTTTATTATTGTGTGCGAGCTTAGGCTCCCATCAGTATATATATATTTAATGAAGTTTTTTATTTTTTTGTGAAATTTATGGAATTTTGTGGATTTTTTTTAATGTTGTGGAATTTTTGTTAATTTTGTGGAATTTTGTGGAATTTTTAGGAGGATATATATATATATATATATATATATATATATATAATTAGGTATAAATATATTTATGTATATATATAATTAGGTATATATATATTTAATGAACTTTTTTATTTTTTTGTGAAATTTATGGAATTTTGTGGAATTTTTTTTAATGTTGTGGAATTTTTGTTAATTTTGTGGAATTTTGTGGAATTTTTAGGAGGATATATATATATATATATATATATATATATATATTTCGGAATATATATATATATATATATAATTAGGTATAAATATATTTATGTATATA
This sequence comes from Potentilla sterilis, assembly GCA_963682095.1. Lineage (NCBI taxonomy): Eukaryota > Viridiplantae > Streptophyta > Magnoliopsida > Rosales > Rosaceae > Potentilla > Potentilla sterilis. The sequence goes on along the minus strand of OY821766.1, from coordinate 16,369,421 downwards.
TATAATTAGGTATATATATATTTAATGAAGTTTTTTATTTTTTTGTGAAATTTATGGAATTTTGTCGAATTTTTTTTAATGTTGTGGAATTTTTGTTAATTTTGTGGAATTTTGTGGAATTTTTAGGAGGATATATATATATATATATATATATATCGGAATATATATAAATATAATTAGGTATAAATATATTTATGTATATATATAATTAGGTATATATATATTTAATGAAGTTTTTTATTTTTTTGTGAAATTTATGGAATTTTGTGGAATTTTTTTTAATGTTGTGGAATTTTTGTTAATTTTGTGGAATTTTGTGGAATTTTTAGGAGGATATATATATATATATATATATTTCGGAATATATATATATAATTAGGTATAAATATATTTATGTATATATATATAATTAGGTATATATATATTTAATGAAGTTTTTTATTTTTTTGTGAAATTTATGGAATTATGTGGAATTTTTTTTTTAATTTTGTGGAATTAACAAGAATTTTTAGGAATATATATATATATATATAATTAGGTATAAATATATTTAGGTATATATATAATTAGGTATATATACATTTAATGAAGTTTTTAATTTTTTTGTGGAATTTTTGTGAAATTTATGGAATTTATATACTAATTGTGTAGGAAACCGCCGCGCTGTAGACCGATGGCTTGCCAGACCGACCGAGAGCGACCCCGAAGCTCAGGCAGGACACAGCCATGGGGGGGGCGGATCCAGCGGTCGTCGGGGCCTACGCTGGCCACTGAACAGGCGCGAGGAGACGTTGATGGGATTGACCCCGAGGGATCCACGTGGGGGCTCATCGTATGAGTCGACGGGAGCGGGCCCAACCTCGAGCGTCAGAGGAGGACGCACAGCCACATCCTCCAGACCTCAGTGCACTTCAGCACTGTTCCAGGATCGGCAACCGACCCCACCGCGCGCCGATCTGGACCAGTACGTAGGATATTACAGATGGATTGATGTGGATATTTGTTGGATATTTGGATGTTTGTTTGTGGATTTTCTGCAGCCAAACCGAAGACGAAGTGAAATTGGGCCTGAGTAAAATTTTTAATTTTTTTAAATATTTAGGGGTTATAGCCGACGAAATGGACCATATTTCGTCGGCTATACCCTCTCGGCTTCCGGCAAAAAAAATCCGTTCCCGGCGCCGGCGATTGTTATGGCCGACGATTAATTCGTCGGCTATGCCTGACGTATAGCCGACGATAGTGTCGTCGGCTATACTTCCGGGTTAGGGGCAATTACGTAATTGTTGAAGCCGACGATTCTGTCGTCGGCAATGTTCGAAGTATAGCCGACGACGCTTTATTCGTCGGCTATACCGCGTGGTTTATAAGTCGACGACTTACCGTGAGTGTCGCCGGCTATACTATAGCCGACGGAGCATTCCCGACGAGAGAATAGCCGACGATACTTCGTCGGCTATGACTATAGCCGACGATTTAATGAAAACGGCCGACGAGATGGCGTCGTCGGCTATGATCCCTTTTCTGGTAGTGTGTGCAAATTCCCGGACGAACGTTCGAGGGTGGAGTACTTAAAAGGCCATGCGTAATGCACCGATACTGCCGGATCGAGGTTGTGGTTGGAGAGTCCGAAGAGGCGACGGCGGGAGTTGATTTCTTGGTGGTTGACTGCATCCGGAGGGAGTTCTTATGCGACTCCCTGCGTGTAACCTAATAGTGGGCGTGCCAGTGTTTTAGAGCACTGTCCCATCAATATTTCTTATGAAACTTTTGTGAACTTTAATAGTGATTATGGCCGTGTTTTGCTCCAGCAAGTAGGACGGCGACGATGAGTTGTCCTTTTCCGAGGGGGGAACTCGGCATGGAATTTTTAAATGCTGATTATGTACTCATCGGTTTCAGATCTCGTTTATGTTAAATCATTCGCGGGCTAATGAATGTTTCTGGCTTTCCTAAGTAGTTCTGGTGTATTTTATTGTTCATCCCATGTAAATTTATTTCAGTTTCATTAAAAAAATTGAATGGTGTGCACCCTTTCAGCAATATCACATAACTAATTACTTTGTAATCACTTAAGATTTGTTATTATCGTTGGATGTCTGCACTACGCCATATAAGAGGTTAAGCGACGGACTGTGAATACGTTAGTCGCTTAAGGCTCACTAATGCGACAGACAAAGTTTCTGTCGCATAGAAAACTAGGTTAGTCGCTTAAGAAGATCTAAAGCGACTGACTTATGACGTCATCTAAGTCTCGTCGCTTAAGTAAGGTGAATAGTGTAAATTCACTAAAACGGCTGAGAAAGCCCAAAGTCCGTCGCTTAAGTGAAGCGACTGAGAAATCCCAAAGTCTGTCGCTTAAGTAAAATGAATAGTGTAAACTCACTAAAACGGCTGAGAAAGCCCAAAGTCCGTCGCTTAAGATAATTTCTATTATTCACCACAGATCACGAAAACGCTATTACGTACCTTTAGATGACCTCGTTTCGTCGACTCTTCCAAACATTAAACTCTCAAATAGATGAGACCTAATCAGCCATGTAAAAATTTGGGAACGTTTACCTCCCGATACTATGGCTCCTCATAGAGAGAGATAAGTTTAAATAATGTTGACTGCATCGATCGGGGCTCTAACTCTGTCGGGTTGAAGTGATTTTTTTACCATCAGCGTATTTCGTCATAACGATTAAATGCTATTTCACAGAGTTTTTCAAAATTTGACTTCTTTTATATAATTGTTTAGAAAAGTTGTACACTGGAGTATGATCTTATAATCAAGTTATACCACATTAGTAAGCATGTTATCATTATAATGGTTCAATTCACAAAATGAAAATTTTGACCGTCTGATGTGATCGTTATAGTTAAATATGACTAGAGTAGAAAAATCAACTCGTTTCGTGAACGTCCGATGCTCGATCAGATCGGTCAACCATATTTTCTACTAATCAGATCACACGAAAACGCTATTACGTACCTTTAGATGACCTCGTTTCGTCAACTCTTCCAAAGATTAAACTCTCAAATAGATGAGACCTAATCAACCATGCAAAAATTTGGGAACGTTTACCTCCCGATACTATGACTCCCCATTGAGAGAGATGAGTTTAAATAAAGCTGACCGCATCGATCGGAGCTCTAACTTTGTCGGATCTATGTGATTTTTTTACCATCACTGTATTTCATCATAACGATCAAATGCTATTTCACAGAGATTTTCAAAATTTGACTTCTTTTATACACTTGCAAGAAAAGTTATACACTTGAGTATAATCGATTAATCAAGTTATACCATATTAGTAAGCATGTTGTTATTATAATGGCTAAATTGACAAAATGAAAATTTTAACCGTCTGATATGATCGTTATAGTTAAATATGAGTAGAGTAGAAAAATCAACTCGTTTCGTGAACGTTCGATGCTCGTTCTAAGCGGTCAACCATATTTTCTACTAATCACATCACACGAAACCGCTATTACATACCTTTAGATGACCTCGTTTCGTCAAATCTTCTAAACATTAAACTCTCAAATAGATGAGACTTAATCAGCCATGTAAAAATTTAGGAACGCTTACCTCCCGATACTATGTATCCCCATAGAGAGAGATAAGTTTCAATAACGTTGACCGCATCGATCGGGGCCCTAACTTTGTCGGATTTAAGTGATTTTTTTACCATCATTGTATTTTGTCATCACGATTGTTGACAGTAGCCAGAGAGGCTACACTAGGGCCCACAGACCCGCAGCAAGCGCACCAGGGCCCGGACCAGGACCCAGGATCGGACCACCAGCACCAGGCCTCGGGCCCCAGCGGTCTATCATGCCTCCAGGGATCCTGGGACCAGGGACGCCCGCCTGCCAAAGAGGGCACCAGAATGTCCAAACAGAAGAGAACTAGTCCCACATCGAAGAATGAGGCCAGCCCTCACCCCCAACCACCTATATATAGGCCTCAGCTACCACCATAAATAGGTAACTTGTCTCTCACCCTGCTTACACACGTGCCCAGGTTATATATTTTCCAACTATACTAACTTAGGCATCGGAGAGGTGAAGGCCGGCCCGCCCGGTATTCCCCTTAGTAAGCAGGATTGCAGGAGATCGAGTTGGATTCATCAAGTATCTACCAAGACCCCCGGGTTTAGGCAGAAACAACGATGAAATGTTATTTCACAGTTTTTTTTTTCTTCTAAATTTGACTTCTTTTATATAGTTGTTTAGAAAAGTTGTACACTTCAATATAATATAATAATCAAGTTATACCGCATTAGTAAGCATGTTGTCAATATAATGGCTCAATTCACAAAATGAAAAATTTTGACCGTCTGATGTGATCATTATAGTTATATATGAGTAGAGTTGAAAAATCAATTCGTTTTGTGAATGTTCGATGCTCGATCGAAGCGGTCAACCATATTAACGGTTGATGTCAAAAGTAATTTTTCATCTTAAGCGACTCAATTTGTGTTATCTGGTCGCTTAAAGGTCCCTCTTAAGCGACGACGTTACTTTGTGTCCGTCACATACGAGTAAAATTTAGGCGCCAATAATTTTCCGCCAAATATTTTAGCGAAATATCAAAAGCTTCTTAAGCAACGGGTTTATGCTACTTTCGTCGCTTAAAGTGTGTAATATAAATTGTGTTCGACCTGGACAGAACCAAAGTCCCTAATTCCTCCCGATCGACCAATTCGCCTCCGCCTCCACACCACCAATCCGCCCTCAAGCCTCTCTCTCCTCACTGCCGCCTCCGCCTCGACACCACCAGTTCTCGAAGCAGCCTCCCTCTCCTCACTGCCGCCTCCGCCTCCACACCACCAATCCGCCCTGAAGCCTCTCTCTCTGCCTTCGTTAGTGCCTCTGCCTCGGCTTTCACACCACCAAAACCTCCTCTCTTCAGCCGATTATCCTCTCTTCCGCCTCTGCCTCCGGCTCCGGCTCCGGCTCCGAACAGGTTCTGCCCTCCACCTCCGCCTCTGCCCTTCACCTCTAAATTTGTTGCTTGAATTCCTGTTATTAGTTTCTATGTTTCTAGTAGTGTATTTTGAATTCGAACTGTTGGTTTAGGAATTTGGCTAAATTTGAAGTGCTTTTACATCTGGATTGTGGTCTGTTATGTTTGTCAGTAGGATACATTTAATGTTTGTTAGTAGTAAATCGTGATGTTTAATGCGAAGCACACAAGCCTATGACTCTTATGAGTCTATGATATGAAGTTTTGGCAGTCTATGCAAGTGTTTGGTTTGAATTGTTTGCCGGCTCCGATCCTAGGATGATAGTATTGAGATAAATAGATAGTTCTGCTTGTACTATATGTTGATAAATAGATATTCTGCTTGTACTTAGGCTGAACTTTGTATATATATATATAACACATGGTTCATGTAGCATATCATATCATGAAGCCTTATGTTGTTGTATTTGTTGGTGTCAATGGAGTGGGCAAATCTACTAATTTGGACAAATATCTTGCTGCTGTTGCAAATGAAGCAATCCAGGAAGCCAAACTCAATGGTTCTAGTTGATACAGCTGGTCGAATGCAGGTACTGAGTTATTTGGTTCTTATTATAATGGTTGAGCAAATATATGTGCTATAATTGCTGTTTGTGTCTTGTTTTCAATTGCTTTTGTTATCAACTCCGTTGCTATCTTTTCCTAAAGTTATCTGCTATGGTTCCTTTCAGGATAATGAACCAGTAATGAGGGCACTGTCAAAGCTTATCTACATCAACAGTCCAGATCTTGTCTTGTTTGTTGGAGAGGCACTGGTTGGGAATGATGTTGTTGATCTCAACCGGTTCTTCAGCCTCCTTCAGCTCCGCCGCTTGAGGAAGTCGATCAGTAACCTCTAATGGCTGCTGCTATTCCTTCATGTATTTATATTAGCTTTTGTTAGGCTTTTGGAAAACAGTTTAGGTAGCTTTCATAACTTAAAATAGTTCATGTATGAATATTGCACATGATGACAATGGAATTAATAAATCGTGTATGCTTTCAGTTACGAATTTGTGTATGGAATGAGATTTTTGTATGTTTGGGGTTTTGCAATGCAAGAAATTTTGTAATTTTGTGTATGGTAAAAGGGCATTACAGAACCAGTTCTGTATTGAAATGCACAACGTCACTTAAGCGACTGAGAAAGTCCAATGTGTGTCGCTTAAGTGCATCTTAAGTGACTGAGATATAACAAGGTTTGTCGTTTAAGTACATCTTAAGCGACTGAGAACGTCCAAACTCCATCGTTCCAGATTCACTTAAGCGACTGACAAACTACAAATTCAGTTGCTTAAATGTCCAAAATTCCGTCGCTTAAGTGCATTTAAAGCGATGTGATAAATCCCAAACTCCGTCGCTTAAACTAGATGTGTTTAAAGCGATGCATTTGTACCTCTGTCGCTTAAAGGTTCACCTAAGTGACGAGCGTTGAAAAGTCCGTCGCTTAGGTCTTTAAGCGACGAGACTTAGGCGACTATACTGATGCGACAGTATGTCCGTCACTTTAAGGCTTTAGAGACGGATTTAGGGACTTAAGCGACGGTGCGTGTCCGTCTCTTTAAAACGTAAATGGCGTAGTGCTGTACAAGTGTTCTATGATTTTCTGTTATGTTATATCTAGTTGTTTGGTTGACTCTTGGAGTTTGGTTTCACCCTCTTTTGATTTGATCGTTGGCAGGCCAAAGGAATATTGTACTACTTTGCATCTCTCGTATTTTTAAGGTTTTTCTGAATGTGTGTCATATTTGCTCCGACTGAGGACTAGCTAATTTAACTTTGTTTTAGTCAAGCTGAGAATGAAACATAGCAGGAAAACTGAGATTGGAATATTTTTGTCATCTAAGAACATTACTGTTTTCCTTGTGGTTCTTTGTTGAAATTGATGCTGTTTTGCAATTTTGTTTTCTTAACCTAGTTGTGAGATATTTCTACTATTGGACAAGGTTAGGTGTTCAATTTATGACTTAAATCAGCTAGTCTAGCTTGCACAGCAATAGCAGAAAGTACAAATAATTATTGGAAAATACTTGTGTCCATACCAGTATAGACGTGTGCGTCCATACTCTCTCTAATTTGCATATATTGGGCAATGTTATCAACGATTTTAACAATTCAAATGTCGAATTAATCAACAAAGATCATCTATGTAAAAATTCAGAATAAACCAAAATCGTTTGCTCATTCGATTGTATTCAATTGCATCAAACAAATGAGTTTTGTCTTCGGCCGCTGCCAAGAGAAAATTCCTTGCAGATGTGAGGGGCAGTTTAGCCAAGACTCGCTCCAACCTGGGTCCGAGCCCGCCGACGACAGAGGAGAGTCCGGCCAGGGACTTGGCCGCTGAGCAAGAGTGCACGAACAATCCGTTCGTCCGGAGCTTGCTTAGGGATGTGAAGGGTGTGGGGCTATAGAAACTCCGAGCTGAGGAAGCTCGGCCGGAGGAGAGCCGGCAAAAGACCCAGGAGCTGGCCATCAAGGTAAGGGCGGTGATGTGTGAAATTCTCAGATTGGGCTATCTGACTGTTTTTCCTTCTGTTGAACTTTTGTGGTTATTTTCCTGACCGGTGTTTGTCCATTTGCAGCTGCTGCACTACCTGTATCTGACAGATGCAGGTGAGTAGGTGCCCGAGCTGAAGAGGCAGGTGGTGAGCCTGACAAGCGCCCGAGACTCTCTTGAGATGGAGAAGTCTAGACTCCAATGAGAGAAAGCTCGGTTGAAGGAGACGGCCGAGAGGCGGGCCGCCAAGCTGGCGGACCAGGTCTGGGCTCTTGAGGAGGAGACTAAGAGCCTGGAGGGTGAAAGGGCCGAGCTGGAAGCTAAGGTGGAAGAGGTTCAACAGCAAGCATCGGCCGCCGCTATCGCGGCCCAGGGGGAGGATAGCCCGGAGGCATATCAACGCTTCGTCAAGAAGTACCACCAAAGTGCGGACTTTCTCGCCCTCCTGGAAGAAGCGAGGGACGCGGGGGTCACCGATGCCTTCCATGAGTGGCATGCGAAGGGCTATCTGGATACCACCATGATGGATCTGCCGCAAGCCGATGCCGGAGAGGGGCCTGGTGAGGGAGAAGGCTCTCAGCAAGCTGCGTTGAGCAGTGAGGCCGCGGTGGTGGTGGTGGATGAGGCTGCAGAAGGAGCAGCTCCAGGCGAAGGGCAACGGGGGACCGCTCCTTAGTCGAGGCCGACCTTTTCCCTTCTTGTTTTGCCTTTGCTGTTTTTTTTTTTCACATAGATTCAAAATTCTAGAACTAACAATCCCAGCAACTGGTGGTGAAACAGACATCAGATTAATCATTCCAAAAGAAGTACGTGTTTTCATTCCAGAAGAAATATAATTACATGCACATTGGTGCAGTACAAGTCTCAGTAAAACTCTTAGCAAGAGATGGAATAGACTGTTCAGTTTTGTGTATTTTACAAGACGATAGGATAACATATTTTAAGAAAAGTCTGTTAGGAACAGTAGAAGCATCCCTATGCAACCAGGTTACTTACTTTAGTGTCTTCCCAAACTTCACTACGCATCTAAAAGATGCAGCACATTGTTTAAGATTGAAAATCAAAACATATGGGATTTCCATGAAGTAAGAAATGATGGAATTAGCGGTAGATTATAGAATCTACTACAAGCTAATGAGTTCTAATGTAACTCCTAACACCAGGTTTATAAATAGTCCTGGTACCACCACCTCAATTCTTACCAATCCAAGAAACAATTCCCAACAGAAACATATCACCAATTGGGATGCGGTCTCATTCCCTAGAGAATGGAGTATAGCTCCTCCAGAGAGACAAATGCAAAGCACCAATGCCTCTATTTATGAAGATACTAGAGGAAAAATAAGCCTCCAATTTTATAGACATTCGTTTGCTAACTATGAGCAAGCAAACACTTCAGGAGGAATTCATGAAGAAAACTTCTAAAAAGTGGACTTAAAAAGGCCTATAAGAATGTTTAAAGAACTATATGCACAAGTAGCGATTTGTGAATCCATAGAAGGATTAGAAGAAATCATAAAAAAAATCTCTTTAACCCAAATAGAGAAAAAGAAAAGAAAAATACTACCCTATCAGGCAGCTAAAGAAGAACCAGAAGAACTCCAACCTGAAGAAACTCTTATGGATGCAGAAGCAAGTAGTAGCCAACCAGCACCTCCGACTAGTTCTACTATAATCCAAAACATTACCAATAATCCTACCAAGATTATTAGAGAAGATAAGGTCAAACTTCCTAAAGGGCAAGCCCCTACAGAAAAGCCTGGAGAACGAAGCTCCCAAAAGTACATTCCTACAGAACTAAAATAGAGACAACCAGTGTCTGATAGATGTGTCTATCTAGACCTAGATAGAGTAGGAGATAAGAGAAAAGCAATAGACAACTGGGTTGCTAGTCTAAAGTTGACCCAAGCACTATTACTATCCAAATTCTCTTATGAAGATGCTCATGCATATTTTGAATCGACATTAACAGAAATAATCCAGAAATGGTACAATTCCTTTAAAAGAAGTTCAAAATGGGTTGATTGGGCAACCAAGTTAGCTCGGACTAATGATCCGATGGATTTCGCTATCCCCATATATGAACAATTCTGTGGAGACATAACGGGGCATAGTGAGCAGTCCAAAAAAAGAGCTAAAGCAAATATCCAAAAATTTAGTATCTGTAACATGAGATACTTTGAAGAGTATACAAATGAGTTCCAGAATTATTATTGTACAATTGGAGATTTAGAAAACGAAGAACTCATTAGAACCTATTACAGAAAATTACCAGAACCCTGGAATAATGCTGTAGCACAATCCGTTGAAGAAAACTCTCCTTGGTGCTTTACTATTGGAGGTATAGCAGAAAGAGTAAGAGATCTATTAAGAAAACAATGTATAGAAAATCAAAAGTCTAGAACAGCTAAAAAGCAACTCAGAGGAGTTGAGAACATGTGTCCCAAAATATTAGATACTTCAACACAGTGGGGATGTCATACTTACACAGAACGGAAAAACAAAAGCAAATTCAGAAATAAGAAGTATAAGGGTAAGTTTACTCCTAATAGGAAGTATAAGTCCATAATTTTTTTTAATAAAAACAAAGAAAAAGCATCTCTTAGAAAGAGATTTTTTAAGCAAAAAACCAGCAAAGCAGAATACTACAAGAGAAATAAAGTCTTGCAAATGTTGGTTTTGCAAAGCAGAAGGACATTATGCTAATAAGTGTCCTAAAAGAGAAAAAAGAACCTCTAAAGCTCTCATAGAAGAATATAATGAGGCTATAGAATATGCAAACATAAAAGGTTCGAAGTAGCTTATTCTGATGAAGAGAATGAGTCTATATATTCTCTTGAGTACTCATCAGAAAGTGATACAGAACGCACTTCAGATGATTCTGAAGAAGATAGTCAGCGCCTTATATTTATGTTAATCCAAAATTGGAAACAAGAAAATATGAATAGCATCAGTAAGCTAGAATTTGTACCAAATCCTGAAACCTTTACGTGAGATTATTGTAACTGTTATGATAGTAACACGGTTTCCATGCATTGTAAAGAAACATGAGAAACCTACCAGAAAGAATGCTTCATAGCTGAAGGAAGAAGAAAAACAAAAGAAAATGATGTAAAAATACCAGTAGATCAAGAATATGAAATATTCTATGATTAAAAACAAAAGAAAGATCTCGAGGATGACCTCAAGAAAATACAAGATTTCAAAAATGACTTTAAGAAAATGAAGTTGATAACTTCATTGAGTCAAGAACCAAAAGAAATACCAGTAAATGATCTGCCCCAAAATAATCATCTCCAAGAGAAAATCAACCCTTTCATAGAAATCTTTGAAAGTGAAATACAACTAGTCAAGCAAGTGCAGATGAGCATATTTAGCAACTATATCACAGTAGGACTAAAATTTCCTAGATATAAAAAATATCATCTACATGCCTTTGTAGATAATGGCTCAGGATACAGTCTTGCTAAGAAATATGCCATACCAGAGGAGTACTGGGAGAAATCTGACAAAGAAGTTACCGGAATAGGAATGAGAAATAATGAATTTACTATGACGCATATAGCTCGAAATGTCAAGATCTCTATAGGAGGAGGAACCTTTACTTTCCAAAGAATCTGGCACAGTGAAGCCCAATGAGCCGATTTGCTAATAGGAAATGATTTCCTCCTGCAGCAGAAGCTAGTTCAAACCATAGAAATGAACGGACTTGAAAAGAACAATAGGTTCTACTGGGAACCTAGACTTATAGATGCAGTCAGCATTGCAACTAAATGATTCACAGAGCACTATCAGAAGTTGTTGACAGTAGCCGCAGAGGGGCTACAGCAAGCCCACAGACCCGCGGCAAGTACACCAGGGCCCGGCCCAGGACTCAGGATCGGAGCACCAGCACCAGGCCTCGGGGCCCAGCGGTCTATCCTGCCTCCAAGGGTCCTGGGACCAGGGGCGCCTGCCTGCCAAAGAGGGCGCCAGAATATCCAAACAGAAGGGAACCAGTCCCACATCGAAGGGTAAGGCCAGCCCTCACCCTCAGTCACCTATATATGGGCCTCGACTACCACCATAAATAGGTAACTTGTCTCCCTCCCTGCTTACATACGTGCCCAGGTTATATATATTCCAACTATACTAACTTAGGCATCGGAGAGGTGAAGGCCGGCCCGCCCGGTATTCCCCTTAGTAAGCAGGATTGCAGGAGATCGAGTTGGATTCATCAAGTATCTACCAAGACCCCCGGGTTTAGGCAGAAACAATTGGCGCCGTCTGTGGGAACTCTGAACAAGAAGCCGTGCAAGCAACACCGCTGGCTGAGATTGTGGGAATGAGTCAAGAGAAAGGAACTACTGAGGAAGGGCGTGTTGCAGCTGTGCAAACGCTCGCCTCCACCCCTGTCGTCACGCGGGAGATGCGTGGCGAGCAGGGCAGCGATTTGGGAAGGAGCCATGGAGGGCCCTCCGGTGATCCAGAGCCCCGCCACGAGAGCTCGCACGGGAAAGACCCGATAGAGGACGAAGGCAGCCCAGTGCTTCGTGGCCTATCCCTGACGTTCTCGGATGATCCGAGTGATCAGTCTGAGAGCCAGGATCAAGACCCCACGTACAGCCCCGACCATGACGGCTTGGCGGGAAAGGTACGGGCGATGGCCGCGGAAGTTAGTCGTCTCAGAGAGGAGAACGACCGGGACCGAGCCAAGTCCCAGGCCCGATACGAAGAGATAGAGGCAGTAAACACCGCCCTGGTAGCCGCCCTAGAGAGGGGGCAGCAGCGCAGTGCTGCCATGGCCGAGGCACAAGCCGCACCCCTGCTAGTCCAACCCCGGCAGCTAGAGGCTGGACAGTCTTCGGGCGCCCGACCCAGCAAGCCTATGCGAGAGAAGTCACGAGCCGGCGAGGACCTGCCGAAGAGCACGCCCGCCTCCCACCAGCCGCACGCTTCGTCCATGGGTGAAGTGGATACTCCAACCGCCCGGGCGCTGCAACTGCTAGCCAACACCGTGTCGGATCTGAAGGCCCAGATGGAGGCAAACGAGAGGAGAGCGGCCCGGCCATTGGAAGGCGCCCGGTTCAACGAGCGCATGGGCCCCTTTTCACACCGAGTCATAGAGTCGGGGAGATCTGGCAACCAGAAGTCCCTCAAGCTCACCTATTCCGGGTCCGGTTGCCCGTATCAGCATCTGGACAGCTTCCGATCCCAGACCTGTGCCAAGGGTTACTCCGATGCAATCTGTTGCAACATCTTCCAGGAGACCCTGTCCGGAGAAGCGCTCAGTTGGTTCTACGAGCTTCCTGCGAATTCAATCGAGGCATTCGAACAGCTGGCTGACCGGTTCGTAGGCCGCTTCATCCTCCGAGTCGAGGGAGCGCGGACGTCCACCGTCCTCTTCAACTGCATCCAAGCCCCCGGGGAAGAGTTGAGAACCTTTGTCAACCGGTGGCAGACGGCCACGGCCGGAGTTCGGAACTTGGACAAAGGCATCGCCGAGATGGCATTCAAGCAGGGGCTTCGGGCAGGGAAGTTTTCCTACGCCGTCAGGGTAGAACTCCCTCAGGGCTACGACGAGTTGATGGCTATGGCCATCCGGCATGCCCAGGCTGATCATGAGACCTACGGGAACCACCTGCTGAAGAGGAAGCGGGATGAGCAGCCTTTGGACCATTCCCGGGTAGAGGATCCCCCGCGCAGTCACGAGAGCAAACCCGGCCAGCGAGCCGAGCACGGGAGTCGCCGACCCGGCCGGAACAACAACAACGGCAAGACCTGGCCACAGCGACAGCAGAGACCCTTCTCTGATAGGCCCCAGCCTCGGGCCGAGAACAAACCTGCACCGTACCACCAAGAGCGCCCCCTGGCAATTATGCCAGCACCCCCGGCTAATCAAGAAGTCTTCTCCACTCTCACCGCATCCTATGAGGACATCCTGCTGGAGAATGCGGACGTCATTGCCCCACCGCCCCAGAGAAGGTACCCCAAGGGGAAGCTTACGACGGCGCAGACAGGCAAGTACTGCCCGTACCACGATGAGGCAACTCATCGGACGAACCAGTGCTTCGCCCTCAAGACTGCAGTGCAGGGCTTGATTGACAGCGGCCAGCTCCAGAGATATGTAGGGGAGAGAGGAGCAGGCCCCGACCGGGAGGGTAACCCGGCTTGGTAAACCCGCTGGGTCCAGGCGGCTAGTTTGGCATATCGCCGGTTCAACCGATTGTAAAGATCAAATATATGCAAGCTACTTTTGAAAACTCTGGCCCCGCAAGCTCAGATATATATATTCATAGTTAATTAAAGTATCCAAAAAGTAAACCGCTCCGGAGAGTTTCTTTTACAAGCAAAAGCAAGAAAAACATCCTATGGAGCCGCATCTCCAGCGGTAGCTTCGTCGTCGACCTCAGCTCCGGCAGGTTCGGCACTGTTGGTAAAAGAATCCAAGTGCGAGCGATGTTCTGCTCCTGACTGTTTCTCCACCGCCAGCTGCTGGACGACTGGCTCCACAGGAGCATTTCCTTCGGCAGAGGTACCAGGCATCAGGGAAGTATTTAACCACCCCTTCGCCGCCCATTCCGTGTAGGCATCCGAGATGCCTTCTTCCCGGGCCTTCTCCAGGCAGTCCAGGAACCGATTGCTCTCCTCGTATTGAAGAACGAACCGGTCGAACTGTCCCGGATCATCTCCGCCAGCAGCAGCAGCGGCGGCACGAGCCTGGAGCTCGTCTATCTTGGCCTCCAGCTCGGCCCTCTCAGCGTCAGCCCGCTCCCGCTCCCTCTCCATGCTCCGGTTCTGCTCCTCCAGCTCCCGGGCCTTTTCCTCCATCTTCCTGGCCTTTTCCTCCATCTTCTTGGCTCTCTCCTCCGCCCTGGCCTTCTCCCGATCCGAGCGGGACTTCTCCACCTCCAGAAGCTTCTGAGACTTGGATAGCGCAGCTATCTGCCTCTTCAGCACCGGGAGCTCCTCACTTGCATCCGGCTGGTACAGGTGGTAGAGCAGCTGCAGGGCAGCAAAGGCAGTCAGGTGGCAAAGAAAGAAGGCAGGATATAAACAATACGGTGGTACCATGCGGTACTTACCCGGAAGATGGATTCCTTGCATTTTGGCCGGTTGCCACCCGCCAGCACGCCATCAACCCCGGGCCTGTCCAGGCCGAAGCTGGCCAGGTCCGCCATCATCTGCCGAACGAGAGCATTGTCCGGACTTCCCCTCACCACCTCCGCGGGCGCAGGACTGCTCTGCCGGGCAGCTCCGGCTCCCTCCCCAGCATGGGATGTTACGCTGCTGGTTGTCCTGACCCGCTTCGCCAGGACCTCCCGGGATGATCCGCCAGTTAGCGTCACCAGCAAAGGGGACGGACCCTCCGGCCCTTTCCGCTTCTCTCCCCGCCCTTCGGGAGCGGCGGCACGTGCGCTTGCACGAGGAACAAAAGCAGCGATACCCAGGCTCGCCGCACGGTTGGGGACCCTGTTTTCTCCCCCAGGAACCCGCACCGATCCCCCGGTGCTCTTGCCCTTCCCTGGCACCGCTGCTGCCACAGAGTGATGGGTCTTCACTCGCTCCGGCACGTAGGACGATTCGTCCAGATCCCGGGCCTGGGGCTCCGCATGCAACGTAACCCGCCCGTCCGCTTCCACCGAGGACCGGGCCACGCTCGCACCCTTCTCCGTAAGATGCTTCAGGAGATCTTCCCCGTCCATCGAAAGAGTGTTTTCGGGCTTGATCACCGCCCGGGTTGACGCACCTGCAGGACAAGGAGAAACGTTAAATTGTTGAGCAAAACCTAGCACAAGTCCCACCGCTAGGGTTTGTTACCCACCGGGATCCCGCCCAAGCCCACAGTGTTCCAGCACTTCTCGCCGGATGAAGTTGTACGAACTTCGCTCCAGGTGGTCCCAGCAGCCGAGAATAGTCAAGACCCTCTCCTGCTCCAACTCGGACAGCTGGAACGACTGGTCGCCTATGGGCTGGAAGGCGCCAGGCACCCGGTACCTCCTCCTCTTCACCTGCCAAGCCCCGCCAGCCATCACCACCTTCTTTCTCCAGCTGTTGTCTACCCATGAAGGCATAGTGGTGATAACCGCTTGATTGTTGCGGGAGTTGAAGGATAAGCAGCCTTTGGACCCCGTTTTCCTCGAGTAGGACAACCTATACAGCGCCCGGAATTCATTGATCGTAGGCATACTCATTCCGGACAAGTCGTATAGGCAGCCTAGGCTTAGTAGCCGCCTCCATTGAAGACCGGGCAGCTGCGCGGGCGACGCTGGCAGGGCACTCAGAATATACTGCACAAAGTCAGGCAGCGGTAGCGACATCCCGTGCCGGAACTGGTCCGGATGCACGGCAACCCAACCCTCCTCCGGGTTACAGGCCGACTCTCCAGGGTTCAGTGGACGCAAAAAGATATCGTCCGGGATACCCCACGTTTCCCGAAACGCAGCGATCTCCGCGGGAGTCAGGCTCTCCTCCGGTTCGTCACACACCACGGCAGTTCTTCCCCTACCAAGCGTGTAGCTTTCAGCGTGCGCACCGGCCATTCGCACCCCGTGCGGTATCTCAGCTTCCGAGGAATCTGACCCGGAATCCGAGGACGTGGACGAGGCACCGCTCCCGGAGCGGTCCGCGGCTTCTTGCTCCGGGGCTTCAGAATCGAGCCAGTCCTGCATCCTCTCCACATCATCCACCACAGGACCTCTTGCGGCAGATTCAGAAGCCTCCTCCGAACTCGAAGTGTACATCTTAATCTAGGGGCAGAAAAGCAAAACCCTAACGCTCGTCAGCAACAGACTACAACACCACCTTCAACGGCCTCCCCCCAAAAGTTTGCCGCTGAGCAACCCAGTCAGCGACACAGATCCCTCCCCCCCCGCCGCAAAACAACAAATCAAAAAAAAAAACCAAGAAACACCGGGGCAAAGAACACAACTTACCGATTAGTATGCTCAGCCGAGGACAATCCGCCCAGCGAAAGCAACGAGCAATGGTAAAAGGAGGCTTGGGAGCGCTTCAAACAACGGATCTCTTGGGGCAAGGAACTTAGGGTTTTTTTCGCCGGACCACCTCCCTTTTTCTCTCGGTCTCTTAAAACGTACAAGAAGCAAAGGTAGAAAGAAGAGCAGAAGAGACCTATTTATAGAGGAGACCGGTGCCCTAGGCATTTAGAAATCCCTCCAAAAAACGCAATCAGAACAAATCAAACGCCTGCGAATCCAGGCCCTCCATCACAAAACCGTCCCTTGACGACACGTGTCCCAGCATTGGTAAAACTGCCCACGCCATCATAACTGACGGGACTGATGGACTCCCTCCTTAAATGCATGTCAGCCACCTGTCCCACACGCTGGCGACAGGAAGGTAGGAGCAGGAGCCAGGGAGTCACACTCCCCTACGCTTCCCCAGATTCCACGGTTGCACGCCATCATCATTGCAATTCAAACCGCTTAGGAAGACCTCTCACCAGTTATACTGATCCAACCGCTTCAAGAGCATCTATCCGGGTTTGAGCAGGACCTCGCACCGATATGGCATGTTGCCCGCGCGAGTCCCGCCCGGTACCATGGCAGTCCGCGGATTATGATCATTCAACCGGCTCCATGGCATCTTCCCCCGCATTTACACCAACGACCTCGTTTCGATATGGCAGGACGCCCGATCGAGGTCCGGTCTGCAAGTTCACCCGGGACTCGTTCTGATTTGGCAGAACGCCCGTCGAGCCCCCATGAACTCCACCTCGCACCGATATGGCAGAACGCCCGGGCGAGGCCCACCTCATCGATTCCATCATGTCCCACCAGGTTGAGAGTACTTTCCGGAAACATAAACATCCGGACCCATGGCTTTTTCACAGGGGGACTCGTTTCGATAGGCATGTCACCCGTCGAGTCCGCCCGCCTCCATGGCAAACGCATGGGCTTTACAAACCGGGCGAGTCTACATCTAACACATGTACCCTTGTCCAGCAGGATAAAAACCCTGCGTCGCATTGAACCGCGATACTGTCCAGCAGGATAAAAACCCTGCATCGCGCTGAACTGCGATACCTTTGGGAACACATGGGGGAGACTCGTTATCTCTACACCATCCCACCGGGCAGATTGTATCTCTAACACAGAACAAGTCTCCCCGCAGGCTAACAAACCTGCACATCTACCTCATCGCTTATTTAAACACAAAGCTGAGAAGAACTAGCAAATGTTGGCACCGCTCCGTTCTGATTTGGCAGAACAACCGGTTCTGGCCCAGTTTGCACCGCTCCATTCTAGTTTGGCAGAACGCCCGGTTCTGGCCCAGTTGGCACCGCTCCGTTCTGATTTGGCAGAACAACCGGTTCTGGCCCAGTTTGCACAGCTCCGTTCTGATTTGGCAGGATGCCCAGTTCGGGACCAGTGAGCTCCGAAGGGCAGCAGACCCAATCAGAATTCCGTGCATTAATCTCTTGCATGGCGGATTTCAACGCCTCATCACCATCATTCCATGCATTAATTTCTCGCCTGGCGGATTTCAACGCCTCATCATCATCATTCCATGCACCATCTATCGCATGGCATCATCTCATGCACTCTTCGGGTTTCCACCCCGTTCCATGCTCTAACACTCGAGCACAATCCTGTTTTACATTACCCAACATGCTTATAAATTATTTCTTGCCATCAGTAACAGGTACTCACCTCGGTCACGCCCAATCTTTAAACGCGGACTTGGGGGACTGGGGACCTGTAGGTTGGTAACCCCGCGGGTCTGCGGGACAAGAGCAAGACAGATAAGTCCCCATTCAAGATTGCACTTGACCGGGAACTTGGGGGACTTGTTGACAGTAGCCGCAGAGGGGCTAAAGCAAGCCCACAGACCCGCGGCAAGTACACCAGGGCCCGGCCCAGGACTCAGGATCGGAGCACCAGCACCAGGCCTCGGGGCCCAGCGGTCTATCCTGCCTCCAAGGGTCCTGGGACCAGGGGCGCCTGCCTGCCAAAGAGGGCGCCAGAATATCCAAACAGAAGGGAACCAGTCCCACATCGAAGGGTAAGGCCAGCCCTCACCCTCAGTCACCTATATATGGGCCTCGACTACCACCATAAATAGGTAACTTGTCTCCCTCCCTGCTTACATACGTGCCCAGGTTATATATATTCCAACTATACTAACTTAGGCATCGGAGAGGTGAAGGCCGGCCCGCCCGGTATTCCCCTTAGTAAGCAGGATTGCAGGAGATCGAGTTGGATTCATCAAGTATCTACCAAGACCCCCGGGTTTAGGCAGAAACAGAAGTCGTCAGCGAAGAGTGGTGATCATAACCCAAAATCTCTCTACAAACCCGTGGTGCAACCGATACTAGGTCTAAAAGAATTCCAAGAAATTGTACCAAATGAAGCAACAAGTACATAAAACTTAGAATCAGAGAAAGAATCTCTGAATTCAGAAAGCTCAGATGGTGAAGAAGAATTCATCAAATAACACAATTTAAAAATATATAAAAACAAGATAGAGCAAAAGAAAATTCCTAACATTGTCGAAATAGAAAATCTACTTAAGCCCATAATTAGTGAAAATCCTTAGCTACACTGGGAAAGAGATCCAGTATATTGTCAGCTGAAAATGCATGACGCAAATGCCATATGTCATGTCAAGACCATTCCTCATTATAAAGAAGAGGATAGAAAAGAAATGGAAAGCCAAGTTCAAGAATCACTTGAAAAGAAACTAATTAGGCCCTCAGATAGCCCTCATCATGCTCCTGCATTCTTGGTTAGAAACTACGCAGAACAATTAAGAGGAAAAACAAGAATGGTAATAGAGTATAGAGATGTTAATAAGAAAACAGTCAAAGATGGCTATCAAATAGCACAAGTAAGAGTCCTCATCAATAGGTTAAAAGGAGCAAAGATTTTCTCGAAATTTGATGCAAAATCTGGCTTCTGGCAAGTAAGAATGCATCATGATTCTATAGCCTTAACAGCCTTTGGGACTCCTCAAGGACATTATGAATGGCTTGTAATGCCGTTTGGTCTTAAGCAAGCTCCATCTATCTTTCAAAGAAAGATGGACAACATTTTTAAGCCATATTCAGATTTCTGCATAGTTTACATTGATAACATTCTTGTCTTCTCTAAAACTATGAATGAACATCTGAAGCATCTTGAGTAAATTTGTAAACTTATGGTCCAGAAAGGAATCATCCTTGGACAGAAGAAAATTCATCTTATAAAAGGAGAAATAGACTTTCTAGGAATACATGTGAAAAATGGAGAAATTCGTCTTCAAGAACACATCGTTAAGAAAATCAGTCAATTCCCTGACCACATTCCTGATGCAAAATCTCTTCAGAGATTTTTAGGAGTAGTTAACTTTGCAAGAGACTTTATTCCTCAAGTGAGTGGTCTTACTGCTCTTCTTTCTCCTAAAACAAGCTCAAAGAAGAAATGGTCCTTCACGACTGATGATAGTAACACCGTTAAGAAAATTAAAGAACTCACAAAGCACCTCCCCCCTTTACAGTTACCAGAAGAAGGTGACCTAATCATTTTGCAGACGGATGCAAACGATTATTACTGGGCAAGAGTAGTTTTAGCAATCACACCAGATACAAATAGAGAAAAAATCTGTAAATTCATGTCAGGAAAGTTCAATCTCGCAGAATTGAATTATTCCACAGGAGATAAGGAAGTTCTTGCCCTGATAAAATCCATTAAAGGAGCAGAAGCCTTTTTAGGAAATAAATTTCTAGTTAGAATAGATAACAAAAGAGTGAAAAACTTTAAGAACTATAAACTCACAGATGCAGCAGATAGAAGAAGAGTTCTTAGATGGCAAATGTTTCTAACACAATATGATTATGATGTTGAAATGGTTGCAGGAGACACGAATTATCTGCCTGACGCTCTTACATGGGAAATGGCAATGTTTGAGAAAAGTGAAGGCCGTAACCCTAGAAACTGGAGATCAGAGCAAGAGTCTGAAGGAAGAAGAAGACCAATTCTTCAAGAGAAAATACTAGAAATTGAAGAAAGAAGGAAACCAGATTTAGGAGACAAGGAGGTTGTTTCTGCACAAACCCTGGGGTCTGGTAGATACAGATGAATCCTCGTGTGATCTCCTGCAAACCTGCTTACTAAGGGGAATACCGGGCGAGCCGGTCTTCTCCTCTCCGATGCCTAAGTTAGTATAGTTGGAATAGATATAACTTAAGAACGTATATAAGCGGTAGGAGAGATCAGTTACATATTAATGAGGGTAGTTGGGGCCCTTATATAGGTGGCCGGTCGTGAGGTTTGGCCTTACCCTTCGATGTGGGACTAGTTCCTTTCTGTTTGCACACCAAAAGGCAACTCTGGTGACCTCTTTGGCAGGCAGGCGCCCCCGGTCCCCTGGTCCCTAGTAGCAGGATAGACTGCTGAACCCCGAGGGCGGGTGCTGGTGGTCCGGTCCCGGGCCTCGGGCCGGGCCCTGGTACACTAGCTGCGGTCTGTGGGCCTGCTGTAGCCCCTCTGTGGCTACTGTTAACAAGTCCCCCAAGTTCCCGGTCAAGTGCAATCTTGAATGGGGACTTAATCTGTCTTGCTCTTTTCCCGCAGACCCGCAGGGTTACCAACCCACCGGTACCCAGTCCCCCAAGTGCGCGTTGAAGATTGGGCGTGACCGGGGTGAGTACCTGTTACCGATGGTGAGCAACAATTTATGAGTACTTTTGCAATATAAGTAGTATTGTGCTCAAGTGTTGTGGTGCTATGAGCATGGAGTTGGGTGAAACCCGGAGAGTGTATGAGATGATGCCATGCAATAGATGTGTGCATGGAATGATAATGGAGCGTTGAAATCCGCCATGCAATAGATGTGTGCATGGAATGATAATGGAGCGTTGAAATCCGCCATGCAATAGATGTGTGCATGGAATTTCGAGTGGGCGCTCTGCCATATCGGTACGAAGCGGAGTTCACTGGACCTCAACCGGTCGTTCTGCCAAATCGGTACGAAGCGGAGAGCATGGGACCTCGACCGGGCGTTCTGCCATATCGAGACGAGTCCAGGAGAGTATGGGACCTCGACCGGGCGTTCTGCCATATCGAGACGAGTCCGGGAGAGTATGGGACCTTGACAGGGCGTTCTGCCATATCGAGACGAGTCCATATTCCTAGGCTAGGGGGTGGCCCCGGTGTTGCGGTCTATTTGAAGCACCAGTGAACACTTGCTAGTTCTTCTCAGCTTGTGTTGAATAAGCGTTGAGGTGACAAGGCTCGCCGTGCAGCCCCACGTTGATCGCAGTTCAGTGCGATGCAGGGTTTTTATCCTGCTGGACAAGAGTACATGTGTTATATGTAAACTCACCCGGGTGTATAAAGCCCATGCCAGTTGAATTGTTTCATAACCGGGGTCATGCCATGGAACCGGGCGGATCTCGACCGGGAGTTCTACCATATCGAGACGAGTCCCCCAGTGAGATGCCATGGGGCCGGGTGGATCTCGTTCTCGGAAAAAGAATGCTCTCGAGCCGGTTGGATGATCATAACCGGGGAGATGGTCTCGAGTCGGTTGAATGTTACGTAACCGGTAGGCGGATCTCGACCGGTCGTTCTGCCATATCGAGACGAGTCCCCCAGTGAGATGCCATGCAGCCAGTTGAATGATACCTAACCGCGAACTGCCATGGTACCGGATGGATGGCTCATACCCGGAACGATGCTCTCGAGGCGGTTGAAAAATCATAACCGATAAGAGGTCTTCAAGCCGGTTGAAAGATCATAACCGGTGACTTGCAGTGAAGATGCCATGCAGCCGGTTGAATGATACCTAACCGCGAACTGCCATGGTACCGGATGGATGGCTCATACCCGGAACGATGCTCTAGAGGCGGTTGAAAAATCATAACCGATAAGAGGTCTTCAAGCCGGTTGAAAGATCATAACCGGTGACTTGCAGTGAAGATGCCATGCAGCCGGTTGAATGATACCTAACCGCGAACTGCCATGGTACCGGATGGATGGCTCATACCCAGAACGATGCTCTTGAGGCGGTTGAAAAATCATAACCGGTAAGAGGGAGTTGGTGAAGATGCCATGCTGCCGTGGAGCCTGGGGAAGTGGGGGGGGGGGGGGGGGGGGGGGGGGGCTGATGCCTCGGTTCCTGCTCCTGACTCCCCTTACCTGTCGCCGGCGTGCGAGACAAGTGGCTGACATGCATTTAAGGAGAAAGTCCATCAGTCCCATCAGTTATGATGGCATGGGCAGTTACCAATGATGGGACACGTGCCAGGAGGGAGCGGTCTGAGATGGAGGGCCTGGATTCGCAGGCGTTTGAGTTGCCCTGATTGCGTGTTTTGGGGGGATTTCAAACACCTAGGGCACCGGTCCCCTCTATAAAAAGGCTTCTTCTACTCTTCATTCTGTTTTTGCTCCTTGCTTTAGAGAGAATAAGAGAAAGAGAGAAATCCGGCGAAAGCTCTCAGCTCCTTGCCCTACAACATCCGTTGCCTCAAGCGCTCTTTACTCTTTTCCTACCATTGCTCGCTGCTTTTGCAGGGCGGACTTTCCTCGGTTGAGCATACTAATCAGTAAGTTGTTGCTTTCCTTGCCCCGATGTTTGTTCTTTCTTTTCTTTTTGGCGTTTTGTGGCAGGGCGAGGGGATCTATGTCACCGACTGAGTTATTTTAAGCGAAGCGTCTGCGGCACACTTGGGGAAGGGCCGCAGAGGGTGCTGTTGTAGCCTGTTGCTGACAAGCGCTAGGGTTTTGTTTTTCTTCCCTCTTAGGTTAAAAATGTCTTCTTCAAGTTCTGATGGGGCTTCCGAATCAGCTGCCAGACGTCCTATCGTGGATGATGAGGAGAGGCTGGAGGACTGGCTCGGTTCGGAATCCCCGGTGTCTGAAGCCGCTGACCACTCCCGGAGCAGGGCTTCGTCTTCATCTTTGTCTTCCGGGTCAGAATCCCCGGTGGCGGAAATACCGCACGGGGTGCGCCTTGCCGGTGCTGCGCCCGTGAGCTACACCATGGGTAGAGGGAAAGGTGCCGTGGTGTGCGATGAGCCAGAGGGCAGCATGAGCCCTAGTGAGATTGCTGCGTTCCGGGAAACGTGGAGTATCCCGGATGAGGTCTTGCTACGGCCATTGAATCCGGGAGAGTCAGCCTGAAACCCGGAGGAGGGGTGGGTTGCTGTGCATCTTGACCAGTTTCGCCATGGGTTCTCGCTTCCGCTGCCAGACTTCGTGCAGTACACGCTCAGTGCACTGCAGGTGTCACCCGCACAGCTTCCCGGGCTCCAGTGGAGGCGACTGCTGAGCCTCGGCTGCCTGTACGAGTTGTCCGGGATGAATATGCCAACGGTAAACAAATTCCGGGCCTTGTATAGGCTATCATACTCGAAGAAGCGAGGGTCTAGGGGCTGTCTGTCCTTCAGCACCCGGTGCTATCAACCGATCATCACCAATATGCCTTCTTGGGTGGATAACGGCTGGAGAAAGAAGGTGGTGATGGCGGGCGGGAAGTGGCAGATGAGTAGGAAGATGTACCGGGTTTCGGGCGCCTTCCAGCCCATTGGCGACCAGTCATTCGAGCTATCCGAGCTGGAGCAGGAGAGGATCTCGACCATACTCGGATGTTGGGACGATCTGGAATAGAGCTCTTACAACTTCATCCGGCGAGAAGTGCTGGAATATTGTTGTCTCGGGCGGGATCCCGGTGCGTAGCAAGTCATAGCGGTGACACTTTTGCTAATTGTGTTGAGATACTAACTGTTTGCTTGTCCTGCAGGTGCATCTTCCCGGGCGGTCATCAAGCCCGACACCACTCTCTCTATGGACGGTGAATACCTTCTTAATAAGCTGAAGGAGAAAGGCGAGACCGTCTCGCGGACCTCGGTGGACGAGGAGTCCGGTCGGCTCACGGTTCATCCCGAACCGAGGGCCATGGATGTTGATGACGGCGCCTACATCCTGAGGCGTGTGAAGAGCCATCCCGTTGCGCCCAAAGCGGTGCCCGGTACGGGCAAGACTACCGGGGGGCCAGTGAGGATTCCCGGTGGAGTGAGCCGGATCCCCCACCGTCCGGGGTCAGCCCCGCTCTTGACCCGGGTCACCCGGGTAGGCGCACAATCTTCTTCTTCTTCTCCGGACGGCCGGGGAGAGAAGCGGAGGGGCATGGATGTTCGGCCCTCCGCGCTGGTGACGCTGACGGGCGGGTCGTCCAGAGAGAGCCTGGCCAAACGGCTCAAGGTAACCAGCGGTGCACAATCTAGCTCCGATGGGGAGAAGGCTGCCGCTGCTCGGCAGAGTAACCCCGCGCCTGCGGAGGCAACGAGGGGAAGCCCGGACAGTGCATTCGTCCGGCAGGTGGCGGCGGACTTGGCTGGCCAGACCCGGGGTCACCGGAGCCTTGGCGGGCGGGAGCCGCCCAAAATGCAAGGAATCCGCCCTCCGGGTAAGGGTTGACTGGTGCCACTACACTGCTTGTAACTTGCTTCTCTTGCTGCTTGATTAACTGTCTCTGTTGTTGTGCAGTTGTTGTACAGTCTGTACCAACCGGAACTGCCGGAGCTGAAGAGGCAGATAGCTGCTTTAACGGAGGCCCGACAGCGCCTGGAGGTGGAGAAGTCCCGGGCGGAGCGGGAGAAGGCCAGATTGGAGGAGAGGGCCAAGAAGCAGGAGGAGCAGCTCCGGAGCCTGGAGAAAGAGAAGGAGCGGGCCGAAGCCGAGAGGGCCGAGCTGGAGGCCAAAGTGGACGAGCTCCAGGTGGGAGCTGCCGCTTTGCGCGCCGCCACCGCCACTGTGACCGGGGAAGAGGACCCGGAACTCTATGAGCGGTTTGTTCTCAAATACCATGGGAGCGATCAGTTCCTGGAGCAGGCCAGGGAATCGGGCATCTCGGATGCGTACTCGGAATGGGCGGAGAAGAGGTGGCTGGACACTTCTTGGATGCCGACTGCTGCTGAAGGAGATATCCATGACCAGTCGGATATCCATCAGCAGTCGGCGGAGGAGCAACCGGACGAGGAGGGTGGACCCCAACCTGCCGAAGGCGCGGTTGCTTCATCTGGAGAAGCTGGCGGATTGCCTGCTGAGGGGGGAGGCGCGGCTCCTTAGGATTTTGCCCTTGGCTCTTTTTTCTTGTAATTTCTCCGGAACGGTTACTGCTTGTATTTTTCCTCAAATATAAATATACTTGAACTTGCGGGCCAGTGGAATTTTCTCAAAAGTAGTTTGCATATATATCTTGTGATGTTACAACGGTTGAACTAGTGGCATGCCAAACTAACTGCTTGGAGGCTTGGGCGATCCTACCAGCCTTGGTCTTGGTCCCGGTCGGGATCTGCTCTCTTTTCCCCAATATACTGCTGGAGCTGGCCCTTACCGATCAAACCCTCCACCGCTGTCTTGAGAGCACAGCACTGGCTCGTTCGATGAGTAGTCTCATCATGATAGGAGCAGTACTTGCCCGTTTGTGCCGTGTAAAGTTTTCCCTTCGGGTACTTTCTCCTGGGCGGTGGGGGAATAATGTTCCCGTTCTCAAGCAGAATATCCTCATATGAAGAGGTGAGAGCGGTGAAGACCTCTTGACCGGCCGGTGGTGCTGGCATAATTGCCAGGGGGCGTTCTTGCTGGTACGGCGCTGGCTTGTGCTCGCCCTGGGGTTTGTCGTGATAGGGCCTCTGCTGCCTTTGTGCCCAGTTTCTGTTGGGCCGGTTCGGTCTGGCGGCGCGGTTCTCGGTCCGCTGGCTGGGCTTGTCCTCTTGGCTTGGCGGGGGGTTCTCTTCCCGGGGGTGGTCTTCTTGCTGCTCGTCCCGCTTCCTCGTCAGCAGGTGATGCGCGTACGTCTCGTGATCGGCCTGAGCATGTCGGATGGCCATTGCCATCAACTCATCATACCCCTGCGGGGGTTCTACCCGGACGGCGTAGGAAAACTTCCCTGGCCGGAGCCATTGCTTAAACGCCATTTCGGCGATGCCCTTGTCTAGGTTCCGAACCCCGGCCGTTGCCGTCTGCCAACGGTTGACAAAAGTCCTCAGCTCCTCTCTGGGCGCTTGCATGCAGTTGAAGAGGATGGTCGAGGTCCGGGCTCCCTCGACCCGGAGGATGAAGCGGCCTACAAACCGGTCGGCCAACTGTTCGAAAGCCTCGATCGAGTTCGCCGGAAGCTCATAGAACCAGCTGAGCGCCTCTTTAGACAGAGTTTCCTGGAAGATGTTGCAGCATACTGCATCGGAGTAACCCTTGGCGCAGGTCTGGGACCGGAAACTGTCTAGGTGCTGGTACGGGCAGCCGGACCCTGAATAGATGAGCTTGAGGGACTTCTGGTTACCAGACCTTCCCGACTCCATAACCCGGTGCGAGAAAGGGCTCATACGCTCATTGAACCGTACGCCTTCCATCGGCCGTGTGGCTCTCCTCTCGTCGGCCTCCATTTGGGCCTTCAAGTCCGACACAGTGTCGGCTAACATCTGCAATGGCCGTGCAGTCGGAGTCTCGACTTCATCCACAAACGAAGCGTGGGGTTGGCGGGGGGTTGGCGTGCTCTTCGGCGGACCTGCGCCGGCTGGTGACTTCGCTCGCACGGGATCATTGGGCCGACCGCCCGATGATTGCCCTGCCTCGAACTGCTGAGATCGGACCTGTGGGGGTGCTTGTGCCCTGACCATAGCGTCGTTGCGCTGTTGTCCTCTCTCTAGGGCGGCTACCAGGGCAGCGTTCACCGCCTCCATCTCTTCGTACCGGGCGTTGGATTTGGCTCTATCCCTGTCGCCCTCCTCACGCAGGCGACTGACCTCTGCGGCCATTGCCCGTATCTCCCCCGCCATACTGCTCTGGTCGGGGCTGTAGATGGTGTCCCGGTCACTGTTACAGTGCGGGCTCTCCGATCGGTCGCTCGGATCATCCGAGAACGTCAAGGAAAAGCCCCGGTGCACTGGTCTGTCTTCCAGGCCTTTCCCGCGCGAGCTGTCGTGGTGTGGCCCCTGAGTGCCGGACGGCCTCCCACAGCTCCCTCCTTCCTGACCGCCTTGGTCGTCGAGCGGCTCCCGCGCGACGACCGGGGTGGAGATGTGCGTTTGCACTGATGCAACACGCCTCTCCTCGGTGGTACCTCTCTCCTGTCTTGCTTCCGAGCTCTCTGTCATTGGTGATGCTTACACGGTTTCTTGTCCAAGCTTCCCACAGACGGCGCCAATTGTTTTTGCACAAACCCTGGGGTCTGGTAGATACAGATGAATCCTTGTGTGATCTCCTGCAAACCTGCTTACTAAGAGGAATACCGGGCGGGCCGGTCTTCTCCTCTCCGATGCCTAAGTTAGTATAGTTGGAATAGATATAACTTAAGAACGTATATAAGCGGTCGGAGAGATCAGTTACCTATTAATGAGGATAGTTGGGGCCCTTATATAGGTGGCCGGTCGTGAGGTTTGGCCTTACCCTTCGATGTGGGACTGGTTCCCTTCTGTTTGCACACTAAAGGGCAGCTCTGGTGATCTCTTTGGCAGGCAGGCGCCCACGGTCCCCGGGTCCCTGGTAGCAGGATAGACTGCTGGACCTCGAGGCCGGGTGCTGGTGGTCCGGTGGTCTGTGGGCCTGCTGTAACCCCTCTGTGGCTACTGTCAACAGAGGTAACTCAAGAAAGAAAATTAAAAGCAAAAACTATGTGGGAAAGATATAAAGAAGGAGATAAAACAGTTGGACCTCTACACGATGGACCAGGCTACCAATACATAGTGTCATACTCTTCTGCAGAATCAAGCAAAGATCCTGAAAAGATGCAAGATCCTGAGAAGATTCAGCCAAATCCAGCAGAATGGGGTGGTTACAATCAATTCAAGACATCCTCACAAGGAGAAACTCCAGATGAAAATGAGGAAAAACTCTTAGATGAGTTCTTATGATGAAACCAGGTTATGATAGGTCAGCAGCCTACAAAAGAAAGCAACCAGTTGTAGCTGGAATGACCACGATATTCAATCACCCAATGAGGATCTACGAAAAGCCAGTTTTTAGGACCAGTAAAATTCTGCAGTTTAAACAGAGGATTATTATGGACAACCTCTTAACTGCCTCTAGAAATCAGAACGAAGCTCTGGTGCTTCAAGCCCTAGAAGCTTTAACATAAGAACTTTCCAACAAAAATATGGAAAAGGAGCCTGGAAATAGCACCAAAATTTCTTATCTTGAAAATCCTAAAAGTGCAAGAATTCCATTTAAAGCTCTGTCCGAATTAGAATGGTTCCGTTTTCATAATCTCTTAGGAGATTTTATAAATAGAAATGTTCTTCAATCAACGCTATCAGCAGTAGCGGACCCTTATTATGGAAGATATATGGTTGATGTTCTAGCAGAACATCCCCAGAAGCATAAGCTATGGTTAGTAGAGAACGGTTTTGTTCGTAATCTTTGGACCAGAAACAATAAAGACCTGGAAGGTCTTCCTGGGAAGATTTATGAGTCTGTTAAGAACATCAGACCAGAGGGATGTGTTTTAAGACTAAAATTCGTCTCGACCCTTCCAGAATGGACTACTAAAGCAGGGCAAAAAACATACATCTCCTCATACCATTATGTGAGAATAGTCCAAGG
The DNA here is from genome assembly GCA_963682095.1 of Potentilla sterilis. Lineage (NCBI taxonomy): Eukaryota > Viridiplantae > Streptophyta > Magnoliopsida > Rosales > Rosaceae > Potentilla > Potentilla sterilis. Next base: position 16,340,401 of record OY821766.1, on the reverse strand, counting down.
ATGTACTCAAGGAGATAAGTCCTCTAGAAGCAATGGAGATCCAAACCAGAGCCTATCATGGATGAAAGCAATGACTATAAACCTCATAAAGAAATTAGTCCAAAGAGACCAGTACACCACTCTTCTGGCAAGTGGAGAAAAAATAATGGTCACAAGTTACAATCATCCCTCTCTAGATACTTGTGACTTTTTTAAAGCCTTGGAAAGACAAGAGATAGATGGAACCCTTTCCACCACCAAGTGGATGGAGCAAGTTGAAAAGGAATACAAGCATACAGTTCCATATGACTCAGACATGGAAGAAGAGGAAGAGGGAGAAAGCTCCACGATAGGAGCATCTTTTCATGACGAGGAGCTACACAACATCGAGAACATGATGGAAGGTTAAGTTGCCGATGCATAAAGACACAACCTTTAGATAGTGGATTGCCAACAATAAAGCAACTTTGATTAAGTAGAGGCTGCCGAAGCTTGAAGACAAGTTTCCTTATCATAATAGAGGCCTACGTCGTTTTCAGCTTTATAAGAAGATAAGATTCCTCTTATCTTTAGCTTCAGTGGGTTTTTGAAGAAAGTTTTGAAATCTGTGGCCTATATAAGGAGCGGAAACCCTCAAAGGAAGGCATTCGAAAAATCAGAGAAAGAGAGAGCATTCTGAAGATTCAAAGTCTGTCTAGTTGTGTGATAGTGTGAGAAAAATAGAGTGATAGTGTAATAAGACTATTGTATTCTACTAGTCAACCAGTGTGGTGTGCTTCTATTTCAAGTAAGTAAGTATTTAATTTCCAGTATGAGTACCCCAGAGTGAGGCTCTGAGTTATGTATATGTAAGTATGAATAAATAAATTTCAGTGGTTTTCCCCATATCCGTCGAGTTTTTTTTTTTATAAAAAAAATTTCTCTCTCAAACCCCAGGTGAAGGACTACCTCTTAGGAGTGGTATTTGAGAATTATGTTTATATCAAAAAGTGTCTGAAACTGCTAGATCTTAAGAAACTCTCCTTACTTAGACAGCAGTGAAACCGCCAGAACAGTAACCATTTAGACAATAACAAACTACAAAAAAGTGCATGACAATAATTTGTTTAACAAATAAATCACATACATATTTAATTGAACAAATTAGGACAAAAATTTACAAATAAATACCATGTGTATAACAAGCTGCCACATGTTATTAACTAATTTACTCTTTTGTCCTCAATATTTACAAGCATGTATTTAGTCCTAATTGCTGCTACTGTCTATTACAAAATTAGCTGCTACTGTCTATTACAAATCTAGCTGCTACTGTTTATTGCAAAACTAGCTGCTACTGTCGACTAGAAAACTAACTGCTACTGTCGACTTGGAAGACACCTGCTACTGTCGACTTGGAATGTACCTGCTACTGTCGACTTGGAATGTATCTGCTACTGTCGACTAGGAAACTAACTGCTACTGTCGACTAGGAAACTAACTGCTACTGTCGACTTGGAAGACACCTGCTACTGTCGACTTGGAATGTACCTGCTACTGTCGATTTTGAAAGTATCTGCTACTGTCGACTTGGAATGTACATGCTACTGTCGACTATGAATCTAGCTGCTACTGTCGACTGAGATACTAACTGCTACTGTTGTTTTTGGTGAGCAAAATTTGAAATTTCAAAATTTCTCAAAACATATGCAATATGGTACTTAAATGAAAGCCCATGACATAAGGAACAACTTTATATATTGACTCACCTCCAAATTGCTGGTGGTTTAGCCGGAAAATTTAAATTTACTTGAAAAAAACTTAAAAAATGAGGAGAGAGAAACTTGTTAGATCTGGGTGGCAGTTGGTAATTTTCACAAAAATAAGGGTATTTTAGATATTTTTAAATTAATTACTTAATCAATTTTGGTATACTTATTTTTTAGGCTTGGACTTATGTCCTAATTTGTATAAGAAATATGGAAAGTGAGTTTTTAGTTAATTTAAAGGGAAAATGGCTGGAAAGGTCACTAAAGTATGCCCCATTCTAAACTTTGCTCACTAATGTATGCCAAATATCACTTTGCTCACTATCGAATTACACTTTCACTCACTTTGATCACTTTTCTTTTCACTTTGCTCACTCATGTATGACACTTTTATCACTTTGCTTACTCAAAGTATGACACTTTTTCTCACTTTGCTCACTCAAAGTGAGCAAAGTGATATTTGGCATACATTAGTGATCAAAGTTTAGAATGGGGCATACTTTAGTGATCTTTCTAGCCATTTTCTCTAATTCAAATGTGGTCTGGTACTACTAAGTAATTCTCTATTTAGACAAAAGGTCGTTAGATGAAATTGGCATGTGGAAGGCTAGTTCTTAGTTGAGGTGAGTATTAATAAAATCTAGTATAAAAAAAAAATTAAAAAAAATTATGTAATAATAAAAAAATTAAATTTAGCAAAAGGTCAGTCTTACCCCTGAGGGATAACATAATCATTTAAAAGAAAAGATCAATTTGATGAAATTAAAAGGATACGATGACTTTTTTAATCAAAATAAAAGTTGAATGACTGAATTGATTAAATGAAAAGTTTGAGGACTGAATTGATCATAGTAAACAGATTTTAGTCCCAAAAAAAAATTAATTAGAAAAAAATACCTTGGAGGTTACTCATACTAGTTCTCATTATATTGCCACTAGCAAGTCGGACCGTTACCGGTTTGATCACTTGTACCTCACCTTTGACATTCTTCCCTAAGCCCAATTCCCAATTCCCAATTCCCTAAAAGCACTGCTGCAAGCACAAGGTCATCGGAAAGAAATATCCGATCAAACCAACAAACCAACCCCTTCATTCTCCTTCTTCCTTGTTCCTTTTTTTTGGGGAAAAATATCCGATCAAACCCAAAGCCAAAACCTTATCAAACTTTCTTGATCAAAATCCAAATGCTTCCACTCCGATTACGAAACCTATCACCACCATTCAAACCCTAAGAATTTCTCTACACCGAACCCGAAAATAACCCCAATTCCCAAACCCCTAAAAACCTAAACCCCGATGCCGTCCCCAATTCTTCCCTAAGCCTATGCCGTTCCCAATACTTAGATAAGCTCGATGCCGTCCCCAATACCTTATTCGGAGAAAAAGCGGCAACAAGTGGCGGTGTTGTGGGCTTCTCTGATAGCCAGTGTTCAGCAGAGGAGAAATTGCGAGGTTGGGTTGGTGGAGGACGTTGTCGAGGATGCGGTGGTTGATGAGGATGAAGGGATTGAGGACGAGGTTGACGAAATGGCGAGAATTACAGCACACTATGAGGAGCTACTTGGAGCTCAAAGATTGGAATCAGAGCATGAGAGCGCGATAATTGTAGCACACTTTGGGGACCTGGTTAGAGCTCAAAGAGTGGAATCAGAGCTTGAGAGTTCGAGAATTGCAGCACACTTTGATGACTTTATTGAAGCTGAAAAGGCAAAATTTGCGAGGCAGCTTGAAGCTCAAAGGCTGGATTCAGAGGTTGAGAGGGCAAGTATAGAGAGAGGGGCTGTGGAGAGGCTTAATGCTGAAAGGGCGACAATGAATACACACCTTGTGCGGCAGCTTAAGGCTCAAAGGGAGGATATTGAGATGCGTTGTAGAGAGAACATGGAGAAATTGGATGATCAAATAAGGCTGGTACAAGAAGAGCGTGAACAGGCTGTATTGGACTTGAAGCAAATCCGAGGGGAGCTGGCGCTGGCTTTGAGTCAGATTCAGTAAGTAAATTCTCTCTGTGTTTCTAATTCTGTGTTTGACAAAAAAATTTGATAGGTTGTTAAGCAATGATATGTAGACATGTAGGTAAGGAGTGTAGTCCTTGTGCAGAACTTAAAGCACCTAGGTAAATCTGGTTTGATTGTTAGGTCATTATCAATAAATTTGCAATGAAGCTATAGACCTGTCAGCCTTCAGTGTTCATTTGAAGTCTGATTATTGAATTTTGTTGTGAGTTGCCTTTCATTAATTTGCATACTAAGGTGGTGATTCTTGAGTTTAACACTTACATGGTTATGTCCTACAGTCGTTTAGGGTACTTAAGTAAAAGTTATAATTCAAATGCTAATTGGAGCTAGCATTTTGGAGGTCATTGGTCATAACAAATGGTGTTGAAATTGCCCAAAATAACTATAGATAGGTGAGTGGTATTAAGTAAATGATTGTGCCCGTCATCAGAAAAACATGTATCTCTTGTATATCTTATTCCTTTCCTGGCATGGTCGACATTGCATAAAGGAGGGGAGACTAAGTCTCACATCAGGTATTCGTGGTGAAGATCTAAGCTTAAATTAAGACTCAGGACCCCAAATATCTATAATTAGAATAAGTCATGTAATTCTTGTCCTAGGAACTTGGAAGCTTGAATAATTTGATTTGGTCGGATTTCTATGCTATTGGTTTATCCATGAATTATTGGGATCATCACATGCTAAACTCAGAGCGTTCGCAAACCCAAATGCACTTACACTAATTTAATCAAGTTAAAACTGTTTCTCCTCTGTTAGGAGAAACAGTTGGTTTGATCTGTCACTATAGGAATTGCTTTTACGATTCTTGTTAATTAAGTGTGAGCAAGTTTGATCTGTCACTATGTAATTCTTGCTAATTTTATAGTTCGGTGCAATTAGGTGCTTATAAAAACACATGTATATAGAGGAGTTATACTTTTTAACTTGGAAACAATTTTTTAAATACATTACAATTTTGACAATAAGTTCACCAAAAGCAGTAATTATCTTGAGAGCTATCAATCGAGTCATATGAGCAATAAAATCCCCAAATTTCCTTTTTTGTTTCTTTCGCTCTTAAATTTTAAAAGATTTAACTATGATGCCCTTATCAATTCTCTAAGGCTGAGAAGAACTCATATGTGGTAAGATGAGATACAATATCTTCCAGCATATGTGGATCCATGCGCTACAGCTCCTCTTAGTTATCCAAGTGTTGTTAGAGTCTGGAATGTCCTTCTATTTAATAAAGTACTTATGGTAGCCACCTTGTCTTGTTGAAACCACCTGCTCATCCACATAGTTTTCTATCAAACGCCTCTCTTTTAGAACCTGTAGAATGAGGTAGAGTTGGAATGGTAGGTGAAAATTCAGAGAAAACTGGCTGTGAAGGCACCACATGTTTTCTATAGGGAAGTAAGTCCTCCGCATTTTAAGTTAAACTGATTCCCATTTCTGGAGGGCATTCTAACAGATATCACCCTCTGCAATAGTTTGGAAGGGTCCAATACTGCGAGCTTGTATCTTTGCTATCTGTTTAGAGAAACGTTCCGGTTTAACTCTAACCATGTCAAAGTCCCCCATGGAAAATTGCTCGAGTGCTTGATGTACATCAGCAGCCTCCTATATCGCTCATTTCTTCTATTATTCCAGCGATTAACTCCAGGAGACTAACTATATATATATATATGTGCGAAACCCATAGACCCTTAGAGTACCTTTAGACTTGATTAAAGACACATTATTAATAAAACGCTTGAATGCTCCCCCTAGGACTTAAAAATGACTCTTCGAAACTCTAGATAACTAGTCTTCATAAAACTGAAAATGAATTTTGCATGACCCTTAAACTATCATGGAGACTTTAGTTTGGACCAAAAAAAAAGGGTCGGGCGTAGTGTTAAGCTTCCATAGTGGATATTTGTTTTCCAAGCAAGTTGTGGCTGCTGCATTATGAAGTTTGACTAACTACTGACTCATGATAGCACACTATCACGTGTAAAAGTTGACATTTAGTTTTTCCTTTGTACCTGCATTACTTTGTTACTTTTAAGCTTAATATGCTTTAATTAATTAGTCATGCATGGATAATTTGATTAAAACAAAAAACCCATGAATTTTTGTGAAGCTATGATTGGTTTAACGATAATAACATATCGATACCAGTGGGTATAACATTATATGTTTTCTCTTTTTACTTTTCAGGGTTACAGCAGTAGACTCGCTGCCTCTTATATCGTTCGTGTATGCATTCGTTTGCGTGTTATCCGCTGTTCTACTTGTGTTTTGGAATATATCAGACTTCACTGTCGCACATGGTACATTTCTGGATGCATTATATTTCGTAGCTGTTACTATATCTACAGTGGGGTTTGGGGATATTACACCTCTATCGGGTTGGATGGTATTTTTTTGTGATATGTTGGGTATGTTTTCGCGCATTATACCTTTCATTCTCGAGTATTATGTGAGCGAGTTAGCACAGCGGTTTTACCTGAGATATATTTCCACTGTGGAGAGCCGGCGTTGGAGATTTTTCTATTTGATACTTTTAGCTACTGGAGTGATTGTAGTAGTTATATTTTCTGGGATGCTAGGTATTTGCCTCTTTGAGTGGGATACGGTAGGTAGTATTCATGATGATTCACGTGGCAGCGTGTTCTACATACATTTCACCTGACTGTGATGACCATGACTACCGTCGGATATGGAGATTATGCATTTGGTACTGTACTTGGGAGATTGTTTGCGACGTTTTGGATTCCTTTCAGTACTACCTTTTGTACGGTGGCAATGTCGGTCATGATTGCTTCTTTTGTGGGGCTTATTTCAGGTTGATCTTATAGAGGTATATACTTTATCTTGTTTCTTAAGTCACTCATTTTCCTTAGTTACTTGATGTATTAATTTCAGCTTGCTAATACATTGATGTGTTATGTAGGCCGCACTGTAGCATCGAGGAGCCAAAGTTACAGCTAGCTATGGAGGCTCCAGACTTGTCATTCCTAGATGCATTTTCCATGTTTTGACATCTTTCGTTACTAGGCATATGTTATTTGTAGACATATAGCACCCCTCATGCCATGGATGGCGTATAATCTTTGGGAGGTTTATTACATATTATTAGGCACGGAACTGGTGTGGGAGTGTTGCAGTCGTCCCTTTTTCCTTTTAAAGATAATAGTTCTAATCTAGGGAGCTTATGGTTTTTTTCATATGAATAATGGCGTGGACATTATGCCCTCACCTCCCCCCGCTTTTATACGGGTTTGTTTGCTTTTGTTGTGGCACCATGTGTTTTGGTTAAGGGAGGGGTGGGGGTGTTGCGCCAGCACATCATACATAATCAGACAATGTGGGGGGGGGGGAGGCTTTTTTTGCTCCGTAGAAATAGAGTAGGAGGGATATAGAGAGGGGGGGGGGGGGGGGGGGGGGGAGGGGGCACGAAACGGGGTATTGGAGACCAAAAGGTTGCGAGACGCTTCTCCGTCACAAGTAATGCAACAATATATGCAAGACTATCGTCATGGTAGATGAGAACGTCACCGGATTCAAGGGATATCGCTTTGTTAGTATTGTGAGTGGCGAGGTCCTAATTGATAGGTGCACGAGTGCGCGCTACTGGTGACAGTTGTTGAGCACTCGTTCAGAAGTTCGTATCCGTGCATCCACATATCATCTCTTTAGTATTCTTGTATTTGAACCTAAGAACTTTTGAAAACTTTTGATTAATGATGAGTCCCCTTGTTATTCTTTTAAAAATTTTAACATTGCTAGATATTGTCCGCTTTGAGTCTTGCTCCCACAGTTTTGCTTTTGGGTTCCAAACTCAAAACGCGTCTCACTAGGGCGAGGTGTATTTGCACATAGAAGCCCAGTTCATGTTATTATTCAGAAAGTTTTTACATTGCTAGATATTGTCTTTGGGTCTTCCTCTTAACAGTTTTATTTTTGGGTTCCAACCCAAAACGCATCTCACTAGGGCGAGGTGTGTTTGCATATATAAGGCACATCACCTCCCTCCCCGGGCAATATTTTTACTTTTATATTTTAATCTTTCATTTTATGTATTATCTTTTATGTTTTAAGTTTTATCCTATTTCCTAATTATGCAATGTTTCTTTTTCCATTTAGGCCAGGCTGAAAGATACTTTGAAACGAAGGGAGTTGAAGGAGGGCCTCAAACGTTGCTATCTGGTTGACTCTTTATGCAACCCAACTTCATGTTACTATTCAGAAAATTTTAACATTGCTATGTATTGTCCGCTTTGGGTCTCGCTCTCATTGTTTTATTTTTGGGTTCTCAACCCAAAACGCGTCTCAATAGAGTGAGGTGTTTTTGCACATATAGTGTATATGGCACATATAAGGCATATCACCTCTCCTTCCCCGGGCGATGTGGGATCTCACATTTTTAGTTTTGTATTTTCATTTTTCATTTTATGTATTATCTTTTATCTTTTATGTTTTATCCTATTTCCTAGTCATGCAATGTTTCTTTTTACATTCAGGTCAGGCTGAAAGATACTTTGAAATGAGGGGAGCTGATGGAGGGTCGGACGTTGCCAGCATTTTGACTCTTTATGCACAGCTCCTTTACTTGTTCTTATCTATATATAACCCCACAAGCTTACATCTGGAGTATGTTTCACCTTTTTTCTTAACTTCCCCAATAAAATTACGAATATATATGTTTTTGTGTATGAGCCCCTTAATGTTATTATTGAGAAAATTTTAACATTGCTAGATATTGTTCTCTTTGGGTCTCGCTCCCACAGTTTTACTTTTGTTTTCTCAACCCAAGACGCATCTCACTAGGGCGAGGTTTGTTTGCACATATAAGGCACATCACCTCCCTCCCCGGGCAATATTTTTAGTTTTATATTTTCATTTTTCATTTTATGTATTATCTTTTATGCTTTAAGTTTTATCCTATATCCTAATTATGCAATGGTTCTTTTTCCATTCAGGTCAGGCTGAAAGTTACCTTGAAACGAAGGGAGCTGATGGAGGGCCTCAAACGTTGCTAGCAGGTTGACTCTTTATGCAACCCAACTTCATGTTATTAATCAGAAAATTTTAACATTGCTATATGTTGTCCGCTTTGGATCTCACTCATTGTTTTATTTTTGGGTTCTCAACACAAAACGCGTCTCAATAGAGTGAGGTGTTTTTGCACATATAGTGTATAGGGCACATATAAGGCATATCACCTCCCCCTTCCTCGGGCAATGTGGGATCTCACATTTTTAGTTTTGTATTTTCATTTTTCATTTTATGTATCATCTTGTATGTAGGGGTGTACATAAAAAACCGTAATCCCGAACCCGTCCCAGTCCCGTCCCGAAATTTAGCGGGATGGGACGAGACTTAAATCTAAATATGGCAATCCCGTCCCGTCCTGTCCCGCTTCAATAAAGTGGGACGTGACGCGGGACTAATAGTTAAAGGCCCGCTAAGGCCCATCCCGTCCCGAGTTTAAGTTAAATGCTATAATTACTCTTATAATTAAAGTAAAATTGGAGCTTTGTCATGCTATATGCATGATTTTTCAAGTATTTCTAAAGAAAGTTGTTAATTGGTTCGGTAGATATGGTTCTAGTTAGCTCAAAAACCATTGGAACAATCGTGTTTTCATATAATTATGATCCAAAATTTGAAAATTATACTTCATTGACATATCAACAAATAAACATGTTGTCCTAGGGAACTCTTGATCTTAAGCACATCAATTTCTATGTAGCATGAGTTTTAATGAATGGCTGCAATACCGACATGTATTTTGTGTGGAATTGTGGGTGAGGTTAGCACAATCGTGTTAGACCCACCACAAAAAATAGTAAAATTTCAATACACTAGCTTAGTGAAATTATTATCACCCCTCCTCGATATTCCTAATCTCTATTTCAGTTGAGTTCTATTTTCCGTTAATTTAATGTTTCAGTGATATTTATGAAAAAGTATGAATGATTAAGTGAGTTAAAATACCTTGTATGAATCTTAATTTGTTTTTGATTGATTAAATGTTGAAGAGAATTACATATGTATTGCTTAGAATTTTTTATATTTTTTATTTTATTTCATGTCCGGGATTGGGCTCGTCCCGTCCCGATTCCAACCGGGACCAATCCCGGTGGGATGAAATTTAAAAAGCGCAAGGCCCGTCCCGTCCCGAGTTTAAAGAGTGGGACGGGACGTGGGATTAGCCCAATCCCGTCCCGTCCCATCCCTACTAGTTTTATCTTTTATGTTTTATCCTATTTCCTAGTTTTGCAATGTTTCTTTTTCCATTCAAGTCAGGCTGAAAGATACTTTGAAATGAGGGGAGCTGATGGTGGGCCTCGGACGTTGCCAGCATTTTGACTCTTTATGCACAGCTCCCCTACTTGTTCTGATCTATATATAACCCCACAAGCTTACACCTGGAGTATGTTTCACCTTTTTTCTCAACTTCCCCAATAAAATTATGGATGTAAATTTATCGTTTTGTCTCTTCCTAAAGCCTTTTGCATGTCATATGTTTGTGTCAGTGCTAGAATTATGGGTTTTGGCCTTCTGAGTGCGATCAAGATAAACCCTTTTTATGGGTTATGATAGTTTCTAGGTGTTTTAGTTTGTTTAATATAAAAATGGTCAATATTGTAGTGTTTTTATGAGATTTTACTTTACTCTTGACAAATCCTTTTTGAACAGAGTTATTGACTTACATTCGGAAAGAAAGTTCTTTACTTTCTGCTGTTTATTGGGTCTCGCTCTCACAGTTTTGTTTTTGGTTTCCCAACCCAAAACAAGTCTCACGAGAGCGAGTTGTGTTTGCACATATAAGGCACATCACCTCCCCCTCCCTGGGCAATGTGGGATCTCACATTTTTAGTTTTGTATTTTCATTTTTCATTTTATGTTTTCTCCTATTTCCTAATTATGCAATTTTTTCTTTTCCATTCAGGTTAGGCTTAAAGATACTTTGAAATGATGGGAGCTGATGGAGGGACGTTGCCATCATTTTGACTCTTTATGCACAGGTCCTTTATTTATTCTTACCTATATGTAAACCCCACAAGCTACATCTAGAGTGTGTTTCACCTTTTTTCTTAACTTCCCAACTAAAATTACGGATGTATGTTTATCATTTTGTGTCTGTTTATTAAGCCTTGTGCATATCATATGTTTGTGTCAGTGCTGGAATCATGGGTAGTTTCTGGGGTTTTTGTTTGTTTATTGAAAAGAAGGTCAATATCGTAGTGGTGTTATGAGATTTTACTTTACTCTTGATAAATCCTTTTTGAGCTGAGTTATTGACTTATATCTAGCAACAAAGTTCTTTACTTTCTGCTGTTGTACCATTGTTTTGTATCATAAGAAAGTGGACAGAGCAGTCTATTATATGCCAATTATAGAATCGTTAGAGTAAAGTAGTACTGACAATCTGTTTTGGAATTCTGCTATGCATACAATTTGGTTTCCTTTAAATGTGTCCGTTTATCTGTTTTAATAGAGACACTACATAATTATTATTTTTATCGTCTGATTGGTGATTGTTTTTGTATGTACAGGTTGAGGTTCTTCAGGAGATTGATTCTAGACCTTTTGGGAGGGGTTGACTCTTCTCGGAGAAAGGAAAAATATGTTTGCGTATGCTTTCTATTGATTCAGTTAACAGTTAAATGTAAACTGATCCTTATTCCGTGTTTATGATATCTCTGATTTGTAAAAAGTCTGAAAATTCTGATGGAGTCATTTGCATGTTCTTCGTAGTATGGTAACCCGCACATTTCATTGGATAACACTTTCTGGGTTCAGCTGGTGTTTTTTTTTTTGGTTTTGTTTAGTGGATGCGGTCTGATATAATCTTTGTTGGTTGGATGAATAGGATCCTGTCCTTTGTTCACGAACGAAGAAAAGCTGATGCTGAATAGACAGAAATCTGATAAGACTTATGCGGCCTCTGTAAGTGTGATAACCCGTATTTAAACTACATGTTTAGCATTTTGAGTTACTATTTGTCAAATATAGAGTTTAATTCTGTTACTAACAACATATATAGTTTCATATGAGCTTGTTAAATATGGTCCGTCTTAAATATTGACATCAGATGGGTTTATATGTATTTATAATGTAGTTATTTTTATCAGTGTCCTAAGAACTCTAAGCTGATAAGATAGAGAAGGGGTTAATGAAGTCTAGAAGGATCGTCTTGGAAGGACTTAAAAAAGATATAAAAGAAGAGGAGTAAAAGTCTAGAGTGAAAGAAGGCATCCACTCAGTGGAGATGAAAAAAAAAAAAAGCCCGGAAAGAGTCATCGAGCTTGATGCTTTTCTCCTTCGCCACTCGTCATGACGTTATGAATCTCGCGTTCTTCTCTGTTGATCTCTTGTCTTGCTCCACCGAAGGTTGTCTCCATGCATGTCTTATTTTCTTGGCTAAAAGAAGAAGTGGGTGTCTTCTGGTGTGTGTTTTCTCCTGATTGCAAAACAAGATTTGGCTAATTGCTTATTTTATCCAATTACATGGCTACTGAGGTTTGTACTTTTCCTTATGCTTCTTTCATACAATTTCATATATGAGTGCTTTTGATATGCTGAATTATTGTAGGAATATGAATACGAGATGGCGGGTATTAATCAAATGATTTTCGCTATGCTAACTGATTCTGTGATTTGAAATGAAATGAAATTGAAAGAGTTTTTATGAATGTCAATGATCCGGTTAGACCTTGGGTGAAAGACCCTAAACCTGATTGGGGTTGTGGATTCAAACGGATAGAGGGATTGTGTCTCCCTAGGGTGAAAGACCCAAAACCCAATGGTGATACTGCTGCTGTGTGGGGTGTTCTCGATGGCTTTCGAGAGGTAGTAGGCCTAACCGGGGAAAAGAGAAAACCAAATGACAATTTGTTAAATTTGTGCAGAAATATGGTTTATAGCAAGGGAATTTGGTGGAACTGATTTGTTTGAAATTCTGGAAATGTTTGTGGATCTTTTGGATTATTTATTAGTCACTTCCTAAGGTCAGGGTGTGACAGTAAGTGTGGCATCTGTTATGATTATATTAATAAGTGACTTCTGGGATTGTGCATAGATTGTTTTCATTTTTTGTCTTTAGAAAATTGCTCTGCGTGATCGTGAGTCCGCAATTGACTGGTGCCTGATGCATACTGTCTTCCTTGATGAGATTTTTGAATAAGAAGATTTTATTAACTGCAGCTTCAGTAGTTGTTGTGCTATCTCAATCTGCAGGAGCACTCATGTCTCCTAACATAAACATATTTCTTCTAATCTCTTTCCCGAGTAAATGGCTGCCCTCCACTCTTTCTGCATCAGGAGGATTTTACAGTGCGCACTTTATCGAAACATGAAAGCTGATACCAATTCTGCAGGATAAGGTATATAAATAACTACATGATCCATTGGATTGCTAACCGCTGAAGAGTTTCTTACCCTTTCATTTGTGATTTGCATTTTTTCTTGATGATTGGACTGTTCCTGACTAGGCAATTATCTGTAAAAGACTAGTTTTTTCTTCGTGATAAAGTGGGTTGAAGTTTATGTATGTATATTAACTAGTTAGTGGGCCGCTCTTTGATGCGGCTACAGTACCCGACCCAACCCTCCCGCCGCCGAAATGGCATGATTGTAATTAAAACGAAACTGAGGGCAAAACTGTAATTTCCATGGTGAACAGCTATAAACAGTGCTTTTGAACAGTGTTTAAACATTACTGGTGAACAGTGCTTAGGAACAGTGCTTAAACAGTGATGTGAACAGTGCTGGTGAACAGCTTATGAACAGTCTTAAGAACAGTGATATGAACAGTATAACTCCTTCAGGCCGAATGTAATATAGTAAATTAATCCAATTTGGTGTTGTGGTAGAAGTTTCATGTTTGGATACATGATGGTAATGCGGGACGGCTTGAAGTCGAGCAATTGAGTTTCTGTTATACAACTAAATGTCTAAACAGAGCTCTTCTTCAATTTCTTGAAGTCAAGCAATTGAGCTAGACACCAGATATTGCAGGAATATTTTATAAAGAGCTTGATCAGTTGAGGATTATTATGTGCTCGTTGTCCACTTGGTTGCTCTTCTTCTTCCCTTTCGCACTCTGTTTTTCAAAACAATTAACACTTGCATCACCACTCAGAAAAGCTCAGATCGTCTTCAGGTTGAAGATTAAGGAAATGGAGAATTTTGATCTGTTAGGCCACTCCCTCTCGAGGAGAAATGACTGGTTATGATTAATACTTGCGGAAAACTGCCCACATATTTCACAAGCAAAAATACTAAGAAAATTGATAGGATAGATAAATGGCACTTTGCTGAAACCAGGGAATAACTAATGTGATCAGAAAACATTAACATTTTTACTCAATAAAAGTATCCAATACAAAAGCAAGTCAGTATCTCATTCCGCAGGAAGTAATACTGTAATATACATGTATAACATGGCATCTTCAGAAAAAAGGTTTTCCCCTGTTCAACAAACTAAATTCTCATGAATCGACACTCAGTTTTCACTAGTACAGAATGAATTCTCTTATATTCAATCAAGGGTAATTGCGTCCGCCTGGAAGACGCCTCTTTTTTTTTTATTGCAGTGCATACAAACTAATTTTAACCGTAAAGGGCTTTTCCCTTTCAAAACTGCTGCACCTGCCAACAAACAGATCTCCTGAACATGTGGTATTTACATATAAAATTGATACAGAAGACAATCATTGGCAATGCGTTATGGGCAAAGGCAAAATCCAGAAGACGATCATTGCACATAATTCAATTTATTTAGCATACATCAGAAAAATTAAGCCAACAAACAAGACCAATCATCCTCCATCATGCAGTAGAATCAAGGTAAACAAACTAAAAGTCCTAGATTATTAAGTTATGAAAAAGTCTAATGTTCACAATGTCCTCCTTGTCTTGTCCTCAGCTTTTTATGTTTAGGCTTCTTTCATATTTAGGCTTGGCAAGGATGCTAAGACTCCTTGTCCTCTCTTCCTCTTACACGATGTTTACACTTCACCAGTAAAAAGAAATCTCACATAAGAAAGTCCCTTACACCACTTTCAGAAACTGACGTCTCAGTACGTGAAAGAAAAAAAAAAAAAAACAAGTACAGTTTGAAAGAGATGCCCCAAATAATTGAGAACGACCTAAAAATTAATACAGAAATATATCACCTTAGCATCCTTGTTGGTAGCACTTGAGTTATGGAAAAGAGAGCCATTGGACTATGTCTTCTTCGTCAGGAAGACATTAAGAATTTTAAACATTGCTGCAGGACATGGACATATCAAATCAACCCTGGCAAAAATCTCATTGAGCTTCTGAGAAACCCCCGGTTGTATAACAGAGCGCACATACTTCCTTAACATTTTACAGCCATCATCAACATTACTCTTGAGTGTGTCAATATATGCATCATAGTGGACTCGCAGCAAAGGTTTCACATCATCAGTGATTTTGGAATTTTTCACACAAGCCTTGAGAAAAGCAAGTAATTTGTCCCGTTTCTCATTTATCTCTGAATATAGCATGTCCAGCTTATCTCTGTCATCTTGTGGGATCGCACAGAGTCTATAATGCTTGTCATTGGCAATGGCTAATCGTACTTCCAGATCAGGCCTTTCATTATTAGCATCAAATTCATCGATTGCCTTATCTATCTGCCGAAGACAAGCATCAAACTTGAGAAGTTGAAACATATTTAGCATCAGGAGTCACTAAACTAACACAGACAGTCAGTCATATATGCATTTATCAGCGTACAATTGAACTTGACGGTTAGTGCTAAATGGGTGACAGAAATCTTACCTGACGTGCACTCTTAGTTTTGGCATCCAAGGCCTCGGTCAGGAGCTTCTTCTTCTCTTCAAATTCAGATCGTGCGCACATATTCGCCTCTAATTGAACTCTGAGCTTTTCTTCAACTTCTTCTTTTTCCTGCTTGATAAGTTTCTCCTTGATTATCCATCTCTCTATCTCGGCCCGGAGCAGCTGCCTTTCGAATTCGCAACGAGAAAGCTGACAGCCCACAAATTTTGTTAGAATCTAATGATGATATTAGAGATCGTATACCATTAGTTACAGTAGTGCAAACCTTGTGTTTGAGAATCCAAACTTCCAAGGCCTCCTCCGCCGCCGACATCGTTCCCCTATTTCCAACGAAAACCCAATCCCAATTTTATATCTAATCTCCCTCCACCGGACGTCAAATCGCTAATCTCCCTTCCTACCTCCCTCTCTCTCTCTCTTTGAGAAGGTCGGTCTCTCTAAACAGATTTTGTCGGAGATAAATTTTTAATACACACACCGCTCAAATACCCATCCTCATTAATTAATATTAATAAATAACTAGTTGTGGTAGGAGAAATAGATTGATAAATCTCTCTCTCTGTTTATTCATTGATAAGGAGGCCTTTATATAGGCATTACATCAAGTATCCCTGGCGAACAGGGATTCCCTATCTAATAGAGTATCTAGACTTCTAGTCTTATTAGGGCAAGACACACCTCGGAAGTTACGGAATTAACCTTCCTTGAACACTCCCCCTTGTGTCGCGTCCTCAATGGTGCATGAACTGTTGCCTCGTTAAAACCTTTGCCAGCAAACAAAAACCTCTTGGGCAAAAATAAAAGCATGGTCTAAGGAAAAAGAGTACAACGCACCAACTACAAGTATGTGAGACATGCATAACTAGGCTCCCCCTGAAGTCTAGATGAGAACTCCCCCTGATAGTCATTCAGTCTTTGAGTTCGGATAAGCGACACATTCCAATGCGCTTTACATGCTTCATAAATGTAGATTTAGGTAGAGACTTGGTGAACAGATCCGCTGCATTTTCTTCTGAGCTGACTTGCTTCACCTGGATATTCAAAGTCTCTTGCTGCTGCTGATTGTAGAAGAACTTAGGCGAAATGTGTTTAGTATTGTCACCCTTAATGTATCCCAACTTCATCTGCTCGATGCATGCTGCATTATCTTCAAATATGCAAGTTGGTCCCATCATAGTAGACTCAAGTCCACTAGACTCTCGAATGTGAGATATAACTGAGCGAAGCCAAATACATTCTTTGACTGCTTCATGTAGTGCAATAATCTCAGCATGGTTCGAGGAGGTAGCAACAAGGGTTTGCTTGGTTGATCTCCAAGATATCGCCGTATTCCCAATGGTAAAAACATAACCTGTTTGGGAACGTCCTTTGTGTGGATCTGATAAATATCCAGCATCAGCAAATCCTACCATCACATCATTTGGTGTATCTGAGTAGGAGGGGGTATCGCCAAAGCCGTATCGGGACCACGACTTAGCATCCGCGGGTCCGGATAAGTTGGCGGATATGTCTGCAAGATGGCGGATGGATGAACCAAAGCCAGTCTTGGCGGATATGGCTGGCGGATGGCAATCCGAGCCATGGTTTGTGCTGTTAGATGCAAGAGATCGACTAGGTGTCGAATCCTGATGAGTGTATCGATAGTACAAGCCCATGTCAAGGGTTCCTTTAAGGTATCGGAAGATGTTCTTGATTCCAACCCAATGACGTTGTGTTGGCGCAGAGCTAAATCTAGCTAACAAGTTCACAGAGAAAGCGATGTCTGGTCTAGTACACTGAGCTAAGTATAACAAAGCTCCAATCGCACTAAGATATGGATATTCAGCTCCCAAGACCTCTTCGTCATCTTCTTTCGGACGAAAGGGATCTTTGTTGATATCCAGACTTCTAACAACCATGGGAGTGCCTGTAGGATGCATAACTTTGTCCATGTTAAATCGCCTGAGCATCTTTCGGACATATGCAGACTGGTGTATAAAAATTCCACCACTTCGGTGCTCTAGTTCTAAGCCTAGGCAAAACCGAGTCCTTCCCAGATCTTTCATCTCGAATTCGGATTTCAAATAGCTAGCGGTCTCATTGATCTCATTCAGAGTTCCAATGATGTTCATATCATCGACATAGACGGCTATAATGGCAAATCCTGAACTTGTTCTCTTTATGAACACACAAGGGCACAACTCATCATTCTTGTATCCTTTCCCAATCAAGTAATCACTTAACCGTGTGTACCACATCCTACCAGATTGTCGGAGTCCATATAGAGATCGTCTCAACCTGATAGCAAATGAACTTCGTGGTTTTTGCTCACTTGACTTGGGTAACGAAAGTCCTTCTGGCACTTTCATGTACATCTCCGTATCTAGGTCCCCATAAAGATACGCAGTTACAACATCCATAAGCTGCATATTGAGTCTCTCTGAGACTACCAAACTTATTAAGTATCGGAAGGTAATAGTATCCATGACAGGAGAATACGTCTCCTCATAATCAATTCCAGGGCGTTGAGAAAAACCTTGCGCCACGAGTCGAGCTTTATATCGCTGGACTTCGCCATTCTCATTGCGCTTTCTGACAAAGACCCATTTATGTCCAACAGGCTTCACGTTCGGCGGTATAGGCACAACCGGTCCGAATACTTGCCTTTTCTTTAGAGAGTCTAGTTCAGCCTGGATTGCTTCTTCCCACTTCGGCCAATCCGCCCTACGTTGACATTCATCAACAGTGCGGGGTTCCATATCGTCGTCGTCAATAACTTCTTGAGCAACGGCGTAAGCGAATGCATCATCGATATACATGGAATTTCTTTCCATCAGATTGTGCATGCATAAGTAGTTTAGTGAGATTTCCTTGTTCTCCAACATCAACAGTGAGTCTGAGGCGTCCCCCAGATGATTCAAAGTTGATTCTTGGACATAGGTATAGTCGGAGACAATCTCGTGTGACGGCGTCACAGTATCGATGATGAACGGATCGCTTTGTGCCTGGACACATGCCCTCTTTCTAGGTACATTGTCTTTGGAACCGATTGGTCTCCCCCTCTTTCTAGGAGGATCCGAAGTCGACGCCGGCTCTCCACTTGGAGGTGCCGAGCCTAGGCTGCCGATGGCACCTAGGGCTGCGGGTCCGAGACCGGCGGCGCGTGCTCGCGCATGGCGAGGAATGTTAAGCCTTGCAGGTACATTCGCAGCAGGTATGGTTGATCTTGTCACTTTCGCAATATCAGTAAAGGAGTCGGGCATCGTATCCGCCACCTTTTGTAGTTCTAATATGCGTTGTATTTCAGTCTCACACTGAGACGTACGGGGATCATAATGAGACATAGTGGGAGAGAACCACGTCAATTCCTGACGTTCATTTGGGACGGATGCGGCCCCATCTCCCCCTAACGGCGGGAAGGATGTCTCATCAAAGTGACAATCTGCAAATCTTGCAGTAAACAGATCACCTGTCATAGGCTCTATATAGCGGACAATAGTTGGTGCTTCATATCCAACATAAATAGCTGATCGTCGTTGTGGACCCATCTTGGTACGCAGTGGAGGCGTGATAGGCACATATACGGCACAACCAAAAGTACGCAGATGCGAAATATCAGGCTCGTAACCAGTTACCAACTGGTACGCACTAAATGGTTGGCTATCTGTGGGTCGTAGACGAATAAGCATAGCTGCATGTAATATTGCATATCCCCATGCCGAAACTGGCAAGTTTGTGGCCATGACAAGAGACCTAGCTACAAGCTGTAGTCTCTTGATAGCGGCTTCTGCAAGACCGTTCTGAGAATGAACGTGGGGTACGGGATGTTCAACTTCAATCCCAACTGACATGCAATAGTCATCAAAACACTTTGAGGTAAACTCTCCAGCATTATCCAGTCTGATGGACTTAATCGGATTGTCCGGGTGGTGAGCCCGAAGCTTAATAATCTGAGCTAGGAGTTTAGCGAATGCAGCATTCCTCGTGGACAACAACGCTACGTGTGACCAACGCGTTGATGCATCAACCAGAACCATGAAATATCTAAATGATCCGCATTCTGGTGTTATAGGTCCACAAATATCACCTTGTATTCGTTGTAGAAACGGAATATTCTGTTTATTATCAATAGCAAAAGATGGTCTTGCTTGAAGTTTTGCTAGTGAACAAGCTTTGCAAAACGAACGATGAGCATTAGACATCGCTACAGAAGCATGAGAAGCAGGAGGAGGCCGAACCTCTCCTTGGAACCGAGAGGCGGCCATCGACGGCACGGCCGAACCGAGGCCGAGGCGCCCTCTGTGCTTTTGTGATTCGAAAAATGGATGACCGTGGGAGTATTTCAAAATACGGATCATCAGATCACGACCCGGATGACCGAGTCTATCATGCCAAAGCTTATAAGCATCAGAATCACATAATATAACAACATGAGATTCGTTGGCTCGAATGGTTGTGAAATACATGCCATTGCGAACTCGCTTACACTTCTCCACAATGCGAGTGCGCATAGATTGAGTGGAGGTGATCAACAGATATTCAGTTCCATCTTCAACATAAGTGCTGAGGTGATAGTCATTGTCACGCACATCCTTGAAAGCTAGCAAGGTTCTTGGCGCCTTAGGCGCATATAGGGCGTCCTCTACCCGAATCTCAGTGCCATTTGGCAGTAAGAATTGAGCAGTGCCACGACCCTTAATTATGGGTCCAGTTCCTGTCATCGTAGATAACGACGATTCTCTTGGCGTAAAATCCGAAAACAATTGCCGATTTCTCAGAATCGTGTGAGTTGTTGCACAATCCAACAAACACTCAATCTCGCCTTGATACATCTACAAAAACAATGTAAATTGAATCAATAGTCTACTTTAGACTTTGGCGAACACTTTAAAGTAAGTGTACTGAAACAATATATCATCACAAAATGAAGTGCATTAAGGCCAATAACATAGCCATGGCAACGACAAAACTTGAGAGAAAGAGATAAGCCGCATTTTAATCACCGAGTATCACCATTGATAATCATAGCCTAGGTCAGAGATTGAGACCGGACACCGTCGTAGGTGGCGTGGCCGAGCCAAGACCGAGGCCAAGGCAAAGGCCGAAGCTACCCAGAGGCCGAGCCGAAGCAAGGCGAGTGGTGAGAGTCGGTCAGGCATTGAGGCAATGCGATGCGACGGTTGAGCTAAATCCGAAGCATGGCGAGTCCGAAGACACTTCGTTGCCGAGCCATTGATGCAAAAGTTGCATTTGTTCGATAGGCTATCGATTGTTGGTTTCAAAAACCAGATTCGGTGCTGAGCCAAGCTGGCGAATGGCCATGGCGAGTGAGGCCTAGCGAGTCGCGGCCAAGCGCTTATGGGCTTTGGCGAGCGAGGCATGGCGGATCGCAGCCAAGTTGGCGGATCGCGGATCTCAGATCAGTTGGCGAATAGCGGATCGCGGATCACGGATCGCGGATCTTGGATCGCAGCTCGCGGATGGCGTATCGCGCATCGCGGCTCGCGGATGGCGTATCGCGTATCGCGGCTCGCGGATGTCGTATCGCGGCTCGCGGATGGCGTATCGCGGCTCGCGGATGGCGTATCGCGTATCTCTCCTTTTGTCTTTTGTGATTTTTTCGGATACGAGTTAACATCACCAGAATTTTGGTGAACTCAAAATAATTATGCCATTGATAATTGGACGCATTGAACCAATTTTGCTTTCAGGGATGTAAAAATCTTAAATCATTCGTAGAATAAGATAGATTTTATTGATGACAACTCAAAAATACATCATGGTTGTTCTAAATAGAACGACTTATCGAACAAAGTCGTGATTTATTGACTATTCTGTCAAAATAACAATCAAAATCAAACTTGAACATGTATCTCATGACCTGGGTCAAATACTTATTCATAGTCTGGAGTATCATACTCCTGAGTCCTACGTTTCTTGGTAGGTTGGAAGTCATCGATGGCGAAGTTCGTATCTTCCTCATCGTATACTTCTTCCTCAAAGTCTCCTACATAGTGTGCTTCTTGTTCTATGTATTGTTTGTGTTTCTTGTAAGCGGCTTGAATATCTCTGCTTGCTATGCAATCGCGTTGGAGATGATTCTTAGAACCACATTTGAAGCAAGGAGCCGAAGCATTGTTCGGCGTATGGCCACCACGCCTGGGACCGGAACCAAAACTGTTCCTCCCTCTGGGAGCGGCGTCTCTGCCATCATCCCTTGTCCAAGAAAGCTGTCGGCCACGGCCGACGCCTCTTCTCCCTCCTCGTCCGCCACGTATTGCTCTTGGCGTACGTGGTGGCGGTGCTTGACGTTCATGAGGTTGATGCTTCTGCTTAAAAGCTTTACCACGGGCTTGATGAGATTCCGCAATGAATTTCGGTCCTCGAGGCCTCTTATTGGTGGTAAGAATCAACTCATGGTACCTCTCCTTTCTCTGAAGGACATTCATCAAATCGCTGAAGGTTTTGATAGTGCCTTTCTCGCGGAGATCGCGGTACTGATGCGACAACATGGACGCAGATTCTGGGAACGTTGTGAAAGTCTTCTCCATCATATCATCATCGGTCTTTTCGACCCCACAAAAGCTCAAATCAGATTGCAAGTTTAGCATAGTCTGATGATATTCCTTGACGGAATCAAAATCCAGTAAGCGGATTTGCTCCCAATCAGACATGAGGTCTGGGAGTTGTGCGTCATGCACATTGTCGAAGCGGTCCTTGAGGATATCCCATAGCTCTTTGGGATCAGTTTTCCTCAGGTATTGCTTCTTGAGCGTTGGATGGATATGGCGCCTGAGAAACATCAGGGCTTGTGCTTTCTGTTCAGGAGAAGCGTGTAAGCTTTCATCCTCAGGAGGGTTGATGGTGGCAGTAAATCTTTTACCAATGAAAGTGTTCTCAACATCTGAGACCCACCTCTTGTATTCCTTGCCTTGGACATCCAAGATGTCAAATTCTGGACGCTGAGTGTCAGCCATCTACAGAACACAAACAGGGAGACGTTAGTATGTTTGAATACTAATCAAGTTTGATTGTTCTTTTAGAACAGTGCCAAGATATATCATGGTCACATAAATCGATGTTTAACGTGACTTCAAGTCACAATCGATATCTTCCCTTTGTTTTCTTTCCAAAAAAGAATAATACGTTATGGTTCACAGTGACATCACAGTCACAAGCATAACGGTGGCCGGTAACATCACAGTTACCCCAATAAACGTTGGCACCGGGGTGACTAAATCCCCGTATGCCGTCCCGAGAAGCGATAGAATCGGGATGAAGAAGCAGGGACACGGAAAGGTCCCGGAAGAAAACAAAACCCAACTATTGAAATTTTCATAAGCGGGAACGTTTATAAAAATATTTACCTCTTCAAGAGAAGCTTGATCAAACGAAACTTGACTCTTGGGGAAGCTTGTTTTCTTCGATTTTTCTTGATTTCTTCTCAACCACGAATAAGGGTTCGCGGATCGCTTGCTTGGCTTGCGAGCAATTTTGATCTTCTGGCAGATGCGTGCAAAAAGTAGCACGCAAGGGAGAGCTGCTGGCGAGCGGGTTGTCTACCTAAAGGCAGAGGAGGAGTAGTACGCGAAGGTACAAAGCGGCAGGCGAGCAGCGCAGATGCTGCTGAGAAGAGGCCGACGGTGCCGAAGGGAAGAATCGGCGGCCGACGGTAGGTTAGGGTTTCGGAAAAAAAAAATCCGGAATTAGGGTTTCTAGGGCTTATTAGACGGGAGGCTAGAGCAACGTGCTGATAACGTGTTGTAGGAGAAATAGATTGATAAATCTCTCTCTCTGTTTATTCATTGATAAGGAGGCCTTTATATAGGCATTACATCAAGTATCCCTGGCGAACAGGGATTCCCTATCTAATAGAGTATCTAGACTTCTAGTCTTATTAGGGCAAGACACACCTCGGAAGTTACGGAATTAACCTTCCTTGAACACTAGTCTCTTTTTCTCCACACAGTGTGTAACGTAATTTTTTATTTTTTTTTAAGGAAAAAGTAATGTAAGAAAACGGTTATTGGCATTTTAGTGTGTTGGAGACTCGGAGTCCTTGAGAGGTAGAGAGGGAGAGTAGTTTTGGAATACAAGTATTATGAAGAGATAAAGAAGTATTAAAACAAATTAAAGAGTATGTTGTTAAAGGAAAAACACATTATGTGCTTTTGTCAATGTAACTGACGAGAGATAGTTAGGTAGTTATTATTGTCATTAATGTATTTACTATTACCGTTGTAATACTCACCCTATATAAAATGGATTATCAATGCAATGAGTGGACCAATTCCGATTATTCTACAGCACGTTATCAGCATGTAGTTTTTACTAGCTGAGATTTTAGCCAAGAAAAAAAAAGAGAAAATAAATCAGAAAAACCCACCCTAATTTTTTTTTCTCTCCACTGACTGCTACCATTGCTAGCAGCAGCTCTGGCCGGCACCACTGCCGAGCGCCGCCGTGACCTTGACGTCTTCCTCAAATCGGACCTCCGTGAGCTCGGCCTTGTCGTTTGTCGACCATCCACGATGTCCTGCCCGGTCTCTCAAGATCCGGATTCATCGATCCGAGGTGGCTGCAGCTCAGTTGACGCCATCGTCCAGCCCCGACGCCGCCTCGGCCAGGGTTCTCCCGACGAGTCCGGCAACCGCTCGATGGCAGGTCGACGCTGATCTGCCCCGCTCACCGCCGCGGCCTTGAGCCGATCCTCAACCAGTCGACTCAACTCGACCCAGCCCAGCCTGCTCTGATCGGGTACGAACCAGGGCCGCCGCAGCCTGCTCCTTCTCCCGATTCCGATCCGATCTGGACACCCATCGCCCATCCAGTCGTCCTCGGTGACCGAATCGGAGCACCACTGTCCTGCTCCGCCCAGCGCCGACGATGAGAACTTTGATATCCCCCCCCCCCCCCCGATCTGATCGGGTACGAACCAGGGCCGCCGCAGCCTGCTCCTTCTCCCGGTTCCGATCCGATCTGGACACCCATCGCCGATCCAGTCGTCCTCGATGACCGAATCGGAGCACCACTGTCCTGCTCCGCCCAGCGCCGACGATGAGAACTTTGATATCCCACCCCCCCCCCCCCCCCCCCCCCCCCCGA
Organism: Potentilla sterilis; assembly: GCA_963682095.1. Classification (NCBI taxonomy): domain Eukaryota; kingdom Viridiplantae; phylum Streptophyta; class Magnoliopsida; order Rosales; family Rosaceae; genus Potentilla; species Potentilla sterilis. The sequence goes on along the minus strand of OY821766.1, from coordinate 16,315,757 downwards.
TCTAGCTTCCTCCAGACGCTGTCAACCACCGATCCACTGTAGATCAGCCCAGCAATCTGTCCCCAGGCCGACCTGGTTTCGTCCTCCAACAACCCGACCCGGATCTGTGTGACCTGACCCAAGAAAAAAATGATTTTTTTTTTGTAAAAATTTAAAGGTAATTTTTGAAATTACCGTATAATAATTTATATTTACTGTGTGATTATTTACTGTTTTACGAATTTAATAGTAAATATGAAATTATTTAATTTATATGGTAAATGTGAAATAGATATGATTAAAGTGACTAATCATATGAATATTGTTGTTTTTACATGTGACGTATAAATTACGATGCGATGATTAAAATAGAACTGAGATCAAGCAATCGCTTCATATGCAGTTTCTTTGGCAAACTTACAAGTAATATTTACATGAAGTTTTACTTTCGTTATATTATGATTCAATTATTATATGATATAATGCTTTATTCATTATTGATCGCATTAGTATTTTATATAAATGTGAAACAGGAAGCATTATATGTTTATTTTATTATGTTAAATAATTGTTTTTATTTAACATTTTATTTAATTTGAGCATTGCCATGATAATGCAAATCTCATGAGCAATACAATATAAAATGGACAAACCAACTATTGTGATAAAGCATATTCACCAAGCAAGAAAAATATGACAATTACAAATTTCGGTCTTGAAAACCAATTTTTATTTCTTGAAAAATTTTCAAGATAGATATCTTATTAATTGTGTAAAAAGCAACGATTATGGAATTTCATTAGCTTCACATGCAATGAAAACGGAGAAACCAAAATTTTACAGTGATAACGTAATTTCACAAAGCATCGGATTTACCATAATGTATCTTGGTTTATATTAGTTATCGTGAATGTCATTTAGACCGCGAAGCTAATAAATTTTATTCTTCCTATATTTTACAGATGGTTTAACCATCACAGTTTGACTTTGACACATTAGACTCTGAAGAACTTGAGTACCAAATTCCCCTATTGAGCCAACTAAGGCTTGAGCATGGTATATTTATGCAAACTGTTTTATGTAAATAGCTAAGAAATAATTATAATATCTTCAATGACAATGTAAGGTATGAGAAAAAGAAATTTCCTGGAACACATTTTGTAAAGTAATGCAACAACCCTAAATCAAAAGGCAATGACGATGTAAGGTCTTAGAAAAATATATATATATATATATATATATATATATATATATATATATATTCTTGAATAAATTGGGCAAAGTAATGCAACGGTCCTAAAACAAAGGGTAATTACCATGGACGTAAAATTCATATAATCATCCAAAAGTAAGTGGAAATAATGTAACATTTAAAAGATGACATATGGGACATGTCATGTGCAGTGAAACACTCTGCCATTGTTGTACTTCAATGAACTATTGATACGTACATTATAAGCTAGCAAAGAATTAGCTACGACTTTCAATAAATATGAAGAATCATATGAGTACGCGGATTTTTGGAAAAGTATCTTCAATATCCAACAATAACATTGAAAATGAGTTTACAACTAAAAACATAACATCTGGGAAGAATATGTTAAATGACAAATCTCATCATTGCAGCTATTAAAAGAGCAAAAAGGATCTGGCTCAATCCAAGATAGACTTTGATTAGTCTACTTTCAAAAATTTTAAGATATCCTTATAAAGGCTATTACGCCTAAATACGACTTTTGGTCCTAAATTAGACTTTTGGTCTTACAGTTTCTCTCTCTAAATTGGACAAGACTAAATGTAATCGTTGGCATGTTAATTTTTTGAATTTTCTCTAAAGGAATTGTGATTATTCAAATTTTATTCATAATATACATGATTCAATTTTCTACATCTAACTTTGCAAAGTATTGCATACAGTAAAACAACATATCATAATATAAGCATGACACAAAGAACTGTGTGCAAAGACATAATATAGGCATGACACAATGAACTGTGGGCAAAGAAACGCACCATGTGATCCCTAGAATAATAACAATAGTACTGAAGAACTGTAGTACTATAATGAAAATGATAAGGATCTAAATATATGTTCATTTGGATTCATAATGCACTTGCCTAACTGGGATTACAATACCTTTTTATTACAATCCCCATCGATTTACTCTAAAGAACTTGAGTTACGTTTCGATGTATATATTGAGCATATGTCAAATTGACAATTTATGCGATAAAAGAAAATTGAATTTGTTCCACATTTTAAAGAAATTTCTGCCACGATGTTCATGTAATAAGACATAGATGAGAATTTCATCTGAGCTCCTTTGCATTACCTCTAATGACTGCGGATGTAAACGAGTATTAGAGAAGTTTATATGTCAACTTAGTGGGTTATATGTAACCGCTCATTGAACCCAAAGTCAAAAGAAAATGATATTTTTGGAAATCTGACATACATTGGCTTTGATCTGGTGATCCGAACATTAAAGAAATTACTATGGACACCCATATTTTGGATGAATAGAAGCAAACACCAGAAGAATATGGTTCACACACGAAACTGAGGACGATCAAAGAACATTTTATCCTCAAATATTGTTTCGAGACAATCCATATAGGGTTGAAGACATGTGTTCAATCCTTAAATTCCACCATTCCCCTAAGGTGATATGATAATATATTTGATGCAAAAGTATATGCACTTATATCCTATTATGCTTCTGACATCCATTGTGATTTTTTTGAATAAAAGTATATCATTCAAAGCCAACCCGTAAAATTTATGATTGACACCATCATATGCAAATGACACATGTATTCTCATTATATTCTTATATTGAATTTAAAGAGGATTCAGTGGATTAATTCAACCAACTTGCGGACACCTTAGATAATTTATGGTGTTGGTTGTTGTGTCGACACGCTGGTCACGTGTCATGACACCATCCACAATTAAAATTTTATGCTGCTTATGCTCGAAAGTCAAAGCACCTAGGCCGGGTTAATTTCCGTAGGTGTGATGATTTTATGGCTTATTATATGAGTTTTGTAATAGACATCATATTCCTATATAAAAACCCAATTGGTCTCACGGAAAACAACTACAGTAATAGTTTTGATATTGGTAAAACACACTAATACTTCCGTTTTGGGTTATGCAATTTTGCATGCAGCGATACTTATTCATCTATGGCCATCATCATTAAACCAATTTACACCATAGCTAGTGACTATGTGTGATGATTTTAAAGGATTTCAAACGAACTTGTAATCCTTGAGCTCTTTTGGATTGACACGGATCTACAATCCTTGAGCTCGGTTAAATGTTTTTATGTGCCAAAATTGCGCCGCCACAGCGCACAATGATGGGTTACTTGAGATGAATAAATATTTATGCTGGATATGAACCTCCAGCTATAGTCCGCTATGTCGAAACCTTGACAGGCGATCTCCTTACCGCTAGATTTGCAGTGTGTTACTTCGATGAGACAGTCTTCCCATCGTTAGGGAGAGATAAGAACAAGCATGTTCAAGTGGAACGACAGGAATTGTCGTGGTTTGTCCCCACTGTGTCTCATCTCGATCCCCAAAAATCACACAAAGTAAGGTGTGTCGATATCTTATACATTAAAGTGACGAGATCATATAAACCTGCTGCAAATATACCTATAAGGATTGCGTTTTATCAAAAGGACATGGTACCACCCAAGAGGAATTGGGTATTGCACTGCCACCATGGATGATGGCATGGTGACGCCATAAGTGGCATAAATGGTATCACAGGCCGTGGCTCTCCAAGGAAGAGGGGGAGGCCACCTTAAGTTCGATACATACTTGTGTAAAGGAAGAAAACAAGTTTGGCACAACCTGATCTATTGATCAGTGATACTCAAATCCGTCTCATGAGAATATTTATGGATTGTGGTTATCATTGGGGGATGCCTCAAATGTTAGAACCGATCCTTAAAGTATAGAGATCTCTACAAACACATTACACTAGTGTACATGAGGACGTGGAATAATGAGTCTACTATCGAACCATACTTCGTTGAAAAATGTCAACTTAGTAAACTGGCCTAATGGAAAGAAGTGATCAAGTATAAACAAAGAGATAGGTATTTGGGCAGGTGACGCCGACGCCGACACCGCAAATATAAACCCTATCAAATATATCTTTGTTAGAATGCGTAATGAGAATAAGAGTATGTAGGCTCACCTTATGGCGCAAGGTCTCTCAAAAACGCACTGGAATCGACTACGAGGAGATATTCTCTCGTAATGGACTACGATGAGACAATCTCTCGTAATGGATGTCATTGCACTCCACTACCTTGTCAGTTTGGTAGTTTCCGAAAAACTGAACATGCAGCTTACGAAAAGTGATCAAAACATATATCTTTATGGGGATCTATATTAAGAGATATATATGAGGATCCTAAACGGACTCCATCCACCCAAATCAAGTTGCACTAGATCACATAAGTGCGTTTGCAAAAGAAATTGAAACGTTCACTAAAGTGACTACTTGATTGGGAAGAGATTGATGAATTATGCCCTTGCGTGCTCATTATGGATATACACAGACTCTCAATGAATTAAGAGATACTCTATGTATTGTAAATCCTAACTTAAGAATGAAAAGATCTTGGGAATACACAGTCTTGAAATGAAACTCAAGGACTGTAATGATGGTGACCATACATCAATCGGCTTAGGCACTCTAAAGAATAAAGTGAGGCCTACATATACTCCCATGATCAGTCGAAGTCTTTACTCTAACAATAGATCCATTTTTCATCTAAAGGAAGATGACGAAGAAGTGTTGGGAAATGAAATTCCTATATAAGTGCAATGACGCATGATTGTACTTAAACATAATATGTAAGACTCGACCTCTCATTCGATGAAAATTTGTAAAGCTATGTATAGTTCTGCGCCCACGCAACGCAAATGGTTCTTTCAAATACTTAAAGATATGAAAGATTTGGGCTTATTCAATCTCTACATAGTATGTGATATGATAAAGAAATTATCCACGTAATAACTAACTATGCGTACAGAAAAACGCATTAAAGGTGAGATAAGAAAATCTGTTATTACAGATCAAATCTCTTAATGGTTCACCCATACTCTAGACGAAATTATGAATATTTTGTTATATGAAGGTCATACCACGAGTGAACTTGATGTTCAATATGAACCTATGCGTTTGGTACATGAACAACCTTATCCTCAAGATCAAAGTAAATCAAGTTGGATCTGAGGACGATTTGACAAGATTTAGTTACTAAATCATTGCTCAAAGTGATATTTGGAAAAATATGTGAAAATGCATAACGATGCTAATGTTACTAAAGCTCCCTTGATCAAATGAAAGAATCAGGGAGAATCCCATGATTAATATAAAAATCAGGGGGAGGTGCAGACATCAGGGGGAGTCTAGCACATACATGTTGTTTCTAAATGTAATAGGTGCGTTGTGCTCTTTTTCTCCTTCCATCAAAGTTTTATTTTCTCCCATTTGGTTTTTGTTACTTGGCAAAGTTTTTAATGAGGCAACACCACATGTACCATTTTACCTCTGACTCGGCACAAGGGGGAGTGTTAAAGGAAAAACACATTATGTGCCTTCGTCAATGTAACTGACGAGAGGTAATTAGGTAGTTATTATTGTCATTAATGTATTTACTATTACCGTTGTAATACTCACCCTATATAAAGGGGATTATCAATGAAATGAGTAGACCAATTTCGATTATTCTACAACATATGTAAATTTTTAAGGGACTTTTATAAAAAGGGGCAAAAGTTTTATGTAAATTATAAAACAGGCCTGTATTTTTGTATCGCCCGTATTCTATCCTTAAAAACAAAGAATTACACTTGTGCCATTTTAAATAGTTAAATAAACTATTCTTTTTATGAAAAATGATTATTTCTCCTAAAAACTAGCCTTCAACATGTCAAAATTTCACTTAACGACTTCCTGTCTAACTGGTTACTTAGTTATGGCGGAATCACTGCTGTTTTTAGGAAAACTAATTTTAAATCACGAAAGTATAGTTTAAATGAAACCTACTGAAAAATGGCTTAAAGCGAAATTCTTAAACACATATAACTGAAAACTTATAAAAACATATTTAAAACATATGACGGAATATGGGACATAATCTTGGATTTATTTAATCTAACGAAGATACAGATATCAAATCCAGAGCCTCACTCTTAGATAAACAGCTAAAAGCTGTTTAGCTACTCATACTATATATGGAAATACAAACTTACTTGTAAATAAAGCACACCACTGCACACTGATCTGAATAGTAGTAATACTCTATACAGTTTCACACTATTTATCTCACTGCTCAATTCACACTTCTCTTACAAGTTTCTAAGCTCTCAAACTTCAGACTGCTCTTTCTTCCTTTAATTTTCGAATGCCTTCTTCAGAGGGTTTCTTTAAGCGTCGGCAGCTTCCTTTATTTGACAGGTGCACTAAAGTTGGCAAACCACTATCTACAGCTTGTGTCTTGCTGGCAATCCACTATCTACAACTTTGTGTCTTGATGAGTCGGCAGCTTATCCTTCCATCCTGTTCTCTATGTTGTGCAGCTCTTCATCTTGAAAAGATGCTCCTGTTGTGGAGCCTTCTCCTTCTTCCTCATCTTCCATATCTGAGTCATATGGAACTATATGTTTGTATTCTTTTTCAATTTGCTCTATCCACTTGGTGGTGGACAGTGTTCCATCTATTTCTTGCATTTCTAAGGCTTTGAAAAAGTCACAAGTATCTGGAGGAGGATGATTATAACTTGTAACCATTATTTTTTCTCCACTTACTAGGAGAGTGGTGTACTGATCTCTTCGGACTAGTTTCTTTATCAGATTTATCGCCATTGCTTTCATCCATGATAGGCTCTGGTTTGGAGGTCCATTGTTTCTGGAGGACTTATCTTCTTGAGTACATCCCTGGACTATTCTCACGTAATGATATGGAGAGATGTAGGTTTTTTGTCCTGCTTCAGTAGTCCATTCTGGAGGGGTCGAGATGAATTTTAGTCTTAAAACACATCCTTCTGGCCTGATATTCTTAACAGACTCATAGATCTTCTCAGGAAGACCTTCTAGGTCTTTATTGGTTCTAGTCCAAAGATTACGAACAAAACCGTTCTCTACTAACCATAGTTTATGCTTCTGGGGATGTTCTGCTAGAACATCAACCAAATATCTTCCATAATAAAGACCTGCTACTGCTAATAGCGTTGATTGAAGAACACCTCTATTTTTAAAATCTCCTAAGAGATTATGAAAACGGAACCATTCTAATTCGGACAGAGCTTTAACTGGAATTTTTGCACTTTCAGGATTAAGGAATTGTGGTGCTATTTTCGGGCTCTTTCTCCATGTTCTTGTTGAAAAGTTCTTCTGTTAAAGCTTATAGGGCTTGAAGCACCAGAGCTTCATTCTGATTCCTGGAAGCTGTTAGGAGGTTATCCATAATCCTCTGATTGAAATGCATAAGTTTACTAGTTCTGAAAACTGGCTTTTCGTAGATCCTCATCGGGTGGTTGAATATCATGGTCATTCCAGCTACAACTGGTTGTTTTCTTTTGTAGGATTCTGACCTGTCATAACCTGGCTTCATCATTTGAAAGGACTTAGTTGGTGTTCAGGGAATTTTATCCCAGGTGCCTTCATTTTTGGGATGTTGCAAAAATTCTTCTAAGAGCTTCTTCTCATCTTCATCTAGAGCTTCTCCTTGTGAAGAGGCTTTGGAGTTATTGTAACCATCCCATCTTGCTGGATTTGGCTGAATTTTTTCAGAATCTTGTCTCCTTTCAGGGTCTTTGCTTGATTCTGCAGAAGAGTATGATACTATGTACTGGTACCCTGGTCCATCGTGTAAAGGTCCAACTGTTTTATCTCCTTCTTTATATTTTTTCCACATAGTTTTTGCTTTTAATTTCCTTTCTTGAGTTACCTCTTTGTCTTCTAAATCTGGTTTCCTTCTTTCTTCAATTTCTGGTCTTTTTTCTTCAAGTATGGGCCTTCTTCTTCCTTCAGACTCTTGCTCTGATCTCCAGTTTCTAGGGTTACGGTCTTCACTTCTCTCGAACATTGCCATTTCTCTTGTAAGAGCCTCAGGCAGATAATTCTTGTCTCCTGCAACCATTTCAACATCATAATCATATTGTGTTAGAAACATTTGCCATCTAAGAACTCTTCCTCTATCCGCTGCATCTGTGAGTTTATAGTTCTTAAAGTTTTTTACTCTTTTGTTATCCGTTCTAACTAGAAATTTATTTTCTAAAAAGGCTTCTGCTCCTTTAATGGATTTTATCAGGGCTATAACTTCTTTGTCTCCTGTGGAATAACTTAATTCTGCAGGATTGAATTTTCCTGACATGAATTTACAGATTTTTTCTTGATTTGTATCTGATGTGATTGCTAAAACTACTCCTGCCCAGTAATAATCGTTTGCATCTGTCTGCAAAATGATTAGGTCAACTTCCACTACCAGCTTTGACAGAATAGCCGACGAAATTTTGGGCAAAAAAAACAATACCGGATCGGAGGAGGCCGGAGGAGGAGGGGAAGGAGGAGGAGAAGGAGGAGGCCGGAGGAGGAGGAGGAGGAGGGGAAGGAGGAGGAGGAGGAGGCCGGAGGAGGAGGAGAAGGAGGAGGAGGAGGGGAAGGAGGAGGCCGGAGGAGGAGGAGGAGGAGGAGGAGGAGGAGGAGGAGGGGAAGGAGGAGGAGGAGGAGAAGGAGGAGGAGGAGAAGGAGGAGGAGGAGGGGAAGGAGGAGGCCGAGGCCGGAGGAGGAGAGAAAAAAGGCGGGAGGAAGCGATTTAAAAGATTTAGAAGGAGAATAGCCGACGATTTAAAAGATTTCGTCGGCTATACTTAGAGAATAGCCGACGATTTAATATATTTCGTCGGCTATACTTTGGAAAATCAACAGCCGTCGGATCTGAGCCATCCAATGGCGGACAATAAAAAGGCGCGGATCGCAAGAGTTTAGCCGACGAAATATAATTTTCGTCGGCTAAACTTAGAGAATAGCCGACGATTTACAATGTTTCGTCGGCTATTCTATGAAAACATACTAAACTGCCGTTTTGAGGCCCTAAACGAACTCAAAAGCCCGAAAAAGCCCACACGTCGTGCCAAAGTGACGAGTTTGATTCCTGGCGTCGTTCCCTTTCCGGAATGGTATCACAATCATCATTCGGACGCCGGACGCCAAATCTGCAGTAAACCGCGTTTTGACTTATTTCATTATTTCGGCACACGGATTTTATCGGAATCTTGTAATTTTTCAACGTAGACGTATTTCATTATTTCGGTCATATCTTATTTGACGACATATTTGCATTTGAAGAGTGTACGTATAGTAACTATTTGAAACTACACATTCACTTAAACACTTAGTAAACAAGTTAAGGAACATTAGTGCATATGTTCCAATTTTGAATCTAAAAGTTTGGAAAATCTATTCCAACCGTCAGATATCACCGTTTAGATTAAATACATATATGGAAAAAAATCCAACTACATCTGACAACGTTTAAGGCTCGATCGGACCGGTCAACCGGGTCAGTCAAACCTCTAAACGCTTAGAAATAGTAATTGGACTGTCTAAATGAAGTTTTTTTGCTTGACCTTCAACAGATAATAGTTTCAAATCGATGAGACGGAACTAATAGTATAAAAAATTTTCTCAAAATATTTACCGAACGTCAAGCTACCCATAGGAAAACGAAAGTAAAAAACAGTTAACCGCAACATTCGGCACTCAGATTTTATCGGAATCTTGTCATTTTCAACTGTAGACGTATTTCATTATTTCGGTCATATCTTATCTGACGACATATTTGCATTTGAAGGTTGAAGCAATGGTTTGTCGATAGTGATAGAAAATGGAAGGTGCTCTTTTTTGGTTTTTTTTTTTATATCATAGCCGACGAAATCAAACATAGTACTCGTCGGCTATACTTTCAGAGAATAGGCGACGAAAATTTTAAATCGTTGGCCATTCTAGGGGTATAGCCGACGAAAAATATTTTTTAGGGACGAAAGCAAAATTCGTCGGCCATTCTAGGGGAATAGCCGACGAATTTTTTTTTTAGCGACGAAAAAAATTTTTGTCGACCGTTTTTTTTTTTTGTCGGTAAAAGGCGTTTTTCTGGTAGTGTTCTTCTGGTAACTGTAAAGGGGGGAGGTGCTTTGTGAGTTCTTTAATTTTCTTAACGGTGTTACTATCATCAGTCGTGAAGGACCATTTCTTCTTTGAGCTTGTTTTAGGAGAAAGAAGAGCAGTAAGACCACTAACTTGAGGAATAAAGTCTCTTGCAAAGTTAACTACTCCTAAAAATCTCTGAAGATATTTTGCGTCAGGAATGTGGTCAGGGAATTGACTGATTTTCTTAACGATGTGTTCTTGAAGACGGATTTCTCCATTTTTCACATGTATTCCCAGAAAGTCTATTTCTCCTTTTATAAGATGAATTTTCTTCTGTCCAAGGATGATTCCTTTCTGGACCATAAGTTTACAAATTTGCTCAAGATGCTTTAGATGTTCATTCATAGTTTTAGAGAAGACAAGAATGTCATCAATGTAAACTATGGAGAAATCTGAATATGGCTTAAAAATGTTATCCATCTTTCTCTGGAATATGAATGGTGCTTGCTTAAGACCAAATGGCATTACAAGTCATTCATAATGTCCTTGAGGAGTCCCAAAGGCTGTTAAGGCTATAGAATCATGATGCATTCTTACTTGCCAGAAGTTAGATTTTGCATCAAATTTTGAGAAAATATTTGCTCCTTTTAACATATTGATGAGGACTCTTACTTGTGCTATTTGATAGCCATCTTTTACTATTTTTTTATTGACGTCTCTATAATCTATTACCATTCACTACCAGATAGGACAGAATAGCCGACGAAAAAAATTTCGTCTACTATGCCGTCGGCTATTCCTTCTGCCGACGAAACTTTCGTCGGCTATAATTCGTCGGTAAAAGGGCGTTGGTAAAACGAATGGCCGACGAAAATAACGAAATCGTCGGATATTTTCAAGTATGGCCGACGATATTGTAAACTATAGCCAACGAAATTCGTCGGCTATTTGTTCTGAAATATAGCCTACGATTTCATCTATTTCGTCGGTTATTTTGTAGGAATATATTAATATTTTAATAGACATTAATTAGTTATAGCCGACAAAATAATGTCATTTTCGTCGGCTATAACGGTTATAGCCGACGAAATTTGGTAAAAAACGTCGGCTATAGCACTTATAGCCGACAAAATAATGCCAATATCGTCGGCTATTCTTACATTTTGCGGAAAAAAATTAAATTAATTTCTAAATTACCATTCCAAGCAACCTGCAATTCACAATGACAATCCATGCATTTACACTAACAAGAAACACGTCTAAATGACTTATTATTTAATTTGTTCCAATATACATAAAATATAACCCTAATCATCACCTAAAGCACTAAAGTCCACCACGTCATCCCCAGCATCATGCTCGTCATCCTGCTGAACGAACTCGGGAGGTTGAGGCATTGGAGGCTCAACTAACGGCTCAAACGGGGGCGGGGGTTCAAGGCCTTGTTGTTGTGCTGCGAACATAGCATACCACCAGTTTTGTTGGCCGGCGTAGTTATGTCGCCGAATTCTCGCTCATTCAGCATGCCAACTGGACATATCCAAATGATACTGATGTGTTCTGCGGTGTTGCTCCCCTGTGATCTCTGGAACTCGGCCACCAATCTTGCATTTTCTTCTGCCAATCTCTGCATTTCCCCCCTCATCTGTTGGCTGTCCCCGCCTCCCTTCTTTTGACCTCCCTTAGTGGTCTTCAGGAGCCCTATTTTAGAACTTCCCAAACTCCGGCAGTAGAATTGGTTTGACCGGTCTGGGAAGGCTGCGTCGAACATCCTCGCTGCCATTTGGACATTCGATCGGTCGACCTGGCGTAGGGCTTCTTGCAGATCTGCCTCTGAAATGTTCGGTTGTGTCTCCCGAACTACTTCCTGCAACACTTCTTCTTCGGCCCGGTTCACCCTCTCCTAATTGAACGGGAAAAAGAAAAATAATTAATATTCTAACAAATATATAATTAAGTAAAATTAATAATTTAAATTTTAAAATCGTAATCAACGACTTACGAGCTGTTCTGTCGCTTGTGGATAAGCCTTCTTGAACGTCTCCACGTACGGGTTGCTATCAGGATGATCTCTAAGCGCCTCCTCCTAATATTGTGCAAATGGCCTAGAATCACCATGATGGGAGGTTGTGTTACGGCGGCGGTTCGCAGAGTTTATCCGAGACTGTTCCTTCAAACAAATAATAAAATATTAGAAAAATGCATAAAAAAATATTAGTGTAATAATTATAAAATAATTAAACTAATAATTAAAATTTTAACAAAATAAACATTTATAGTTAAGTTTAGTATTTACCTGCATAAGTGGGTTGTTAAAGTCTACTGTCTTCAACCAACGCCACTCGTACTCCTAGAACATGAACTCTCTTGGAGTACCCATACGACCACGGTTGTCGTATTCGGTAAAGTGGGTACGGAGCTCGTTCTTCCACTCTTTGAACCTACAGAAAAAACAAAAGTGCATTAGAAATATTATTAATATCATAAAATATTTCAAATTATAAGATGAGGAATTCCCAACGTACCTCGAGTTCTACATCGCGTCCGCCCAAGCCTGCTTGTGTTCGGCAATCTCGAAGTATGCCTGAAAGATAATATTTTGTTAGTTTTAAATTATAACAATACCGAAAATTATTAAATATTACGATAAAGAAATTAAGTTTTTTAAATTACTCACCGACGCCGCGTTGTTTACCTCCCTCTTGATCTCTTCCGGCACATCAGCCCACCGTGTCCACAACATAGGGACTCTATCCCTAATCAGTGCCCCCACGCAAACCGCGTAATCGCGGCGTTTTTTTCCCCTGAACCTCCTGATTAGGGGTTCGTTGATCTGGATCCTCCCCCTGCTCTCAACAGTTCTCCTGTGCGTGTCAAAACATATGACACCTCTCGTATTCCTACTTGAACTGCTAGCGGCTGTTCCTATCACATAAACGACGATTGGTTAATAAAATTAAATATTAGTGCGTTAATTTTAATAAAACATTTAATTAATAAAATCAAATGTTACCTGAACTCGATGACCCATCTGTCGACTTTCCTTTTCTCCTCGCCGAAATCAGGAGCTCAGGTCTCTCAAATGGCTGCTGATGGTATGCCTCCGCAACACTCACGTACTGAAGCATATCAGGCCATATGGGCACACCACGAAAGTCGACCTCGGGTATCGCAGCAATGTTGTACGGGAGGTAGAGCTGATTTTGGAGAGTAGGCTCCTCAGTTGAGTCAGCAGTAGACGGCGCCAGACTCGTCATCGGCTCCCGATGAACCTCAGGCATACGGACCTGAGGAACGTCTGGAGCTATCTCGTCCTGAAATAGCTGCCTACTGGACCTCGGAGCATCTGGCCCGAGAGGGGGACGTGAACTGCTCGACGGCCGCCCCGCCTGGAGAAGGGTCTGGTGCCGAGAACTCACAGTCCTCCGTGGCTGGGATGAATCCACACTCCTCCGCGGCTGGCTGGTGGTCCTCTCAGGCTGGATAAGGGTCTTCTCGGAGTCTCCGGAACTGGCAGAACTTCCAGAACCCCTAGATCTGGAAGAACGACGGCCTCCGAATAACTATCTGAGTGCATCGGCCATCTAGAGCTTGAGGCATTAATACATTAATTAATATTAAATTATATTACATTAAATAACAAATTCTAATTAATATAATAACCAATAATACTAACATATTTTAAAACATACTAACAAATTAATATTTAAATTTTAACTAATTTTAAATAATACTAACCATTAACCTAAATATAACCATTTATATACAAATATAACTATATTTCATTATTAACATATATATATATACATACAAATAACCATTTATATATTAACAAAAATATAACCATTTATATAATTAGGCTACCAATTTATATATATAATTAATTTAATAATTTATATATAACAATTAAAATATACATTAACATATAACCAATATTAACAAATATATAACAATTTATATAATTAATCTACAAATTTATATATATAATTAATCTAACAATTTATACATATAACCAATATATATAACAATTTAACACACACTTAAATATCTAAATTATATACCTAAATTATAAAATTAAAATAAATTGAAAAAAAAAACAAAAAAAAACCTTCGGATCTGTTTTGGCGGAGGAGGAGGAGGGGAAGGAGGAGGAGGTGGCCGGAGGAGGTGGAGGAGGCCGGATTTCGGGTCTAGGGTTATGTTGACAGTAACCACAGAGGGGCTACAGCAGGGCCACATGGACGGGAGCCGAAGCTCGCATGCAATAATAACCCTACAAAATATCGTTAGTAGTATGAGCAAGTAGGGATCGTTCTAGGCCGGGGATTAAGGGTACCTGAGATATGAAATTGTTAGACACAAACATATATCCACATATTTACAAAACGTCACTTATGGGGGAATAGGCTCGGCAGCAATGCTGCCCTAGAACTAGGTACGGCAATAAGAAAAGAAAAACAGAAAATTAAAAACCTAAGACTAATATTTACAAGTGATCATCATCTTTCACAAAACATTTAGCACAAAAGACTCTTTAACATGTAGATTAATATGCAAGAAGATAAGGAACAAATATGAATGTTGTTTCGACTCAACCAATTTCGATCCCAATTAGAGCCTACGAGGTCATCTAATCGTTGATTACTAGAGTCTTAAGATTAACTACGAGTATAATCCTAAGGTATGTGTTAACCGATTTTACTGGGCCAACAATTAAGCACATGAATCACAAATCGAAGACAAGCGAACAAGTAGGGTCGTCAATCCTCTTATTATCTTGCAAGTTCTAAGGTTATTTACTCTAAGTGAGCATGCGATTAAGAAAACTACGAGTATGACTCAACCACAAAACTCTAGCCCATGAAACCTAGCACTTAGAATTACATGCAAACAACAAATGCTTAAACAAAACTAGTGTGTCGATTTAATGCCCTAACCTTAGATTACTAATTGAATTAAGTTCTCAAACAACATAGCATACCTATTGTCCTAGTTATCAAACATAAAAATCCACAAGTCATATATCACAAATTAACATGCGAAACATATAATTTATAAAACCAAAATTGATTCATACATAGACATACAAATCATCACCAAAAATTCATGAGTGTTTCATAGACAAAACTTAAACATAACTAAACAAAAATACTAAACCGAAGTAGGGAGTGGATCACACTTTGAGACACCTTGAGAGCTTCACTTGGTGTGGATCCGGCGATGTATGGAAGATGGAATGAGGCTGCACGGGTCAAGGGTGGCTCGGCAGGGAAGTTTTCCAAGTTTCGGCAGAAGCTTGGATGGTGGTGGTGATGGGTTTCGGTTTAGGGTTTTTGTCTAGGATCTTTGGTGAATTTTGGTAGAGTTTCGGCCTTGTGTTTAGCTTGAGATGAGATGATTTTTCTGTAGGAAAAAGTGGGGTATTTATAGAGAATAGGGGAGGGGTGCCGGCAGCCCTTAAGCAAAGAGGAGTTAGAAAACCTAGTTCAATAAGGTTTTGCAACCTTCCTTTCTTAGTCCAATTAGGTTTTCTTTTCTGAATTTTTCTTCAAGGCTTGAGCTTCACATCTTCATGGACTTCTTATATGGTCTTGGACTTCAATTGATAAGCTTTGATCCACCAAAAATGCCCCACAATGCCGGCAGCATAATTTGTATCCGATCTGCCCCAAATCGGCAGCTTTTCCTAGTCAAGCTAGGAGACTTGATTTCTTCTTGTTTTTCTTCGATGTCATGGCCAAGTGTCATCCTCCTTCCTTCCATATGCTTGGGATGTCTTCACAAATGCCTTTGTACATCATATGGTCCATTGAAATGAAGCACTTGTGAAAAGGAAGCAATCAGTCCCTGGAATCGGCAGCTTTGACCTTGTCGCAGTAAATCCAGCATATCTCCACCTTCGGAGCTCCGATTGATGCGATTCCAAGTCTCACGTAAACTATACACATATGGCCATCTCCCCATGAAATATGTCGGCCAAATTCCATGTAAGTCGTCTGGAATGAATTTTCGAATTTGGGGCAAAGTCCCAGGAAAATCCTGTAGCCCCTGGATTGGAATGTTCGGACTGCCGTTTTGCAGCCAACTTTTGGGTGACTTCCCGAACTCCGATTGATCTGAAATTTTAACACAGAATTCCTCAACATATGAATATTAAGCACATAAAATTTCATTGAATTCGGACAAGGATAGATCATACTTTTGCTCATCTCAAAATCGCGAAAAAGACATATTTTACACTATTTTCCAGATTTCTCAAACTTAGTCATTTTTCGGATTCTTAACCATTTTTCACAAAACTCTACCAAAACGACACTAACTACATTATGACTCAATCTTAGACAAATAAGGGTTAAACAAAGCATAAACGAGGGCATAAACATATAATATCGTTGCACATTGTGCTCCTATCAACTACCCCACACTTATCCTTTGCTAGTCCCTTAGCAAACTAAATTAAACTAAGACTCAAAACAAACTATTGCCCCTAACAATTTGTCTCAGGCTTGTATGTACACATAGCTTTCAAGTTAATGCATGAGAATGCTAAGCACGAAAATTCCAAGCTTCATGAACATGTGACATCAATATGAACATGTAAGAGCAAAAAGGTAAGCATGTAAACATGTTAAGCTAATTCAAATCACCTCACTAGGCATACTCTCTTCTTTTCTCTCGAAGCATGGTTATTCACACATAAGTATATGCAAGCGAAAGATCATGAATTACAAAGAGTGACTTGCACATATCAAAGAAACGAAGGCACTTTGTGAATTTTTATGGAAAAACCTCATATGAGAACTATATGCACCAATGAACCAAAACCATAAGCTTACTCTTGAGATAATCTCCACAAATCAAGTTTAACCATCTTAAGAATCATGAAAAAGATCAATAAAAAGGGTTGTAATGGGGCTAGGCTAAGAGGTATTCGATATTTGGATAAGGAGGCTCAAAAACGTCACCATGCGCTTTAGCAAAGCTCGAATCTCCTTATGTCTTCTCGCCGAAAGGGTCAATTTTCATCATGTTGGACCCATACTTCATTTTTTTTTCTTCCCATAAAACATTACAACAATAATCTAGACAATAGCCATACACAAAAATTTTCT
This sequence comes from Potentilla sterilis, assembly GCA_963682095.1. Lineage (NCBI taxonomy): Eukaryota > Viridiplantae > Streptophyta > Magnoliopsida > Rosales > Rosaceae > Potentilla > Potentilla sterilis. The sequence continues at coordinate 16,298,484 of OY821766.1, read as the reverse complement.
TTTCATGTCTATGCCGTACCCCTATTCTTTTTCTTCTTCTCTCGGTTTCTTTCATTTTTTTTTCTTTTGGTCCGAGAATTCTTTTCTTTTCTTTTCCTAAGGCACGGCATGTATACATAAATTCATGGCTAAGTCTACCCCACACTTGTTCTTCTTCATCACACACGCGAAAACGCCTTCAAAATTCAAGCTTTGCCAATACTTTGATCAAGGGTAAAGGCACAACTATACTAAGCTCATGGAAAGTGTTTAAAGATGATGAAAGAAAAGGCTCAACATAGGCTCAAAGGGGTTTACTAAGGTGTCCCACGACGGGCTCCAATTAGGGCTCATGCTTTATTTGGCAATGGTGGTAAACCTAAATGATCTTTATTCAATCACATTCAAAATCAAGGTATTTTATGATTAAAATGTTTCGAAAATCTACAAGAGTAAGTTCTAGCATACTAGAGTTCATTAAAAGCTATGGCACATAGTCATCGAATATGCAAAGAATTATGAGGTTTCATGCTTCCTATGAATCTATCGAATTTTTATCTTTTTTTTTTTTATCGCTCAAGAAGAAAGCAAATTGGCACTAAAGCTCACATAGGTTATAATCGAAATAAATTAGCTAAAACATACATGCTTAATAATCAACAAGTCCTACATGCTCCTACCAATGCACATAATCCATGAAACTTACAATTTTAAAGGTATGCACAACCATCATCTATGTATGCAAAGAGGAGAAAAACATCATTGACATAATAGGGGCATCCTAAGACTCGAAACAAATAAATTTAAACACTCTATTTTTATGGAACAATTTTCTGAATTTTTCTCTTCTAAACTAAGCACACAAAAACATTAAACAAAAACGGAATACGTTATCCCACCCCACACTTAGAAAATTACATTGCCCTCAATGTAAGCACAAAACAATATCAACGAATTTCCTAAGCATGCAATCGACTAACATATACCAACATATCATCACAAATCAAAGAAAAAGAGAAGGGTTAAGAAATTTCAAACTCTCGGTGATGGCTCCTTCACTTTTCTTTGATCGACATGGGTTGCCTCCCAAGTAGCGCTTTGTGTTTATAGTCCATAGCCTAGACTTTTCACCGTGTTTTGCATGTGTTCATCGTGCTCCAAAGCATCCCAAATCGGCAAGAAGAAGGTCAAAGAGAAGATGGTTGCATAGTGTATCCGATTCGGCAATGGAAGAAGTGCTCGTATCCGGCTGCGTGTCCGGCTCTGTTTCTGCCGTGTCTGGCGTATCTGGTGACGTGTCCACCTTGGCTCCGGTCTCTTGTGCTCGTGTATCAACCCTGCCGGCAATGGCAGGTCCGGCAGGGGGTGTGGGCTCGGCAGGCAGCAGTGGCTGCCGCTCGGCAGCATGAGTTGGTGAAGCTCGGCTCGGTGGTGGTGGTGGGGCGGGGTAGACGGTGGTTTCTTCCACCGTATGTTCTTGAAAGGACGAGTAATAGGGCTTGAGGCGATGTCCGTTTACCTTGAAAGCCTTGCTTGTGATTGGACTCTGAATTTCGATAGCTCCATGGGGAAAAACTTGAGTAACAATGAAAGGGCCTACCCATCTAGAGCGAAGCTTACCCGGAAAAAGTCGAAGTCTTGAGTTGAATAAAAGAACTTGTTGCCCAACTTCAAACTTTTTCCTTCGAATCATCTTATCATGATAGGCTCGTGTCTTCTCCTTATAAATCCAAGCGGCGTCATAGGCTTCATTACGGATTTCTTCAAGTTCGTTGAGTTGAAGCTTTCTATGAAGACCGGCATCATCAATGTTCATGTTAAAGGCCTTTATTGCCCACCATGCCTTGTGCTCTAATTCAACCGGTAAGTGACAGGCTTTGCCATAAACTAACCGAAAAGGGGACATACCAATCGGTGTCTTGTATGCGGTCCTATAAGCCCACAAAGCATCATCGAGACGATCACTCCAATCCTTCCTTGAAGGTCCAACCGATTTCTCCAATATATGCTTGATCTCTCGATTACTTACCTCAGCCATACCACTTGTTTGGGGGTGATAAGGTGTAGACACCTTATGTGTGACTCCATACTTCTTCAACAAGGCTTCAATGGTGCGGTTACAAAAATGGGATCCTCCATCGCTAATCAAGACTCTTGGAACTCCAAAACGTGAAAAGATGTTGGTCTTGAGAAATTTGGCTACCACCTTGGCATCATTGGTGCGTGTAGCCTTGGCTTCGATCCACTTTGACACATAATCCACCGCAAGCAATATGTAGAGAAAACCCTTACTTGAAGGAAACGGTCCCATGAAATCAATACCCCATAAATCAAAAATTTCTACCTCAATGATAGGCGTGAGTGGCATTTGGTCTCTAGCTCCAATGTTCCCCATTCTTTGACATCTATCACAAGCTTTGCAAAACATGAAAGCATCCTTGAAAATCGTAGGCCAAAAGAAACCACAATTAAGTACCTTCAAAGCCGTCTTCTTTGGTCCAAAATGTCCACCACAAGCTTCGCTATGACAAAAAGCAAGGATGGAGCGATGCTCATTCTCCGGCACACATCTTCTAATAACTTGATCACCACATTGCTTTCATAAGTACGGATCATCCCACAAGAAGTGTCGAGCTTGTTTCCTTATCCTCTTTTGTTGGTGGCTCGGCAACTCTTTGGGAAATCGGTTTGTGGCTAGAAAATTTGCAATGTCGGCATACCAAGGCTCAAGTACTTCAAGTCGAAAAAGTTGCTCATCCGGAAAGGATTCTAATAGGGGCAGCCAATCCTCCTCTTGAACAAGTCTACTCAAATGATCGGCCACAACATTCTCTACTCCTTTCTTGTCTTTTATCTCAATGTCGAACTCTTGAAGCAAAAGAATCCATCGAATAAGCCTCGGCTTAGCATCCTTCTTCGTCATAAGATATCTCAAAGCGGCATGATCACTATAAACAATAACTTTGGAATTCAAAAGATATGATCGAAATTTTTCCAAAGCAAAGATTACCGCTAAGAGTTCCTTCTCCGTTGTTGTGTAGTTGAGTTGTGCATCGTTGAGAGTCCTTGAAGCATAGTAAATGGCGCATGGCTTCTTTTCAATTCGTTGTCCAAGTACCGCTCCAAGTGCATAATCACTAGCATCACACATCAACTCAAACGGCTCATCCCAATTAGGGGATACAAGTATAGGTGCCGAGCACAATATAGCCTTCAATCGGCAAAAGGCTCTCTCACATGCTTCCGACCACTCAAACGTTACCTCCTTTTGTAACAAGTTGCTCAATGGCTTGGCAATTGAAGAGAAGTCTTTGATAAATCGTCGATAAAACCCCGCATGGCCAAGAAAACTTCTCACATCCTTCACACACCTAGGGCTCGGCAATGCTTGAATTAGCTCTACCTTGGCTTTGTCAACCTCTAAGCCTCTTGCCGAAATTATGTGCCCTAGAACAATGCCTTGCGTGACCATGAAGTGACACTTCTCCCAATTGAGCACAAGATTTGTCTCTACACACCTCTCAAGTATCTTCTCCAAGTTCCCCAAACATGCATCGAAGGTGCCTCCATACACACTAAAATCATCCATAAACACTTCGATAATGTCTTCAATAAAATCTGAGAAGATAGCATACATACATCTTTGAAAAGTGCCGGGTGCGTTGCAAAGTCCGAATGGCATCCTCCGATAAGCAAACGTGCCAAATGGACAAGTAAAAGTGGTCTTCTCTTGATCATCCGGGTGTATCATGATTTGATTATAACCACTATATCCATCAAGAAAGCAATAATAAGAATGACCGGCTAACCTCTCTAGCATTTGATCCATAAACGGCAAAGCCATGTGATCCTTCCTTATTGTAGCATTGAGCTTCCTATAATCGATGCACATCCGATGACCGGTTACAAGTCTTTGTGGCACAAGCTCATTCTTCTCATTCTTGACAACCGTTACACCACTCTTCTTCGGCACTACTTGCACGGGAGATATCCACTTACTATCCGAAATTGGGTAGATTACCCCACAATCAAGCAACTTGATAATCTCTTCTTTCACAACTTTCATCATGGGAGGGTGAAGTCGACGTTGAGCTTCCTTTGTCGGCTTAGCTCCTTCTTCCAACAAAATACGATGAACACAAGTAGTAGGGCTTATTCTCTTGATATCCGCTAAGGTCCAACCTATGGCGGTCTTGTACTTCTTAAGCACACAAATCAAATCATCCTCTTGCTTCTTACTAAGCATTGAAGACACAATAACCGGTAGTGTGTCTCCTTCTCCAAGATAAGCATATTTCAAGTGACTAGGGAGTTCTTTTAGTTCTAACTTTGGGGCCTCTTCCACACTTGGTCGAAATTTTGTTGTGGCACTTGGAATTGACAAAAACAAGTTCTTCGGAAATATTGGTGTGGCGTCTAGCTCGGCAGCCACCTCTCTAAGGCTCGGCAACATTGTGTATGGCTCGGCATATATGGCTGCCGTGGCACTCTCTTGCTCGGCATGACTGCTTGGCTCGGCCTCCTCTTGCACGGCGTGGCTTGGCTTGGTTCTCTTCATAACTCGTTCTCCCTTCTTGTCAAATCCGACCCCTTGCTCAATCGCTAATTGCTATGCGTCGAGCGAGGTCGACATAACTTGTTCGACCTCCTCCAAAACATCAATGGCACAACCCTCCTTCAAATCAACATTAGGGAACTTCATGGCATCAAACACATTGAACTTTATCACCTCACCATCAAATTCCATAGTTAGGTTGCCCTCGGCTACATCAATCTTTGTGCGCGCGGTCCTCATAAATGGTCGCCCTAAAAGCAATTGAGTGTTGTTGACCGGCGAATCCTCCATCTCAACCACATAAAAATCGGCGGGGAATATCAATTGGTTGACTTGCACCAACACATCCTCTACATAGCCCTCCGGATATTTGCTTGAGCGATCCGCAAGTTGAATGATGACATTATCTTTCTTGAGAGGCCCTATACTCAACGTTTGATACACATTGAGTGGCATGACATTGATCGATGCTCCCAAATCCAACATAACATCATCAAATCGTGTATTGCCTATAACACAAGGCACATTGAAGCTTCCCGGATCCTTCATCTTTGGTGGCAACTTTCTTTGAATAACGGCCGACACCGTCTCGCTCATAGTCACCACACGAGTCTCTCTAGTATGCCTTCTAGCCGTGCAAAGCTCCTTCAAAAATTTAGCATACTTTGGCACTTGCTTAATGCACTCCAACAAAGGAATGTTGACTTGCACTTTCCGAAAAATCTCCAACACCTCTTCATCGGATTTGTCCTTCTTTGTTCTAGCAAAACGAGAAGGGAATGGAATGCTAGATGATGGCACACCTCCCTTGCTTGCTTGGCTCGGCAATACCTCATTCTTGGATGTGGCGGGATCGTACTCAAGCTCGTTACGCAGCCCCCTATCTCTCTTATTATGGCCGGCATCATTACCTTGCTCGGTATTCAAGCTCTTCTCGGCAGCACCATCATGATACTCGGCAGTGTGTCTCTCGGATGCAGCCCTGCCGGCAGCATTATGCTCGGCAGCATCCTTCTCGGCTTCCTCAAGGTGGCTGCCGGCAATGACAGGTCCGGCAGCCCCTTCGTCATCCTCAATACCCTGAAAAGTTACTCGCTTCTTCTTTGGACTTGTTGGAGGAAACAACTCTCTTCCGCTACGAGTTTGAATCACTTTTGCTTGCTCGCTCCTCGGATTGGGAATAGTATTGCTTGGCAACTTCCCTTGCTCATTAAACCTTCCCATAAAATCCACAACTTGCCCCATTTGAGTCTTGAGTTCACCAATGTCCTTTTGATGATTTTGTTGCCCCGCGAGTAATGCTTGAGTAGCACTTGACAAAGATTGAAGCAAAGCATCGTAATTAGGATTGCTCGGCGCCGCTTGGCCTTGGCCTTGGCTCGGCCCTGCTTGTGGCTGGTTCGGCAGTGCAGCAAAGTGTCCTTGGTTCGGCATGTATGGCTGCCGAGGCACGAATGGTGGCCTCGGTGCAAATGGCGCTCCTCCCTCTCTCGGTTGCATAGGTGCCCTAAACACATTGTCATTGTTCGCCCATCGAAAGTTCGGATGATCATTGAACCTTGGATTGAAATTTCCAAAACGTTGGCCTCCTTGAAAGCCAATGGCATTGCACTCCTCAACTCCCTCACTAACTCCAAATTGAGGGCATTGTTCGGTCTCATGGCCCTCGGTGCAAATTCCACAAACACTAGCACGCTTCTTCATCAAATTACTCACCAAGTCGGTAAGCTTGTCCACTTTCTCCTCTAACTTTGAGCTAGAAGACGTCTCATGCACTTTTTCATTCCTTTGCACATTGCCTCGTGCCATGTCAAATTGTTGGTTGTTCAAAGCACGAACTTCCAACAAACTTCTTGCCGCTCCGGCATTTAACTCCAAAAAGCTACCTCCCGCGGCCGAGTCAAGAAACTCTCTCTCCATGACGCGCAATCCCTCATAAAAATATTGTAGCAAGAGCCCATCGCTAATGCCATGCGATGGACACAAGGAAACTAGGGACTTGAACCTCTTGTAGTAGTCGAAGAAAGTCTCATCTCCGGCTTGCTTCACACTTGTAATTTGCTTCCTCAGATCAGTGATACGTGAAGCAGGAAAGTACTTGAGTAGAAACTCATCCATCATAGAACTCCACGAAACAATGCGACCACTAGGCACTTCAAACAACCACTCCTTTGCTTGATCTTCTATAGAAAACGGAAATGCCTTCATTTTGAAGTGTTGCAAATCGGTCCCTCTTGGACACATAGACTCCGTGGTGAAGTTAAACCACTGCAGATGCTTGTTAGGATCCTCACTCGGCATCCCATAAAACGACTTCAGCTTATGGAGGAATCCACTCCTCAATTCAATCTCTCCAGTCTTGTCAGCTTCCAAGGGAGGATAAGTGATATTAGAAGGAGCAACTCCAGCTCCAGCAACATGTCCATTCTGTGACCTGATTGATGCCATGATCTCTTCTTCTTCTTCTAGTTCGGCAAAGACTTCAAATTCTGGATTTTGAAGATCACACGACGATGACACAACTGAAGGTGAGCTCGGCTCTGATGATGAAATGGACGGCACTAATGGTGAACTCGGCAAGGATGATGATACTGATGAACTGGTTGGTGACGATGGCGGTAATGGCACAAAACGAGCAATAGCGAGTTCTTGCTCTAAACGTTGCAAACGGCCTTGAAGATCTCTTGCCCAAATACTAGATTCGGACATGCACTATTTCTGAAATTTGCAACATTTAAACAAGTTAGAACCTCGTAAAGAAATAGAAGACAAGAATATACATCATTACAAGCCACGACATTGGTGATTACACAACAAATTTCAACAATACTACACAATTTCACAATCGGCACACACAAGAACATACGGCAATAATGCACGATTTCGGCAAAGCACACATATACAATCGGCACAAGAGAAGAAAAATCAAAACGTTCATGATCATGTAATCGCTAGGTCTAATTTCTTTTAAATTTGTTCTAACTCTCGAAGTACGTGGAGCAGAGGAGATAACGGTGCAATGGACTGATACAGCCCCCGGTAGTATCATGCTTAATCCGATATACCTCAAGAGTTTGAACCACACAACATGTTTTATCTTCGAAGAAAATAGGCCACATATGTCAAGTTATGTTCTAGCGTCTAAAGTGAGGTGATGCTTCGGCACAAGCTGTCGACTAGGTCGAGCGTGCTCTACTTTTCAAAGGCGGTGTCGTTAAGATTCACGGAGGGCAAGCCCCCTACAGGAACCAGGCAGGACTCGTTGTTGGACACCACGGAGGGCGAACCCCCTATCGACTCACTCACCGAGAATGAACATCAATCTATGGGCCTTGAGATCCAGTTAAACAAACCTGAGAACCATATCTATGAAACTAACTTGCCCCATACTTGGTAAACAAACTCGGGTCCTAGCAGTCTACAAGTGTTGATTAAAACCGCCCTCAACCTCATAGAAGTAATACTATTACCGAAGAAACGCTTATATGCGTGGGGGGGAAGTATCCCGCGTTTCCCAATCTACATAGAAACGCCCTCCGACATAGCACCATTCACATGAAGGGTTTTGGTTATGATCAACAAAAGAGGCTTCACCTACATGTTACACTTTAGAAACTACAATAAACTCAAACATACACAATACTATTAACTCCCTAGAAATTAAACTAAGTGATTACCAACATACATCAATATACATCATGCAACTTTCAAAATTTAAACTCTACATGCCGAAGCATATTTCTACTTTACAAAATCCCAAAATAAAAGTAAAAATTACAACTTTACAATTATACAACAAAAATTTCCAGCAAACATATATACACAACAATAACATAAAACAAGCTTTTATAATCCCCGGCAACGGCGCCAAAAATTGGACGGGAGCCGAAGCTCGCATGCAATAATAACCCTACAAAATATCGTTAGTAGTATGAGCAAGTAGGGATCGTTCTAGGCCGGGGATTAAGGGTACCTGAGATATGAAATTGTTAGACACAAACATATATCCACATATTTACAAAACGTCACTTATGGGGGAATAGGCTCGGCAGCAATGCTGCCCTAGAACTAGGTACGGCAATAAGAAAAGAAAAACAGAAAATTAAAAACCTAAGACTAATATTTACAAGTGATCATCATCTTTCACAAAACATTTAGCACAAAAGACTCTTTAACATGTAGATTAATATGCAAGAAGATAAGGAACAAATATGAATGTTGTTTCGACTCAACCAATTTCGATCCCAATTAGAGCCTACGAGGTCATCTAATCGTTGATTACTAGAGTCTTAAGATTAACTACGAGTATAATCCTAAGGTATGTGTTAACCGATTTTACTGGGCCAACAATTAAGCACATGAATCACAAATCGAAGACAAGCGAACAAGTAGGGTCGTCAATCCTCTTATTATCTTGCAAGTTCTAAGGTTATTTACTCTAAGTGAGCATGCGATTAAGAAAACTACGAGTATGACTCAACCACAAAACTCTAGCCCATGAAACCTAGCACTTAGAATTACATGCAAACAACAAATGCTTAAACAAAACTAGTGTGTCGATTTAATGCCCTAACCTTAGATTACTAATTGAATTAAGTTCTCAAACAACATAGCATACCTATTGTCCTAGTTATCAAACATAAAAATCCACAAGTCATATATCACAAATTAACATGCGAAACATATAATTTATAAAACCAAAATTGATTCATACATAGACATACAAATCATCACCAAAAATTCATGAGTGTTTCATAGACAAAACTTAAACATAACTAAACAAAAATACTAAACCGAAGTAGGGAGTGGATCACACTTTGAGACACCTTGAGAGCTTCACTTGGTGTGGATCCGGCGATGTATGGAAGATGGAATGAGGCTGCACGGGTCAAGGGTGGCTCGGCAGGGAAGTTTTCCAAGTTTCGGCAGAAGCTTGGATGGTGGTGGTGATGGGTTTCGGTTTAGGGTTTTTGTCTAGGATCTTTGGTGAATTTTGGTAGAGTTTCGGCCTTGTGTTTAGCTTGAGATGAGATGATTTTTCTGTAGGAAAAAGTGGGGTATTTATAGAGAATAGGGGAGGGGTGCCGGCAGCCCTTAAGCAAAGAGGAGTTAGAAAACCTAGTTCAATAAGGTTTTGCAACCTTCCTTTCTTAGTCCAATTAGGTTTTCTTTTCTGAATTTTTCTTCAAGGCTTGGGCTTCACATCTTCATGGACTTCTTATATGGTCTTGGACTTCAATTGATAAGCTTTGATCCACCAAAAATGCCCCACAATGCCGGCAGCATAATTTGTATCCGATCTGCCCCAAATCGGCAGCTTTTCCTAGTCAAGCTAGGAGACTTGATTTCTTCTTGTTTTTCTTCGATGTCATGGCCAAGTGTCATCCTCCTTCCTTCCATATGCTTGAGATGTCTTCACAAATGCCTTTGTACATCATATGGTCCATTGAAATGAAGCACTTGTGAAAAGGAAGCAATCAGTCCCTGGAATCGGCAGCTTTGACCTTGTCGCAGTAAATCCAGCATATCTCCACCTTCGGAGCTCCGATTGATGCGATTCCAAATCTCACGTAAACTAGACACATATGGCCATCTCCCCATGAAATATCTCGGCCAAATTCCATGTAAGTCGTCAGGAATGAATTTTCGAAGTTGGGGCAAAGTCCCAGGAAAATCCTGTAGCCCCTGGATTGGAATGTTCGGACTGCCGTTTTGCAGCCAACTTTTGGGTGACTTCCCGAACTCCGATTGATCTGAAATTTTAACACAACATTCCTCAACATATGAATATTAAGCACATAAAATTTATTGAATTCGGACAAGGATAGATCATACTTTTGCTCATCTCAAAATCGCGAAAAAGACATATTTTACACTATTTTCCAGATTTCTCAAACTTAGTCATTTTTTGGATTCTTAACCATTTTTCACAAAACTCTACCAAAACGACACTAACTACATTATGACTCAATCTTAGACAAATAAGGGTTAAACAAAGCATAAACGAGGGCATAAGCATATAATATCGTCGCACATTGTGCTCCTATCACCACAGACCCGCAGCTAGTGTACCAGGGGCCGGTCCAGCACCCGCGACCGGATCACCAGCACCCGGACCCGGGGTCCAACAGTCTACCTTGCGACCAGGGGCCCGGGGACCGGGGGCGCTAGTCTGCCAGAAAGGTCACCAGAGCTGCCCTTTGGTGTGCGAACAGAAGGAAACCAGTCCCACATCGAAGGGTGAGACTAGACCTGGCTCCCGGCCACCTATATAAGGGCCTCAACTACCCTCATTAATAGGTAAGTGATCTTTCCTACCGCTTATATACGTGCTTAAGCTTCTATTCATTCCAACCATACTAACTTAGGCATCGGAGAGGAGAAGACCGGCCCGCCCGGTATTCCCTTAGTAAGCAGGTTTACAGGAGATCACGCTTGGATTCGTCTGTCTCTACCAGGACTACGGGTTTGTGCAGAAACAATTGGCGCCGTCTGTGGGAAACTTGGACAAAAAACCACGTAAGCAGTACCAATGGCAGAAAGCTCAGAGGCAGGCCAGGAAAGAAATACCACCGAGGAGCAGCGTGTTGCACCAGTGCAAGCGCTCATCTCCACCCCGGTCGTCGTGCGGGAGCAGCGCGGCGACCAGGGCAATCAGGAAGGCGGGAGCTGTGGGAGGCCGACCAACACGCCGAGGCCATACCATGATAGCTCGCGCGGGAAAGGCCCGGTAGAGGGCGACAGGCCAGCGCACCGGGGCCATACCATGATAGCTCGCTCGGGAAAAGCCCGGTAGAGGGCGACATGCAAGCGCACCGGGGCTTTTCGCTGACATTCTCGGATGATCCGAGCGATCGGGAGAAGAGCCCGCTCGGCAACAGCGACCGGGACACCATGTACAGCCCCGACCGGCACGATATGGCTGGGGAGATACAGGCGATGGCAGCAGAAGTCGGTCGCCTGCGCGAGGATGGCGACCGAGATAGAGCCAAATCCAATGCCTGGTATGAGGAAATGGAGGCGGTGAACGCTGCCCTGGTAGCCGCCCTGGAGAGAGGACAGCAGCGCAACGACGCTATGACCAGGGCACAGGCAACCCCGCCAGGACAATCTCAGCGGTTTGAGGCGGGGCAGTCATCGGGCGGGAGGCCCAGTAATCCCGAGCGAACGGATTCACCGGCCGGCACGGCCCCGCCAAAGAGCACGCCGACGCCCCGCCAACCACACAATTCATTTGAGGATGAAGTTGTGACCCCGACTGCACGGGCATTGCAGATACTCGCCGACACTGTGTCGGATCTGAAGGCCCAAATGGAGGCCAACGAGAGAAGGGCGGCGCGGCCGATGGAAGGCACGCGATTCAACGAGCGCATGGGCCATTTCTCACACCGGGTTCTGGAATCGGGGAGGTCTGGTAACCAGAAATCCCTAAAGCTCACCTACTCAGGGTCCGGCTGCCCGTACCAGCACCTGGACAGTTTCCGATTCCAGACGTGCGCCAAGGGCTATTCCGATGCAGTATGCTGCAACATTTTCCAGGAAACTCTGTCTGGAGAGGCGCTCAGCTGGTTCTATGAGCTTCTGGCGAACTCAATCGAGACATTCGAACAGTTGGCCGACCGGGTTGTAGGCCGCTTCATCCTCCGGGTCGAGGGAGCCCTGACATCGACCATCCTCTTCCACTGCATGCAAGCGCCCGGCAAGGAGCTGAGGACGTTTGTCAACCGCTGGCAGACGGCGACGGCCAGGGTCTGGAACCTCGACAAGAGTATCGCCGAGATGGCGTTCAAATAAGGGTTTGCGCCAGTAAAATTTTCCTACGCCGTACGGGTGGAACTCCCGCAGGGGTATGACGAGCTAATGGCAATGGCCATCAGGCATGCTCAGGCCGACCACGAAACGTACGGCCAGCACTTACTGAAAAGAAAGGGGGACGAGCAGCAGGAAGACCACCCCCGGGAGGAGCACCCCCCGCCCGGCCAAGAAGACAAGGCCAGCCAGCGGAGTGAGAACCGAGCTGCCCGGCCGAGCCGGCCCAGCAAAAATTGGGGGCAACGGCAGCAGGGTCCCTATCATGATAAACCCCAGGGCGAGCACAAGCCGGCGCAGTACCGGCAAGAATGCCCCCTGGCAAACATACCAGCAGAACCGGCTGGTCAAGAGGTCTTCACCACTCTCACCTCTTCATACGAGGACATCTTGCACGAGAACGGGAACATCATTCCCCCGCCGCCCAGGAGAAAGTACCCAAAGGAGAAACTTACCACAGCGCAAATGGGCAAGTACTGCTCCTATCATGATGAAGCTACTCATCGAACGAGCAAGTGCTTTGCTCTCAAGACAGCAGTGGAGGGTTTGATTAGTAACGGCCAGCTCCAGCGGTATATAGGGGAAAGGAGAGCAGATCCCGACCTGGAGCAAGGCCAGGGCTGGTAGGCTCGCCAAGCCTCCAAGCGGTTAGTTTGGCATATCATCGGTTCAACCGCTGTAACATCACGAGATATACATGCAAACTATTTTGAGAAAAAATCCACCGGTTCCACCAGTCCAAGTATATTTATATTCAAGGAGTAATACAAGCAGAAACTGTTCCAGCGGGTTTACAAAAAAAGAGCAAAAGTAAAATCTTAAGGAGCCACGCCTCCCCCCTCAGCGGGCAATCCACCAGCTTCTCCAGATGAAGCCACCGCGCCTTCTCCAGCAATTTGAGGCCCGCCCTCCCCTTCCGGTTGCTCCTCCGCCGACTGCTCATGGATATCTGACTGCTCATGGATATCCTCATCAGCTCCGGCCTTCGGCATACGGGAGGTATCCAGGTACCCCTTCTCCTCCCACTCCGTGTACACGTCCGCGATACCCGATTCCTGGCCTTCTCCAGGAACTTAAGGAACTGATCGCTCTCATGATATTTGAGAACAACCCGCTCGTAAAGCTCCGGGTCCTCTTCTCCTGCCGCAGGGGCAGAGGCGGCGCGCACAGCGGCAGCTCCCACCTGGAGCTCATCCACTTTGGCCTCCAGCTCGGCCCTCTCCTCTTCAGCCAGCTCCTTCTCCTTCTCCAGGCTCCGGACCTGCTCCTCCAGCTTGGCCACCTGCTTCTTGGCCCTCTCCTCAAGTCTGCCCTTCTCCCGCTCCAGCCTGACTTCTCTACTTCCAGGCGCTCTCGGGCTTCTGACAGAGCGGCCACCTGCCTCTTCTGCTCCGGCAGCTCCTTGCTCGGATCCGGCTGGTACAGATTGTACAACAACTACACAACAACAGGGAGACAATTAGGCAAGCAGCATAGCTAATAAGTTACGAGCGGTGCCATGGCACCAAGCAATTCTTACCCGGAGGACCGACTCCTTACACTTTTGGCGGTTCCCGCCCGCCAATACTCCGGTGACCCCATGTCTGTCCAGACCAAGGCCAGCCACGTCTGCCGCCAGCTGCCGGATGAACGCACTCTTCGGGCTCCCCCTCTGTGCCTCCGCAGGCGCGGGGCTACTCTGCTGCCCGGCAGAGTTTGGAGCAGCAGCAGCCTTTTCCCCAGCAGCAGCCTTCTCCCGCTGATCACCTTGAGCCGCTTGGCCAGGTTCTCACCCGATGACCCACCGGTCAGCGTCACCAGCGCGGAGGGAGGAACGTCCATGACCCTCCGCCTCTTCTCACCCTGGCCGTCAGGCGAAGAAGATTGTGCGCCTACCCGAGTGACCTTAGTGACTAGCGGGACTGACTCCGGCCGGTACGGGATCCGGCTCACCCCACCAGGAACCTTAGGTGGCCCCCCGGTGGTCTTGCCCTTGCCGGGGCCCGCCTTGGGCGCAACAGGGTGACTCTTCACACGCCTCAGGATATAGGCGTCGTCCTCAACATCCATGGCCCTCGGTTCGGCATGAACCGTAAGCCGACCGGACTCCTCGTCCACCGAGGTCCGCGAAACGGCCTCCCCTTTCTCCTTCAGCCTCGAGAGAAGGTCTTCACCGTCCATGGATAAGGTGGTGTCGGGTTTGATGACCGCCCAGGAAGATGCACTTGCAGGACAAGCAAAAGGTTAGTATTTAAAACTCGGTTAGCAGAATTGCCACCGCTAAAACTTGCTACGCATCGGGATCTCGCCCGAGACAGCAATACTCCAACACCTCCCGCTGGATGAAGTTGTAAGAGCTCCGTTCAAGATCGTCCCAGCATCCGAGTATAGTCATGATCCTCTCCCGCTCCAACTCAGATAGTTCGAACGACTGATCGCCAAGGGGCTGGAAGGCGCCAGGAACCCGATACATCTTCCTCCTCTTCTGCCACTTCCCGCCCGCCATCACCACCTTCTTCCTCCAGCTATTATCCACCCAAGAAGGCACATGGGTGATGATAGGCTGAAAGCACCAGGCGCTGAAGGTCAGACAACCCCGGGACCCTTGCTTCTTCAAGTAGGATATCCTGTACAGTGCCCGGAACTCGTTCACCGTTGGCATCCTCATCCCGGATAACTCGTACAGGCAACCGAGGCTCAGCAGTCGCCTCCACTGGAGCCCGGGAAGCTGCGTGGGAGACACTTGCAGAGCAATGAGCGTGTACTGCACGAAGTCTGGCAGCGGGAGCGAAAACCCGTGGCGAAATTGGTCTAGATGCACGGCAACCCAACCCGCCTCCGGGTTACAGGCTGACTCTCCGGGATTCAGCGGCCGTAGCGCCACCTCATCGGGGATACTCCACGTCTCCCGGAAGGCAGCAATCTCTCCGGGGTTCATACTACCCTACGGCTCATCGCACACCACGGCACCTTTCCCCCTCCCGATAGTGTAGCTCACGGGCGGAGTGCCAGAAAGACGCACCCCGTGCGGGATTTCCTCAGATCCCGAGGACCCGGAAGACGAAGCCCCGCTCTGGGAGCAGTCAGCGGCTTCAGACACCGGGGATTCCGAACCGAGCCAGTCCTCCAGTCTCTCCTCATCGTCCACGACGGGACGCTTGACGGCCGATTCGGAAGCCCCATCAGAACTTGCAGAAGCCATTTTTAACCTAAGGGGAAGAAAATAAAACCCCAGCGCTGGTCAGCAACAGGCTAGAACAGCGCCCTCTGCGGCCCCTTCCCAAGTTTGCCGCAGACGCCCCGCTTAAAACAACTCGGTCGGCGACAGAGCTTCCCCCCCCCCCCCCCCGCCGCAAAACACCAAAAAGAAAAAGAACAACACCAGGCAAAGAAAGCAAGACTTACCGATTATTATGCACAACCGAGGAAAGTTCGTCCTGCGAAAGCAACGAGCAATGGTAGGCAAAGAACAAGAGCGCTTGAGGCAACAGATGTCGCGGGGAACCTCTACAGAGCTTTCGCCGGATTTGTCTCTAAACCTTCCCTTATTCTCTCTAAAAAGCAAGGAGCAAAACAGAACTTATGAAGGCAGAGGAGGCCTTTTTATAGAGGGGTCCGATACCCTAGGCGCTTGCAATCCCCCCAAAACACGCAATCAGGGCAACTCAAACGCCTGCGAATCCAGACCCTCCATCTCAGATCGCTCCCTACTGGCACGTGTCCCAGCATTGGTAAACTTCCCACGCCATCATAACTGACGGGACTGATGGACTTCCTCCTTAAATGCATGTCAGCCACTTGTCCCGCCTACCAGCGACAGGTAAGGGAGATAGGACCGGGAACCGAGGCGTCAGGCTCCCCCCACTTCCCCAGGCTCCATGGCAGTTCACCGGTTAGGTATCATTCAACCGGCTGCATGGCATCACCGCTTCAGTTCACCGGTTATGATCTTTCAACAGGCTTGAAGGCAGTTCACCGGTTATGATCTTTCAACCGGCTGCATGGCGTCTCACCGGTTAGGTATCATTCAACCGGCTCAAGAGTATTTTCCGGGTATGAGACATCTTCCGGGTATGAGACATCCATCCAGCTCCATGGCAGTTCACCGGTTAGGTATCATTCAACCGGCTGCATGGCATCTCACTGGTTAGGTGTCATTCAACCGGCTCGAGAGCATTTTCCGGGTATCATTCAACCGGCTCGAGAGCATTTTCCGGGTATGAGACATCCATCCGGCTCCATGGCAATTCACCGGTTAATTAGGTATCATTCAACCGGCTGCATGGCATCTCACCGGTTAGGTATCATTCAACCGGCTCGAGAGCATTTTCCGGGTATGAGACATCCATCCGGCTCCATGGCATCTCACCGATTAGGTATTAGACAACCGGCTCCATGGCATGACACCGGTTATGAGAACATTCGACCGGCATGGGCTTTATACACCCGGGTGAGTTTACATCTAACACATGTACTCTTGTCCAGCAGGATAAAAACCATGCATCGCACTGAACTGCGATCAACGTGGGGCTCCACGGCGAGACTTGTCACCTCAACGCCACCCCATCGGGCAGATTGTTTCTCTAACACAGAACAAGTCTCCTCGCAGGCTAACAAACCTGCACATTACCTCAACGCTTATCCCAACACAAGCTGACAAGAACTAACAAGTGTTAGTCGGTGCTTCAACAGACCGCAACACCGGGGTCCCCGCAGCCTAGCAATACGGACTCGTTCCGATATGGCAGAACGCCCGGTCGAGATCCCATACACTCTCCGACTCGTTCCGATATGGCAGAACGCCCGGTCGAGATCCCATACACTTTCCGACTCGTTCCGATATGGCAGAACGCTCGATCGAGATCCCATACACTCTCCGACTCGCTCCGATATGGCAGAACGCCCGGTCGAGATCCCATGCACATATCTATTGCATGGCGGATTTCAACGCCCCATTATCATCCCATGCACTCTCCGGGTTTCACCCCGCTCCATGCTCATGGCACGACAACACTTGAGCACAATACCACTTGTATTGCAAACATACACTACCAGAAAAATCACATTTACCGACGAAAAAAAAAAACACGGCCGACGAAATGAATTTTTCGTCGCTAAAAAAAAATTTCGTCGCCTATTCCCATAGAATGGCCGACGATTTTTATTTTCGTCGCTAAAAAGTATTTTTCGTCGGCTATACTCCAATAATGGCCGACGAATTAAAGTTTTCGTCGGCTATACAACTTTTGGAGTATGGCCGACGAATTTTACAATTTCGTCGGCTATAAGTCTTTGTATTTTCAGATTTGGACAGCAGCTGCTCATTCGAAAAAAACGGGAGAAAGAGTGAAAAATCGGTGGGTATTGTTGAAATCCGTCCTCTCTTACATTGTGAAGCTATATATAGGTACGTACATGTGTATATATGTGGATTTTGGGTTTTAGTTGCATGAGTTGATTTTGAGTTTTAATATATATAGTGATTTTGATTTAGTAAGTGATTTTTTGTTTTGTTGTTGGTTTAGTGTTAGAATGTATGTATATATGTTGATTTTGAGTTTTAGTATGCTTGAGTTGATTTTGAGTTTTAGTGATTTTGATTTATTAAGTGATTTTTTGTTTAATTTGTTGTTGTTTTAATATTTAGTGTTAATTAGAATGTATGTATATGTTGATTTTAAGTTTTAGTTGAGTTGATTTTGAGTTTTAGTTTAATTATATATTTTAATTTGATGTTATTTTAATTAGTGTTAAAAAAAAAAAATATATATATATATATATATGTTAATTAATAGTTGTTGATAGTGTAATTAACTTAAAAAAATGGTTGATATATAGTGTAACTTAAATAATGGTTGTTAATTAATGGTATATATATATGAGTTGATGTTGATAATATTAATATATATTGTAATATAAATGTGTTAATTAATTTCTTATTAATTAAAGTTATACATATATATTATTATCAGGCTATATATGGATCGGGATAAGAGTTGGATTTCGCTTCCAAGGCATGACCGACGATACACTACAGGAGTTGTGGATTTTTTGCAGTTCGTCGAGGAAAATGCACAGGAAGGGGATTACCATTATTGCCCGTGCAAGAAATGTAGGTGTCGCAGTGATATGTTTCGATTTCCGATTAAGACAGTATGGGAGCACCTAAAGAGTAATGGGTTTTGGCAGAAGTACACACGTTGGATATATCACGGTGAGCCATCATTAGATGGATCGCATGATCATGGGCATTATTTTGAGGCGGGCAGTAGTAGTACATTCAACGATCCAACAATGGCATTCGTCAACGACGTGTTTCCTTTTGAAAGCGGTGTACGTGGGGAACAATATATGCAGGACCCGGTGCAGCCCTTCCCACAGGTTGTCAACACTGCCGCCTTTGACAAGTACAACAAACTGATTGCATTGCAACAGACCCCTGTGTCTTCAAGCTCTGAGAAGACAGTTCTTGAAAGTGTGATGGAGGTAATGAGGATTAAAGTCGAGACAAAAGGGAGCATCAGGCAAGTGGATGAATATCTACAGCACACTTCTTCGTTGTTGGAGGAGGGGCATCGTAATCCTACCAATCACCGTAAGGTCCGAAGTATCCTCAAAGATCTAGGGCTGTCCTACATTAAGATCCATGCATGCGCATTTGACTGCGTTCTCTTCTGGGGTAAAGATGCAGAAGGGAATGACCTTGCTAGCCTTGACGCATGTCCGATATGTCAGTCTGACCGATATAAGTTGACCGGAGCAGGCAATAGGAAACCTGTGAAAGTGCTTCGGTATTTTCTGTTGAGAGATAGGCTCGAGCGGTTGTACATGTCTGAAACCACCGCAAAAGCTATGAGATGGCACGGTGAGCGGGACGCGGGAGACGCAGATATCATGACACACATCTCTGACGGAGCGGCTTGGAAGCATATAAACAATGAGTTTCCTCATTTTGCGTCAGATGTCAGAAACGTCAGGCTCGGGCTCTCAACCGACGGGTTCAACCCTTTCGGCACCATGAGTCTTTCATACAGTATATGGCCGGTGGTTTTGGTACCTTACAACCTTCCTCCGTGGATGTGCATGAAGAAGGAATATAATATGTTGACGTTGTTGATTCCGGGGCCTGGTTACCCAGGTAAATGTCTCGATGTGTACATGAGACCATTGATTGAAGAGCTTAAGGTGTTGTGGGACGTCGGTCATCCCACTTTTGACAAGTACAAGAAGGAGACGTTCCAGATGCATGCCATGGTTATTGGTACCATCACTGATTTTCCAGCTTATGGGATGTTGTCGGGCAGCGTTGTTAGGGGATACAAGGCTTGTCCAGAGTGCCTCAGCGATTATGGGAGCACCCCTCATTGCAACAAGATATGCAGAATGGGTCATCGTGTGTTCCTTCCGGCGGATCATCACTGGCGTTACGAGTCCGCCGCATTTGATGGAACCGAAGAACACGGTGGTCCTCGCAGTAGATGGACGGGAAGAGAAATTTTAGCAAAGCTTAATGAGTACGATTTTGGGCCCCTCAGCAATCATCCCGATATTGTAGCTGAAATACCCGAAAGGCCTGAGGAGTACAAATTCTGGACACATAAGAGCATATTGTGGGAACTCCCGTACTGGTGTGAGTTGCTGATCCGTTACTTCCTAGACGTTATGCACATAGCAAAAAATGTTTCTGAAAGTGTCGTGGGCACAACGCTGAACTTGGAGGGGAAGACGAAAGACGGTCCTAAGGCTCGCCTTGATCTGCAAAACATGAATATCAGAAAACCACTATGGTTGAAACAAGGGAAGAGAAAAATGCCTCAAGCTCCTTACACCGTCAGGCCTGAGCATAAATCAGAAATTTTCCATTGGATAAGTCGGGCCAAGTATCCTTCAGGCTTTGCTGGAAATATAGTCAAGTGTGTGAACAGACAATTCAACAATCTTTACGGGTTGAAAAGTCATGACAACCATATCCTGCTACAACGTCTCTTCCCTGTTTTCATTCGACCGTTCCTTCCCCGTCACGTTGTGGAGCCGTTAGTAGCGTTGGCAAGATTTTTCCAGAAGGTATGCACACGGGAAGTGAGAAAATCTGCCCTCCGGGAAATGCAACAAGACATCGTTCATATCATGTGTAAATTTGAGATGATATTTCCTCCAAATTTTTTCGACATCATGCCTCACCTCATGATCCATCTTCCTCGGCAGTTGTTGCTTACCGGTCCTGTGCACTTCACTTGGATGTATCCGATGGAAAGGTACGTCTTTTACACCGTCTGTTAATTTCCTCATCAATATATGTGATTTAGTATTAATGTACTATCATAACACTTTGAAAACTTGATCTATAGGCAACTTGGAGAATACGGTGGTTTTGTCCAAAACAGATCCGCACCTGAAGGATGTATAGCTGAAGCGTATATTGCGCACGAGTGCGTCACCTACACGAAGCTGTATTTAGGAGGGTTACAGGAGAGCATACCGGAAGATGTACCTTCACAGTTCAATCTTTCCATACTATCCGACGATGTTGTAGTCGGTGGAAACCTGCCAGTTTCCTACAAGTTGAAAGATTATGAGGTAGCCATTGCACATTGGTGGGTACTAATCAACTGTCCAGAAGTTCAGTTTTGGAAGGACCTACATCTACGCTGTGAAGGAGTAGCAGGTAATCGCGATTACCACAACCAGACATTCGCAGAGTATTTCGGTCGCTGGGTACGTAACTTCACCACTATTCTATACGTGTTTATATATTATTGTGTATAATTATTCATATTTACAGTTGATATATTCTGATGGTTGCAGATGAACCTTATTGAAAATGATCATCACCCTAAGTGGTCGCACGAACTCAGACTTCTGGCGATGAAGCCGGTCTATGCCAAAGTTTATGCGACGTGCAAGGTGAATGGTGTGTTATTTCGATGTGAAGAGAGAGACCGCAGACTGAAAACACAAAATTCAGGGGTTATGGCACATGGTGGGGATGATGTGCCTGACTATTACGGTGTTCTCCATTCAGTTGTGGAACTGCATTATGGGGAAGGCATGAAAGTGCACCTTTTCAAGTGTAGATGGTTTGACACACGGCCGCAGAGCATGAAAACCGATCAGTACGGCATCACTTCTGTGAACACTAGTACATCATGGTATGAGGACGACCCGTTCGTTTTAGCCACATGGGTGAAACAAGTGTTTTATCTTGATGATCTCGCCAAGGGCGACCCGTGGAAAGTAGTCAACACTATCAACCATCGCAACATTTACCGGGCGTCTACACTTGGAGTGGCTGAAGAGAACGAGGAAGGGGGCGTCGCGTATCAAGAGCCCAACTCAAACGGTATTCCTGACTCCGATTTTATTCGCCTAGACAGGCCGGTGCGAATTCGACGTGAAGAGCCACTGCTTGTTGATGTTGATCCAAATGAAGAAACTAACGAGGACTCTAGCGGTGAGGAAAGACATAGATTACCCCTATCGAGCAATTCAGAAACCGAAGAAGACTCATCCGATGATTCCGATTACAATCCGGCGGATTAAGTAATTTAGATGCTTTTGAGTTTTAGTTGAGTTGATTTTGAGTTTTAGTTTAATTATGTGTTTTAATTTGATGTTATTTTAATTAGTGTTAAAAAAATAATGATGATGTTAGTGACACTTCAGCTAGCATAAGTCCTCTTTCTCGTGCTTCGATAAAAGGAAAACAGAATATCTGACTGTTTCTGGAGCTTTCGGTTTGAACATTTTAGTAGCCTGGATCACCTTCTGATCATCATTCTGTTTTGATAAAAACTCCAGAGAGCTTGGCATTCTGTTTTCCTTTCATCGAAGCACGAGAAAGAGGACTTATGCTAGCCGAAGTGTCACTAACATCATCATTATTTTTTTATTTTTTTCATAGAATAGCCGACGAAAAATGCACCATTTCGTCGGCTATACTACTAATGGCCGACGAAAAGGTTAATTTTTCGTCGGCTATACTCCTAATAGCCGACGAAAAATTCATTATTTCGTCGGCCATACTTGTAATGAAAAAAAAATTATTTTTTTGACAGAAAACGACAAAAGCATAGCCGACGAATACATTTGATTTCGTCGGCTATGATTAAAAAAAAAACAAAAAAAAAACAGTTTCCATTTTCTATCACATTGAAAAAAAACCATTGCTTCATCCTTCAAATGCAAATGTGTCGTGAAATAAGATATGACCGAAATATTGAAATACGGCTACGGTTGAAAAATGGGAAGATTCCGACAAAATCTGTGTGCCGAATGTTGCGGTTTGCTGTTTTTTACTTCCGTTTTCCTATGGGTAGCCTGACGGTCGGTAAATAGTTTGGGGGAAATTTTTATACGATTAGATGCGTCGCATCGATCTGAAACTATTTTCTGTTGAAAGTCAGGCAAAAAAACGTCATTTAGACGGGCCAATTTCCATTTTAAAGCGTTTAGAGGTTTGACTTTGCGGTTTGACCGTCCCGATCGAGCCTTTAACGTTGTCAGATGTGGTTGGATTTTTTTTCATACATGTATTTCATCTTACCGGTAATATCTGACGGTTGGAATAGATTTTCCAAACTTTTAGATTCAAAATCGTAACATATACACTAATGTTCCTTAACTTGTTTACTAAGTGTTTAAGTAAATGTATAGTTTCAAATACCTACTATACGTAGACCCTTCAAATGCAAATGTGTCGTGAAATAAGATATGACCGAAATATTGAAATACGGCTACGGTTGAAAAATGGGAAGATTCCGACAAAATCTGTGTGCCGAATGTTGCGGTTTGCTGTTTTTTACTTCCGTTTTCCTATGGGTAGCCTGACGGTCGGTAAATATTTTGGGGGAAATTTTTATACGATTAGATGCGTCGCATCGATCTGAAACTATTCTCTGTTGAAGGTCAGGCCAAAAAACGTCATTTAGACGGGCCAATTTCCGTTTTAAAGCGTTTAGAGGTTTGACTTTGCGGTTTGACCGTCCCGATCGAGCCTTTAACGTTGTCAGATGTGGTTGGATTTTTTTTCATACATGTATTTCATCTTACCGGTAATATCTGACGGTTGGAATAGATTTTCCAAACTTTTAGATTCAAAATCGTAACATATGCACTAATGTTCCTTAACTTGTTTACTAAGTGTTTAAGTGAATGTATAGTTTCAAATACCTACTATACGTAGACCCTTCAAATGCAAATGTGTCGTGAAATAAGATATGACCGAAATATTGAAATACGGCTACGGTTGAAAAATGGGAAGATTCCGACAAAATCTGTGTGCCGAATGTTGCGGTTTGCTGTTTTTTACTTCCGTTTTCCTATGGGTAGCCTGACGGTCGGTAAATATTTTGGGGGAAATTTTTATACGATTAGATGCGTCGCATCGATCTGAAACTATTCTCTGTTGAAGGTCAGGCCAAAAAACGTCATTTAGACGGGCCAATTTCCGTTTTAAAGCGTTTAGAGGTTTGACTTTGCGGTTTGACCGTCCCGATCGAGCCTTTAACGTTGTCAGATGTGGTTGGATTTTTTTTCATACATGTATTTCATCTTACCGGTAATATCTGACGGTTGGAATAGATTTTCCAAACTTTTAGATTCAAAATCGTAACATATGCACTAATGTTCCTTAACTTGTTTACTAAGTGTTTAAGTGAATGTATAGTTTCAAATACCTACTATACGTAGACCCTTCAAATGCAAATGTGTCGTGAAATAAGATATGACCGAAATATTGAAATACGGCTACGGTTGAAAAATGGGAAGATTCCGACAAAATCTGTGTGCCGAATGTTGCGGTTTGCTGTTTTTTACTTCCGTTTTCCTATGGGTAGCCTGACGGTCGGTAAATATTTTGGGGGAAATTTTTATACGATTAGATGCGTCGCATCGATCTGAAACTATTCTCTGTTGAAGGTCAGGCCAAAAAACGTCATTTAGACGGGCCAATTTCCGTTTTAAAGCGTTTAGAGGTTTGACTTTGCGGTTTGACCGTCCCGATCGAGCCTTTAACGTTGTCAGATGTGGTTGGATTTTTTTTCATACATGTATTTCATCTTACCGGTAATATCTGACGGTTGGAATAGATTTTCCAAACTTTTAGATTCAAAATCGTAACATATGCACTAATGTTCCTTAACTTGTTTACTAAGTGTTTAAGTGAATGTATAGTTTCAAATACCTACTATACGTAGACCCTTCAAATGCAAATGTGTCGTGAAATAAGATATGACCGAAATATTGAAATACGGCTACGGTTGAAAAATGGGAAGATTCCGACAAAATCTGTGTGCCGAATGTTGCGGTTTGCTGTTTTTTACTTCCGTTTTCCTATGGGTAGCCTGACGGTCGGTAAATATTTTGGGGGAAATTTTTATACGATTAGATGCGTCGCATCGATCTGAAACTATTCTCTGTTGAAGGTCAGGCCAAAAAACGTCATTTAGACGGGCCAATTTCCGTTTTAAAGCGTTTAGAGGTTTGACTTTGCGGTTTGACCGTCCCGATCGAGCCTTTAACGTTGTCAGATGTGGTTGGATTTTTTTTCATACATGTATTTCATCTTACCGGTAATATCTGACGGTTGGAATAGATTTTCCAAACTTTTAGATTCAAAATCGTAACATATGCACTAATGTTCCTTAACTTGTTTACCAAGTGTTTAAGTGAATGTATAGTTTCAAATACCTACTATACGTAGACCCTTCAAATGCAAATGTGTCGTGAAATAAGATATGACCGAAATATTGAAATACGGCTACGGTTGAAAAATGGGAAGATTCCGACAAAATCTGTGTGCCGAATGTTGCGGTTTGCTGTTTTTTACTTCCGTTTTCCTATGGGTAGCCTGACGGTCGGTAAATATTTTGGGGGAAATTTTTATACGATTAGATGCGTCGCATCGATCTGAAACTATTCTCTGTTGAAGGTCAGGCCAAAAAACGTCATTTAGACGGGCCAATTTCCGTTTTAAAGCGTTTAGAGGTTTGACTTTGCGGTTTGACCGTCCCGATCGAGCCTTTAACGTTGTCAGATGTGGTTGGATTTTTTTTCATACATGTATTTCATCTTACCGGTAATAT
Organism: Potentilla sterilis; assembly: GCA_963682095.1. Taxonomy (NCBI): domain Eukaryota; kingdom Viridiplantae; phylum Streptophyta; class Magnoliopsida; order Rosales; family Rosaceae; genus Potentilla; species Potentilla sterilis. The sequence continues at coordinate 16,273,080 of OY821766.1, read as the reverse complement.
CTGACGGTTGGAATAGATTTTCCAAACTTTTAGATTCAAAATCGTAACATATGCACTAATGTTCCTTAACTTGTTTACTAAGTGTTTAAGTGAATGTATAGTTTCAAATACCTACTATACGTAGACCCTTCAAATGCAAATGTGTCGTGAAATAAGATATGACCGAAATATTGAAATACGGCTACGGTTGAAAAATGGGAAGATTCCGACAAAATCTGTGTGCCGAATGTTGCGGTTTGCTGTTTTTTACTTCCGTTTTCCTATGGGTAGCCTGACGGTCGGTAAATATTTTGGGGGAAATTTTTATACGATTAGATGCGTCGCATCGATCTGAAACTATTCTCTGTTGAAGGTCAGGCCAAAAAACGTCATTTAGACGGGCCAATTTCCGTTTTAAAGCGTTTAGAGGTTTGACTTTGTAGTTTGACCAAAAGTATAGCCGACGAAATTATATTTCGTCGGCTAAAGTCTGGTGATCCGCGCCTTTTCATTATCCACCGTTGGATGGGGGAGATCGGACGGATGCTGAGCGACGAAGACTATAGCCGACGAATTATGGAATTTCGTCGGCTATGCTGTAGAATAGGCGACGAATTAAAGCATTTCGTCGCCTATACTTAAGTATGGCCGACGAAATGCCTTTATTTCGTCGGCTATACTATCGGGTATTTATGTTAATGCATCCGAACCCTAGCCTCTATTTGCCCGATTTTGCCTAAACAATCTTCCTCCTCGAATCCGGCCCTCCTCCATCCTCCGATCCTCCTCCCTATTCCGGCAGCCCGGCGCCTCCTCCTCCTCCTCCCTGTTCCGGCCGCCCCTCCTCCTCCCTGTTCCGGCCGCCTCCCCTTCCTCCTCCTCCCGATTCGGTACCCGGCCTCCCTTTTTTTTTTTTTTTTTTGTTATTTAATTGTTAATAAATTAAATTATTGTTAATAAATTATATATAATTGTTAATTTAGGTATAATTTATGTATTTATATGTTAATTTGTGTATAATTTATGTATTTATGTTAATTTAGGTATAATTTATGTATTTATATTAATTTAGATGTATTTATGTTAATTTAGGTACAATTTATGTATTTATATTAATTTAGATATAATTTATGTATTTATGTTAATTTAGTTATAGTTTATGTATTTATATTAATTTAGGTATAATTTATGTATTTATGTTAATTTAGTTATAATTTAGGTATTTATGTTAATGTATGTAATTTTTAGGTTTTTATGTTAATTTAGGTAATTTTTGTAAAATTTATTTTAATTGTATAATTTAGGTGTAATTGTGTAATTTATATGTATAAATTGGTTATTATATAAATCGGTAAATATTAAAATATGTTAGTATTATTGGTTATTATATTAATTAGAATTTGTTATTTAATATAATATAATTTAATATTAATTAATGTATTAATGCGTCTGGCTTTAGATGGCCGATGCATTTAGGTCGTTCTTCGGAGGCCGTCGTGGCCGATCTAGAGGTTCTGGAAATGCCGCCGGTTCCCCAGACTCCGAGAGGACGGCTAGCCAGCCTGAGAGGACCACCAGCCAGCCGCGGAGGAGTGTGGATGCAGCCCAGCCGCGGCGGAGTGTGAGTGCTCGGCACCAGACCCTTCTTCAGGCGGGGCGGCCGCCGAGCACTTCACTTCCACATGTCGGTACCTCTGTGGCTCCGATGTTTAGTCGGCAGCAATTTCACCAGGAGATAGCTGCCGACGTTACTCAGGTTCGTATGCCTGAGTTTCATCGGGAGCCGATGCCGAGTCCGACTCAGTCTGCTGGTGACTCGACTGAGGGGCCTACCCTCCCAAACCAGCTCTTCCTCCCCTACAACATTCCTGCGATACCCGAGGTCGACTATCAGGGTCGGCCCCAGTGGCCTGATATGCCTCAGTTCGTGAGTGCTGCGGAGGCATACCAGCAGCAGCCATAGGAGAGCCCTGACCTCCTGATTTCGGCGAGGAGAAAAGGAAAGTCGACGGCCGAATCATCGGGTTCAGGTAACATTCGATTTTATTAATTAAATGTTTTATTAAAATTAACGCACTAATATTTAATTTTATTAACCAATCGTCGTTTATGTGATAGGGACAGCCGCTAGCAGTTCAAACCAGAGGAATACCAGAGGTGTCATCAGTTTTGAGACGCTCAGGAGAACGGTTGAACGGAGCGGGAGGATCCAGATTAACGAAGCTCCTAATCAGGAGGTTGGGGCGAAAAAGAAACGCGACTACTCGAGTTGCGTGGGTGCACTGATTAGGGACAGAGTCCCTATGTTGTGGACTCGGTGGGCTGATGTGCCCGAAGAAATCAAGAGGGAGTTGAACAACGCCGCGTCGGTGAGTAAATAAAAAAATTTAATTTATTTATCGTAATATTTAAAAAATTTCGGTATTGTTATAATTATAAAACTAATAAAATATTATCATTCAGACATACTTCGAGGTTGCGGAACACAAGCGGGATTGGGCAGACTCCGTGCAGAACTCCAGGTACGTTGGGAATGTATTATCTTATAATTTGAAATATTTTATGATATTAATAATATTTCTAATGCACTTTTGTTTTTTTCGTAGGTTCAAAGAGTGGAAGAACGAGCTCCATTCCCACTATAACGAGTACGACAACCGTGGTCGTATGGGTACTCCCAGAGGGTTTATGTTCAGGGAGTACGAGTGGCGTTGGTTGAAGACAGTAATCTTCGACAACCCGGTTATGATGGTAAATACTAAACTTCACTATAAATGTTTATTTTATTAAAATTTTAATTATTAGTTTAAATATTTTATAATTATTTCAGTTATATTTTTTGATGCATTTTTCTAATATTTTATTATTTGTTTGAAGGAACGGTCTCGGATAAACTCGGAGAACCGCCGCCGTAACACAATCCCCCACCACGGCGGTTCAAGGCCGTTTGCACAATATCAGGAGGAGGCGCTCAGAGATCATCCTGATTGCAACCCGTACGTGGAGACGTTCAAGATCGCTTATCCACAAGCGACAGAAGATCTCGTAAGTCGTTCATTACGATTTTAAAATTTAAATTATTATTTTTACTTAACTATCGATTTGTTAGAATATTAATTTTTTTTTCCCCGTCCAATTAGGAGCGGGTGACCCAGGCCGAACAAGAGGTGCTCCAGCAAATAGTTCGGGAGACACAACCGGACATCTCAGAGGCAGATATGGAAGAAGCCGTGCGCCGGGTCGACCGCACCAATGTCCAAACAGCGGCGAGGATGTTCAACGCAGCCTTCCCACAGCGGTCCAACGAGTACTACTGCCGGGGTTTGGGAGGTTCTGGACTAGGGCTGCTGAAGACCACTAAGGGAGGTCAAAATAAGGGAGGCGGGGGGACCCAACATATGAGGGGGGAAGTGCAGCGATTGGTCGCAGAATTGGCGACCTCGTCCCAGACAGTAGAGGAGCTGCGCCGCAGACATCGGCAATATCAGTTGGATGTGGCCCGTTGGAGTGCTGAGTGCGCCAGAATTCGGCAATACAACAACGGCGCCCAGCAAAAGTGGGTTTATGAGATGTTCGCGGCACAACAAGAAGGCCGTCCACCCCCGCCCCCGTTTCAGCAGTTAGTGGAGCCTCCAATACCTCTCGAGTTCGGTCAGCAGGATGACGAGCCTGATGGAGCGCAATATGCTGGAGACGACATCCTAGACTTTAGTGGTTTAGGGGATGATTAGGGTTATATTTTATGTATATTGGAACGAATTTAATAAAAATGGTATTTAGACGTGTTTCTTGTTGGTGCAAATGCATGAATTGTTTTTGTGATTTGCAGCTTGCTTGGAATGGTAATTTAGAAAATAATTTAATTTTTTTTTCCCAAATGCAAGAATAGCCGACGATTTTTGCATTATTTCGTCGGCTATAACAAGTATAGCCGACGAATTTTACCAATTTTCGTCGGCTATAAGTTGTATAGCCGACGAAAATTGCCTTATTTCGTCGGCTATAACTAATTATTGCCTATTAAAATAGTAATATATTTCGAGAAATAGCCGACGAAATTTTATTAATTCGTCGGCTATAGTTAAAACACAATAGCCGACGAAATTCGTCGGCCATACTTAATGAATTTCGTCGGCTATACTCGAAAATACCCGACGAAATTCGTCGGCTATTTCTCCCACGTTTGCCCGACGAATTTTTGGACTCGTCGGCCATACTTCACTATAGCCGACGAAATTTTTTTTTTCGTCGGCCATTGGTATTACCGACGGCGTATTTCCGACGACTTATGGCCGACGAAAATTTCGTCGGTAGAGGGTATAGCCGACGAAAAAATGGAATAGCCGACGAAAAAATTTTCGTCGGCTATTCTGTCTGATCTGGTAGTGATACTCATAACTGCCGCACATCATCATTAATAGGTACTCACCAGGCCTCCTCTGACCAAACACCCGGTCACACCCAATCTTCAATACGGACTTGGGGGACTGGGCACCGTTGGGTTGGTAATCCTGCGGGTCTGCGGGACAAGAGCAAGACAGATTAAGTCCCCATTCAAGATTGCACTTGACCGAGAACTTGGGGGACTTGTTGACAGTAACCACAGAGGAGCTACAGCAGGCCCACAGACCCGCAGCTAGTGTACCAGGGGCCGGACCAGCACCCGGACCCGGGATCTAGCAGTCTACCTTGCGACTAGGGGCCCGGGGACCGGGGGGGCCAGCCTGCCAGAAAGGTCACCAGAGCTGCCCTTTGGTGTGGGAACAGAAGGAAACCAGTCCCACATCGAAGGGTGAGACCAGACCTGGCGCCCGGCCACCTATATAAGGGCCTCAACTACCCTCATTAATAGGTAACTGATCTTTCCTACCGCTTATATACGTGTTTAAGCTATCGATTCATTCCAACCGTACTAACTTAGGCATCGGAGAGGAGAAGACCGGCCCGTCCGGTATTCCCCTTAGTAAGCATGTTTACAGGAGATCACGCTTGGATTCGTCTGTCTCTACCAGGCCTACGGGTTTGTGCAGAAACAGGTTAGGAGCTAGGAGGAGGAGATCGGACGGCGCAGGCGTGTCTAGGAGGAGGAGGACGACGACGCTATCGGAATGGAGGAGACGCACGGCCGATTTGAGGAGCGGAGGAGGAGTTTTTGCGGATTTAGGGTTGAAACAGTCGGGCTGCTGCGACTTTAAGCTTTTATAGCAGAGAGAATAGCCGACGAATTAAAAGATTTCGTCGGCTATCTTTGAATGTCGTCGGCTATTCTATGAACATCGTCGGCTATACTTTGGAAGATCAGCAGCCGTCTGATCTGAGTCATCGAACGACGGACAATAAAAAGGTGCGGATCGCAAGAGTTTAGCCGACGAAAATTATATTTCGTCGGCTAAACTGAGAGAATAGCCGACGATTTAAAAGATTTCGTCGGCTATACTTTGGAAAATCAACATCCGTTGGATCTGAGCCATCCAACGGTGGACAATAAAAATGCGCGGATCGCAAGAGTTTAGCCGACGATATATAATTTTCATCGGCTAAACTGTAGGTCAAACTACTAAGTCAAACCTCTAAACGCTTAAAAACGGAAATTAGTCTAGTTAAACGACGGTTTCTGGCGTCACCTTCAACAGATAATAGTTTCAAATCAATGAGACACAACTAATCGTATAAAAATTTTACAAAATTGATTTAACGAACGTCAGGCTACCCATAGGAAAACGAAAGTAAAAAACAGTTAACCGCAACATTCGGCACACAGAGTTTATCGGAATCTTGTCATTTTTCAACCGTAGACGTGTTTCATTATTTTGGTCATATCTTATTTCACAACATTTTTGCATTTGAAGAGTCTACGTATAGTAACTATTTGAAAGTATACATTAACTTAAACACTTAGTAAACAAGTTAATGAACATTAGTGCACATGTTCTGATTTTGAATCTAAAAGTTTATAAAATCTATTCCAAGCGTCAAATATCACCGTTAAGATTAAATACATGTATGGAAGAAAATCCAACTTCAGATGACAACGTTAAAGGCTCGATCGGAACGGTCAACCGGATGAGTCAAACCTCTAAACGCTTAGAAATGGTAATTGGCCTGTCTAAATGACGTTTTTTTGCCTGACCTTCAACAGATAATAGTTTCAAATCGATGAGATGCAACTAATCGTATAAAAATTTTCCTCAAAATATTTACCGAAGGTAACGCCACCATTAGGGAAACAAAGGAAAAAAAAACCTTTGACCGCATCTTTCGCCACTCAGATTTTATCAGAATCTTGTCATTTTCAACCGTAGACGTATTTCATTATTTCGGGCATATCTTATTTCACAACATTTTTGGATTTGAAGGATGAAGCAATGGTTTATCGTTAGTGATACAAAATGGAATATGGTCATTTTTTTTTAAATCATAGCCGACAAGAGACCCGTACTCATCAGCTATTCTTTTGTCGTTTTAGGTCTAAAATAATATATGTATTTTTTTAATATTTATGGCCGACGAAATAATGAATTTTCGTCGGCTATACATCTGAAGAAAAAAAACAGTTGGCAAGGAAGTTGAAGCAAAGTTCAGTTGGCAGTGCTGTTTATCTGCACCGAAAACTATACTCTATCTCGAAGGACTGGAAACCCTCTGACTCAAATGAAAAAATGGATGACTCAAATGGCAAAAGTTAAATGTTGTATTCGGCACACAGATTTTATCGGAATCTTGTAAATTTTCGACTCCTGAATGTATTTCATTATTTGAGTCATATCTTATTACACAACATTTTTGCATTTGATGAAGCAATCGTTTATCGTTAGTGATAGAAAATGGAATATGGTCATTTTTGTTTTTTGTTTTTTTTTTAAATCATAGCCGACGAGAGACTCGTAATCGTCGGCTATTCTTTTGTCTTTTTCTGTCTAAAATAAAATATGTATTTTCCAATATAGTTATAGCCGACGAAATAATTAATTTTTCGTCGGCTATTATTAGTATAGCCGACAAATAACGTGTTTTTCGTTGGCCATTATATGAAAAAGGTAAAAAAAAATCAGTAGGTTTACACCTCTCGTATTCCTATTTCCTGTTCATATATAACCAAAATTGAACATCAAGAAAACAGAAACACAGCAGTCAACATATTTCAATTTTTTTTAAGGGGTTTGGAACCCAGCCTAGCTGGGAGGCTCATCCCCACGCCCGTTCATTAGAAATTAGTGAATTACAAATGAAAGGATTACATCATCGAAATTACTTAATCCGGCGGATTGTAATCGGAATCATCGGATGAGTCTTCTTCGGTTTCTGAATTGCTCGATAAGGGTAATCTATGTCTTTCCTCACCACTAGAGTCCTCGTTAGTTTCTTCATTTGGATCAACATCAACAAGTAGTGGCTCTTCACGTCGAATTCGCACCGGCGTGTCTAGGCGAATAAAAGATGAGTCAGGAATACCGTTTGAGTTGGGCTCTTGATACGCGGTGCCACCTTCCTCGTTCTCTTCAGCCACTCTAAGTGTAGACGCCCGGTAAATGTTGCGATGGTGGATAGTGTTGACTACTTTCCAAGGGTCATCCTTGGCGAGATCATCAAGATAAAACACTTGTTTCACCCATGTGGCTAAAACGAACGGGTCATCCTCATACCATGATGTACTAGTGTTCATAGGAGTTATGCCGTATTGATCGGTTTTCATGCTCTGCGGCCGTATGTCAAACCATCTACACTTGAAAAGGTGCACTTTCATGCCTTCCCCATAATGCAGTTCCACAACTGAATGGAGAACACCGTAATAGTTAACTCCATCATCCCCACCATGTGCCATAACCCCTAAATTTTGTGTTTTCAGTCTGACGTCTCTCTCTTCACATCAAAATAACACACCATTCACCTTGCACGTCGCATAAACTTCTGAATAGACCGTGCGACCAATTTGGGTGATTATCATTTTTAATAAGGTCCATCTGCAACCATCAGAATCAACTAAAAATATGAATAATTATACACAATAATATATAAATACGTATAGAATAATGTTAAAGTTACGTACCCAGCGGCCGAAATACTCTGCGAATGTCCGGTTGTGGTAATCGAGATCACCTCCTACTTGTTCACAGTTTAGATGCATGTTCTTCCAAAACTGAACTTCTAAACAGTTAATTAGTACCCACCAATGTGCAATGGCTACCTCATAATCTTTCAACTTGTAGGAAACTGGCATTTTTCCACCGAGTACAACATCGTCGGAGAGTATGGAAAGATTGAACTGTGAAGGTACATCTTCCGGTATGCTTTCCTGTAACGCTCATAAATACAGCTTCATGTAGGTGACGCACTCGTGCGCAATATATGCTTCAGCTATACATCCTTTAGGTGCGGATCTGTTTTGGACAAAATCACCGTATTGTCCAAGTTGCCTATAAATCAAGTTTTTAAAGTGTTATGATAATACATTAATACTAAATCACATATATTGATGAGGAAATTAACATAAGGTGTAAAATACGTACCTTTCCATCGGATACATCCAAGTGAAGTGCACAGGACCGGTAAGCAACAACTGCCGAGGAAGATGGATCATGAGGTGAGGCATGATGTCGAAAAAATTTGGAGGAAATATCATCTCAAATTTACACATGATATGAACCATGTCTTGTTGCATTTCCCGGAGGTCAGATTTTCTCACTTCCCGTGTGCATACCTTCTGGAAAAATCTTGCCAACTCTACTAACGGCTCCACAACGTGACGGGGAAGGAACGGTCGAATGAAAACAGGGAAGAGACGTTGTAGCAGGATATGATTGTCATGACTTTTCAACCCGTAAAGATTGTTGAATTGTTTGTTCACACACTTGACTTTCTGACATGTACAACCGCTCAAGCCTATCTCTCAACGGAAAATACAGAAGCACTTTTACAGGTTTCCTATTGCCTGCTCCCGTCAACTTATATCGGTCAGAATGACATATCGGACATGCGTTAAGGCTAGCAAGGTCATTCCCTTCTGCATCTTTACCCCAGAAGAGAACGCAGTCAAATGCGCATGCATGGATCTTAATGTAGGAAAGCCGTAGATCTTTGAGAATACTTCGGACCTTACGGTGATTGGTAGGATTACGATGATCCTCCTCCAACAACGAAGAAGTGTACTGTAAATATTCATCCACTTGCCTGATAGTCGATTTTGTCTCGACTTTAATCCTCATTACCTCCATCACACTTTTAAGAACTGTCTTCTCAGAACTTGAAGACACTGGGGTCTGTTGCAATGCAATCAGTTTGTTTTACTTGTCAAAGGCAGCAGTGTTGACAACTAGTGGGAAGGGCTGCACCGGGTCATGCATATGTTGTTCCCCACGTACACCGCTTTCAAAATGAAATACGTCGTTGACGAATGCCATTGTTGGATCGTTGGATGTACTACTACTGCCCGCCTAAAAAAATTGTCCATGATCATGCGATCCATCTAATGATGGCTCACCTTCATATATCCAACGTGTGTACTTCAGCCAAAACCCTTTACTCTTTAGGTGCTCCCATACTGTCCTAATCAGAAATCGACACATATCACTGCGACACCTACATTTATTGCACGGGCAATAATGGTATTCATTCCCGTTTGCATTTTCCTCGACGAACTGCAAAAAATTCACAACTCCTGTAGTGTATCGTCGGTCATGCCTTGGAAGCGAAATTCAACTCTTATCCGGATCCATATATATATAGCCTGAAAATTATATTTATATATATATATATATATATATTTATATAATTAATAAGAAATTAATTAACACACACATATATATATATATATATATAAATCCTTAATAATTAATTACATTACAATATATATTATTATCAACATCAACTCATATATATATATACCATTAACAACCATTATTTAAGTTACACTATATATCAACCATTATTTAAGTTAATTACACTATCAACAACCATTAATTAACATATATATATATTTATATATATATATATATATATATATAATTAAACTTCACACACACACATATATATATATATGTGTGTGTGTGTGTGTGTGTGTGTGCATGTGTGTGTGAAGTTTAATTATATATATATATATATTAACACTAATTAAAATAACATCAAATTAAAGCACATAATTAAACTCTAACTTAAAATCAACTTAACTACAACTCAAAATCAACATATATACATACATTCTAACACTAAAACAACAACAAAACAAAAAAATCACTTACTAACTCAAAATCAACTCAACTAAAACTCAAAATCAACATATATACGCATATACGTACCTATATATAGCTCCATAATGTAAGAAAGGACGGATTTCAACAATACCCACAGATTTTTCAATCTTTCTCCCGTTTTTTTTTAAATGAGCAGCTGCTGTCTAGATCTGAAAATATATAGACTTATAGCCGACGAAAATGTCAATTTCGTCGGCCAAAATTTCAAAAGTTTTCGTCGGCTAATGTTTCAGAGAAAGGCCGACGAAAATCCAAAATCGTCGACTGAAATATGAATATAGCCGATGATTTTTGTTTATACCAACGAAAAAACAGTATCGTCGGCTACGGTTACACTATGGCCGACAATTTTGTTTTTCCACCGACGAAAAATAAAATCGTCGGCCATTCTATAGAATTACCGACGAAAATTTTTAGTCGTCGGCCGTTTTTTTTTTCGTTGGGAAAAACCTTTTTTCTGGTAGTGATTCTTGCTTTCCCTCTTAATTGTTCTGCATGGTTTGTAACCAGGAACGCAGGAGCATGATGAGGGCTATCTGAAGGTCTAATTAGTTTCTTCTCTAGAAGTTCTTGGACTTGGCTTTCCATTTCTTTTCTATCTTCATCTTTATAATGAGGAATGGCTTTGACGTGACATATGGCGTTTGCATCATGCATTTTCAGCTAACAATATACTGGATCTCTTTCCCAGTATAGCTGATGATCTTCACTAATTAAAGGTTTAATTAGATTTTCTATTTTGGCAAGGTTAGGGATTTTCTTTTGCTCTATCTTGTTTATGTATATATTTAAGTTGTGTTCTTTGATGACTTCTTCTTCACCATCTAAACTTTCTGACTGAGGTTCTTCTCTGAGTCTGAGTTTTCAGAGCTTGTTGCTTCATTTTGTATAATTTCTTGAAATTCTTTTAGAGCTAGTACTGGTTGCACTACAGGTTTGTAGGGGGTTTTTGGGGTATGATCACCACTCTTCGCTGACGACTTCTGATAATGCTCTGTGAAGTCTTTATTTGCAATGCTGACCGCATCTATAAGTCTGGGTTCCCAATAGAACCTATTGTTCTTTTCAAGTCCTATCATTTCTATGGTTTGAACAAGTTTCTGCTGCAGTAGGAAATCATTTCCTATTAGCAGATCGGCTCCTTAGGCTTCACTTTGCCAGACTTTTTGGAAGGTAAAGATTCCTCCTCCTATAGATATCTTGACATTTCTAGCTATATACGTCATAGTAAATTCATTATCTCCCATTCCTATCCCGGTAACTTCTTTTTCAGACTTCTCCCATTACTCCTCTGGTATGGCATATTTTTTAGCAAGACTGTATCCTGAGCCATTATCTACAAAGGCATGTAGATGATATATTTTATATCTAGGAAATTTTAGTCCTACTGTGATATAGTTGCTAAATATGCTCGTCTGCACTTGCTTGACTGGTTGTATTTCACTTTCAGAGATTTCTATGAAAGGGTTGATTTTCTCTTGGAGATGATTATTTTGGGGAGGATCATTTACTGGTATTTCTTTTGGTTCTTGACTCAAAGAAATTATCAACTTCATTTTCTTACAGTCATTTTCGAAATCTTGTTTTTTCTTGAGGTCATCCTCGAGATCTTTCTTTTGTCATTGATCATAGAATATTTCATATTCTTGATCTACTAGTACGTTTGCCTCATTTTCCTTTGTTTTTCTTCTTTCTTCCGCTATGAAATATTCTTTATGATAGGTTTCTCTTGTTTCTTTACAATACATGGGAACTGTGCTGCTGTCATAGCAACCACAATAGTCACATGTAAATGTTCCAGGATTTGGTAGAAATTCTTGCTTATTGATGCTATCAATATTCTCTTGTTTCCAATTTTGGATTAACATAAATATAGGGCGCTGACTATCTTCTTCAGAATCATCTGAAGTGCTTTCTATATCGCTTTCTGACGAGTCTTCGAGAGAATATACGAACTCATTTTCTTCATCAGAATAAACTACTTCAAAACCTTTTAGGTTTGCATATTCTATAACTTCATCATATTCTTCTATGAGCGCTTTAGATGTTCTTTTTTTCTCTTTTAGGGCATTCATTAGCATAATGTCCTTCTACTTTGCAAAGCCAGCATCTGCAGGACTTTGTTTCTCTTGCAGAATTTTGTTTTGTTGGTTTTTTCTTGAAAAATCTCTTTCTAGGAGATGCTTTTTCATTATTCTTGTTGAAGCTTTTTCTAAACTTATATTTCCTATTAGGAGTAAACTTACCCTTATACTTCTTGTTTCTGAATTTGCTATTATTTTTCTTTTCTGTGTAAGTATGACATCCCCACTGAGTTGGAGTGTCTAATATTTTTTTACACATGTTCTCAAGCCCTCTGAGTTGTTTCTTAGCTGTTCTAGCTTTCTGATTTTATGTGCATTGCTTTCTTAAAAGATCTCTTATTCTTTCTGTTATTCCTCTAATAGTAAAACACCAAGGAGGGTTTTCCTCTACGGATTATGCTACCGCATTGTTCCAGGGTTCTGGTAATTTTCTGTAGTAGGTTCTAATGAGTTCTTCGTTTTCTAAATCTCCTATTGTACAATAGTAATTTTGGAACTCATTCGTATATTCTTCAAAGTATCTCATGTTACAGATACTTAGTTTTTGCATATTTGCTTTAGCTTTTTCTTTGGACTGCTCACTATGCCCCGTTATGTCTCCACAGAATTGTCCATATATGGGGATAGCAAAATCCATTCGATCATTAGTCAGAGCTAACTTGGTTGCCCAATCTGCCCATTTTGAACTTCTTTTAAAGGAATTGTACCATTTCTGGACTATTCCTGTTAATGTCGATTCAAAATATGCATGAGCATCTTCATAAGAGAATTTAGATAGTAATAGTGCTTGGGTTAATTTCAGACTAGCAACCCAGTTGTCTATTAATGCTTTACTCTTATCTCCTACTCTATCTAGGTCTAGATAGACCCCTCTATCTAGGTCTAGATAGACCCCTCTATTGGACACGGGTTGTCCCCATTTTGGTTCTGTATGAATGTACTTTTGGGAGCTTCGTTGTCCAGTTTTTCCTGTAGGGGCTTGCCCTTTAGGAAGTTTGACCTTATCTTCTCTAATAATCTTGGTAGGATTATTGGTAATATTTTGAATTATAGTAGGCCCAGCCGGAGGTGCTGTTTGGCTACTACTTGCTTCTGCATCCACAGGAGTTTCTTCATGTTGGAGTTCTTCTGGTTCTTCTTTAGCTGCCTGATAGGGAAGTATTTTTCTTTTCTTTTTCTCTATTTGGGTTGAAGAGATTTTTTTTATGATTTCTTCCAATCTTTCTATGGATTCACAAGTCTCTGCTTATGCATATAGTGCTTTAAATATTCTTATAGGCCTTTTTAAGTCCTCTTCTTCGAAATTTTCTTCCTGAATTCATCCTGAGGTGCTTGCTTGCTCATAGTTAGCAAACGAATATCTATGGAATTGGAGGCTTATTTTTCCTCTAGTATCTTCATAAATAGAGGCATTGGTGCTTTGCATTTTGTCTCTCTGGAGGAGCTAGACTCCATTCTCTAGGGAACGAGACCTCATCCCACTTGGTGATATGTTTCTGTTGGGAATTGTTTCTTGGATTGGTAAGAACTGAGGTGGTGGTACCATGACTATTTATAAACCTGGTGTTGGGAGTTACATTAGAACTCATTAGCTTGTAGTAGATTCTATATATAATCTACCGCTAATTCCATCATTCCTTGCTTTATGGAAATCCCATCTGTTTTAATTCTCAGTCTTAAACAATGTGCTGCATCTTTTAGATGCGTAGTGAAGTTTGGGAAGACACTAAAGTAAGCAACCTGGTTGCATAGGGATGCTTCTACTGTTCCTAACAGACTTTTCTTAAAATATGTTATCCTATCGTCTTGTAAAACACACAAAACTGAACAGTCTATTCCATCTCTTGCTAAGAGTTTTACTGAGACTTGTACTGCACCAATGTGCATGTAATTATATTTCTTCTGGAATGCTTCATTTACTTCTTTTGGAGTGATTAATCGGATGTCTGTTTCACCACCAGTTGCTGAGATTGTTAGCTCTAGAATTTTGAATCTATGTGAATCTAGCTTGAACGATCCTCTTTTGTAGATTTCGTTGAAGCTAAACTTAGGAGCTGAAGCTTCTCTTACATTGGATTCAATTTCATTATACTCAAATTCTTGAGCATTAATGAGCTGTACAGGTGGCACTGTGTATCTCTTACTGAGTATTCTGCTCAGCATTTTTACATCCCTTTTAGATGGTTTGGATTCTTTCCATACGAGTAATTTAGGTTTACTAAATTTTAACCCGCTTTCTGCCTTTGGTGAAGGTATAATGATTTTACTTGCCACTGTATGGGCTAGCTCTTCTTCGTTGATTCTTTCAACTATAGGATTTTCTTTCATTTTTTCTACAGTCTTCTGTAGACTTGAGATTCTTGCGTTTAATTCTTGAAATTGTTCAAATTGTTCTTCTATATCTCTTCCTATTTTTTTGGAGATATATATTGCTATAATTTTGCTGATGTATAATTGCTTCTACGTTTTCAGCAAGTCTTTCTGTAGGGAGATACAAACCTATCGCTTTTTCATCTTCCCTTTTTACTCTTAGATCTACTCTTAGATTCATTCTATTTTGGATATAAGAGTTTATAAAAGTTTTCTCAGGTTTTCCTGAGTTTTTCTTAAATCAGCTGCTTGCTGATTAATATTATTAGCAAGATTCTCTGTTCTTATTAATTTCTTTTCAATATCTACAAGATATTGTTTTTCTTTCAGGTAATCTAGATTTTCTTCAAGCTTTGATAATTTTGCTTGTATATCTCCGAGTTGATTAATCTTAAGATTAACTCTCTCGAGTTGTTCTGTTATTTTCTCGTTAGACTCTTTTTTGGATAAGTGTTCTAGAAAATTTACTATGCTTGGTCTTGACTGATCAGGGTCTTCTACTCCTATTTCTTTCTGTAGATGAATTTGTTCGTCGTATAGAGTGTTAAGAACTCTACAGGCGTATTCTATGGAGTATTGATTTTCTTGGATATGTCTTGAGTGAAAACACGAGTTCCACTTATCACTTTCTTTTTCTATACAAAAGGCTTGGTAATTTTTGAGTTTTGATTCTCTTTTGTTGGCTAAAAGGAGCCAACTTTGTGGCATAAGCTTTTTTCTCTTTCCTGTTTTTGAACAAAACAAGCTCTGATACCAACTGAGGCGGATCTAACCAACGGCGCTAACCGCGGCTTAAAACATTAAGGGGTTCTTGCTCTAGATTACGAACTTGCTCAAGTTCCTCTATCTGTCCTTCTAGAAAATGGATTGCTTGGGTGAATCTGGAAGTCAGATCCCAATAATCCTCTCTCCTTCTGCTAATTCTTTCTCTATAATTTTTAAGTTTTTTCAATTTTTCCTTTTTATCTTTTAATTCTCTTTCTGTAATTCTAATATTCTCCAGATAGCTTAAACGGTAGGAAGAAATGATTATAAATAAAATTAACTGTTTACCTTCGAGTATAGAGGATAGACTGTATATCTGTAGTTTGCTAGACCAATATATCCGTAATTTTAGCCCACCACGCTTCGTCAAAAAGGAAAATAACTAATAAAGAGATTTTTTTATTTTTTTTATTTTTTTACATTAAGGGCAAAATGGTCCGAAAGACCTATAATCAGCCCTTTTTATGAACTTTTCAAAGTATAGGCTTTTTCTTTAAATACTACTATTGGGTGACCCTTTTTTCTGATATGCCCAAATTTTTAATACACACACCGCTCAAATACTTGATACACAACAAAAGATACAGAGGGAGAGTAGTTTTGAAATACAAGTATTATGAAGAGATAAAGAAGTATTAAAAAAAATCAAAGAGTATGTAAATTTTTAAATATGTGTATACATTTCAGTTCTTTAGGAAAATATAAATTTTTGTACACATACACGAAGTAATTTTTGTCATCTAAATGTTTTGACAACCGTGCATCTATATTAAATTCATATGTTTTAACCATCCGTAACTAAAAAATAAGTTTTTTTTTTTTTGTTACTTGTTAAAAAAAGAAAGAAAAAAAAAAACGGTGTTATTATTAACACATTAGATGAAGGGTATTTCAGGAAAATGAGAGAGGTGGTGGTCCAAGTGTTTTCTTGTACAGATAGAGAAGCTCACAAGTCAGAGAGTTGTGTGACAAATGCTGTCCCTTCCAGAATCCAGGACTATCTCACAAGTCACAGAGATCGGTTCTGTCTTTTTGCTTCCCTCCCATCCTCACCGACGAACACCTCACTTCCTCTGACCACAACGGCACCACCCATCCGTCCCAAACTCTCCTAACCCGATCCGATCCCGAATCCCACTGATCTTGTTCCGGATTCGGACCCAATAGCATCAACCCCAACTCCGTCCCTGTTTCCGATTTCAATCTCTCTCAGCAGTAAGATCTCGTCTTAAAAAAAATTCGGTTTCTTTTTTGATGCCTTTAATTGTTTCTCTTTGTGGTCAAATAGGTTGGGGCAGGATGTCAAGCAAGAAGGAAGAGGCTTCCCAGCTTAAAACCAAGGTGTATGATTATGTGCATGTGATTATGTGTAATAAGTATCAACCTTGAGTGGTATTTAGTAACTGATGTAATGCTTTTGTCGCAGATTATTGAATGCCAAGAAGAAACGCTGCAGCTATTGCAGGAGAGTCAGTGGAGGCGTGACAAATGTAAATATGAAGAAGAGGCAAAAAAAAGAACTTTAGCTGCCCTCACAGAAGCCCTCACAGAAGAACATTTTAATTCAATCGAACCATCTATATTTGAGAAGGAACTCGAGGATCTGAACGAGCGCTTGAAGATGATGGAGGAGACTGAATCCAATGTAACACTTATCGTTAAAGCAGACTGTTCCTAGTTTCAATGTTTGATATGCATATGTTGGATATTGAGAGTTCTGTTTGTGTTCCACTTTGGTCACTCTAGTAGCAATCTGGCATACTGAAGTTGCTTTAGGATTCTTTGAGCATGTATCATATATATGCAATGCTGTTTCTGAAATGAAAACCAGCTATCCTAAGGCTAATCATTGAAGCTTTGTTTGCAGCTAAAAGCGCGTTTTGAAAGGAGGCAAGTTCACCATGCTGAAAGTAAGAAATCTAAGGAAATAAGTCTGACAAAACTAGAGCGCACGATGGATAGGTTAGAGAGGTGTGACCAGTCGGCCAACATTAAGCTCCACAAAACTCGCATTGAGATGGAGAAGAGACTAGAAAGTCTTAATCGTTTCTGTGAGGCTGTGTATTCTACTCTCGGATCGAAGGAGTCTAGTAGTGTTTCTCTTGTCAAAGAAGCTCAGGTAATATATCAAGTTCAAGTTCATGAGTCTGTAAAATCTGCCCTGACACTCCCTGTCATCGCACATGCTTCTTTTTTTCTTTTTCAAGAATGGAAATTTGGTTCCTAAATGTGGCATGGTTGACTTTATTTTTTATTGGTGAAGCTTGATCATCCTGATGGACAGAAAATGCGAAAATTGCGAGGGTCGAAGAAAACTCAATAAACCTCTGCTTAATCTGTTAATAATTAAGACTTGCGATTTGGGCATGGCGGCTGTGTGTAGAACTTCTTTTACATTTTGGACTTGGTTATTTCTTATGTTTCTATGACATAGCTAGATGTCCAAATTGTTCGTAGAGTTTTATCTCTGGCCTTTTGGTTGTTTCTCATGTTTCTTAGATAAAGCTATATGTCCAATTTGTTGTTATAGTTATATCTCTGCCCTTTTGACATAACTTAAACTTAATACTACAGTGTGCAGTTTCATATGTTCGTTTTGGTTATTCTCTCTCCCATATTTTTGTTAACCTGAGTAGTTGCGTCCCGTGTGTATGTGTTCTCATTTATTGACTTTCTTCTTCCGGGGTTATGTAAATTCCATCTCTTCAGTTTCATTTTGGGTTGTTGCTTTCTGATGTTGGCCCGGTGACTGATCTAGGACCATCTGTTTTACAAACTCTGTTTTACTTGCGGAAAATGGCAACGTTTCCAGTGACTTTAGGTTGTTTTAGTTTGTGAAATGGCAAAGCAGAGAATTTACCTATAAACCTTCTCGTGTAGTTTCAGTTGCTTGTTAGCTTAAAATGACTCGTGTTGCTGCAAATTTTGGTCTCGGGGTGTGACAATTAGATTAGATTTGTTTAAACGCTTGCATATGTTTTGTATCACAGGATTAGAGACGAAATAGATAATTCAATTAGATTACAGCTAGATTACAACCTCATCAACACTCGGACGCAAAACACATATCTTCTTCTCCAACCCACTTAAGATAATGGCCTTCACAGCTAGCCCTTCTCATTTTCTCTCCCCGCAAGACCATAGCCAAAACTTCACTCTTCAAGCTAACTTTCGGGAGAATCTCTCTCTTCGAGGTCAGAGCCACGGCGTCACGTCTCTCCCGTCTTTGTTTATCACTAATAGCTCGTTGAGTATGAAGAGATTGAAGTGGAAGACAATGGTGATTTCGGTGAGTTGATATCCACCTGGACAAGATTTGAATTTTCTCCTAAGAGTAATCTGAACCATCAAACATGCTTGAATATTTTTGGGTCACATCTAAGTACACATTAGGTTTTCTTTTGTTTTCTAGAACGAGGCGTACGTGTTACCTGGGATGCAGCATCAAAATATCATCAGTACAAACGTGTGATAACAATTCAAAACCCTGATACCAGTTTGGTAGCAGTTGTTTAACCCAGGTATGCAGAAGCAAAAGTCGACCTTCAAGATAATGCTCTTATATTAAAGCTGATCAACTACCGGCGTTTAGAGATGGCATAAAACCAGAGGGGTTACTTGTGGAGGTGCTGGGGAAGAACCCAGAGAAGAAGATGGAGAGAGTATGGAGCTTGAAAGAAGACCATCGTTTGTTAAGGTCCTTGTTGGTGATATCTCCCAGCAAAGGGTAACATAAATTATGATCTCACTTCTCTTCATTTTCATAGTTAATTGATTATTTCTCTGCATAGCTCCATCAATGGAATTTTGAGCTGAGTGTGATTTCCATCAGATTCAGTTTCCTACTTTTGTATCAAAGGTTACAGCGGGACAAAGTAGTCAAAATTCCTATTACAGTCTGCAACCAAACAACAGTCTACTTTTCCATCAAAGGTTACATCTTTTAGTCATCTCTAGTTCAAATCCTTTATGTAATTTTGTTCTTGCCGGCGATGCCGTAGTGAAAAATTTGCTAAAATTCCTCTATGGGAAAATTCTTTTGCAATTAAGAAATTGATGCAATGTATTTCATCTATAATTGCAGCATGTTAGGAAACTAGAGCTAAGATTTGAATTTTGGTGAGATGGAATGCTTATGAAACTAAATCTGGCAAAACCAATTTTTGTTTTGTATGAGCTTATATTTGGCTAGTCCCTTTTGTTGGTCCGAGGTACGAATGTGTATTCAACTTAATATGTTCATATCCTACAAATATCTTTCAACAGTGAATCTATTATTGTTGTAGCATATACAACATGCATTTGTGAAGAACTTCAAAGGTCTTGTATCACGATTCTGTTGCCTTGGAGACTCTCCCTTGCGGAAACATATCTGCTGTTAATTTGAAGTGGTCGAGAATCGCTTGGTTTTCCATGATGGTTGGCAGAGTTTTGCAAAGACTCATAATAAGGAGGTTAGGGATTTCTTGACTTTCACTTTAGATGGTGTATCATCTTTTGATGTCATAATTTATGGTAAAAGCTACTGCGAGAAGATTGTTGAAGCAGCCAAGAACATGACTGGAAATGTCGTGGACAGACAATTAGTAAGTAATACTATTGATTTTTGTTCATTTGTAACAGCTTATAGAAATGTTGTGGACAAACATCTTGTAAAAACTTGGTTTTCTTTGTGTGTTTGGCATGCGTTATATACAGACACTGACATCATTTTAAGAAAGAGACTTACCTGATATCTTGGAAGAAACATCGATTGGACCCATCTCTTTGAATTCGACACATCCATTTTTCAATACTACTTTTAAGCGGGCTATGCGATATGACCTGATGAGTACTTACTTTCTTGTCCATTTGTTTAGCAATTCCGACTGCTCTATTTCTAAGAAGCTTTTCCCTGTTTTAATTGCAGAGAATTCCAACAATATTAGTCAGAGCTGCAGGTCTGATGAGCAAATAGTAGTGCTTCAAGATCAAGCTGGGACGCCTGCTTAGTCGGTTAAACTTAACAAAACATCAAGAGGCCGTTGGCATATAAAAGGTTGGTGTAAAAGCTGTGACGAGAGCTAAACTTCATTAGGAGACACTCTTATTAGTGAGGTAGTCAAGCATTCTGTATTTCAGCTTCATGTTTATCCTGCTGGGATTTCAGAACGCACTGCTATTGGAGTCACATAACAAAATGGTCTTGCTCATCAAGGCCAAAGGATCATCTTCTAGATTTTCACTCCTTAGTCAGTACTTGTATTTGTTTTTTTGTAGTGGTTTAGGCATAGGACGTTTCGTCTGTAATGTTTCTCATTGTTAAATAATATTTGAATTCTTCCTCAAAGCTTTGTTGTTGAATCTCCACTATCTGGCTAGCTATTGTATTCATTCTTAGCGGCTTGAATGCCTTCTTTATGTGATTTGTGGTTCCAACATTTGGTCTTAGCTAGAAAGACCAAATGCAATGTTTTGAGCTCTTGTTAAGCCAGAGCACTTAACAGGTCATGAAGTGCGTTTTGTTTTTTCTCTTTTACAAGGGAAATTGACAGTTTCATCAGGTCCAGTACCCATCATACTCGACAGCATAAGAGAAAGAAACTAGAGAACTTCCTCCAGGTAGTTACCGTAGTTTAATCAAATATGGTGGTGCTAGCTCTAAACTAAACGAAGTCATGTGCTAACATACGTTCTTTATATATGTAGTTATTTCCCAGAAGAGTTTCCTCAAATTTTGAAACTCAATTAGCATTTGAAATTAATACTTTTGGAACAAGCAAGGGAGTGCGATTGAAACTGGTGGTAATGGTGCTTGTGAATGTGAACTGTATACCAATTATGCGCAAGCAAATTAAGTCTAAACTTTTTGACAATAAAAGTTTAGCACCAACCTATCAACTTTTAAACCAAAATAAAAGTATAGAGCTTAGCAAAACAATTAAGAACCAGTCAAGTGGAACAAAATGCGACAGCAACACAATCCAAAACTCAGTTCATTAACCCACACTCATTATTAATCCAAGTTATCATGTGTTGACTGTAGCAACATATAGGCTACCAAGGCCTAAGGCCCCGCGTTGGGGCAGGAAATGCAAGCCTAAGTACCCGAGGCCCGAGACCTAGTAGTCGAGTGCCCAAGGGAGGTTTCGGGGCCGGAGGGAGAAGCCCAAGAAGAAGAGGCCAAAGTGCATCTTAGATGTGCAGAAGGAACCATCACTCCCATATCAAGGGATGAACTCAGCTCATGCAGCCAGGAGCCCATATATTGGCCCAGCCACCTTCATTAAATGGTAATCACTAATTGACCTGTTTTCACCTACTTCTTATATTCCAAACCCAATTGTACTAACTTAAGCATCGGAGTGGAACCGATCGGTCTACACCGGTCTTTCCTAGTTAGCAGGAGTTAAGATCATCTGCAGGAGAAGAGAGCATCAAGCCCAATAAAATTTTAGCACCAAACTCTCAACTATTAAACCAAAATAAAAGTAAAGAGCTTGGCAAAACAATTAAGACCCAGTCAAGTGGGAATGCAACAACAACAAACAATCAAGAACTTGTTTCATGTACCCACACTCATCACTAATCCAAGTTATCATGTCCTCCGAGCATTTGCACCTCCAATCACAATGTTGTAGGGATAATAATTATCTATTACTTGTAGAATAACACAAAAAAAATACATTTACAATATTAGCAAAACTTCAAAACATCTTATCACATATAAAGACTACTTCTATGAACTAGGAGACGCACAATTCATTCTTGAAATCATAATATATGTTTGAAATTTCCAATAAACAAAAAGGAAGATATTTGTTGTCTCATAAATCTTAGAAATTGAAAACAACAAAGTAAAGGGCATGGTTGCACTTTTAAAGAGACTGCAAGAACGCAAGAAGGTCTTAAAATTTGGTGGAAGATAATGGATCGATGTGACGACATGGATGAGTTGAAACTTGCTTCAAGGCTTCCAGGTTTTCACTATACCAATAATCAAAGTTAATAATGGGTTTAGACCATTGTCTGATAAGCTATTTGACCATTGTGTATCCAACAATTGTATGATACAACTCAGATAATAGGTGGATACTATTGTCTCAACCCTTTCGAACAATGCTTATTATAAAAGCGTTAGTGTCTGAACAGTAAAATAGACAACGCTAGCGTTCAACAAAATCATTATGTTAAGCGATAGTGTTTTTCTCAATTGTATTGTAATTAATCAATCAGACAATTGTTTTTTCAATTCGATTTTCTGATATGACAATTGTTTGTCAATAATTAGACAATGGTTCCTACTTTTTTTTCTTTTTTTTATACGAAAGGAAATATATTAGATGGAGGGGCGATTACACTGTACAATGTCAACCAATGAGACATTAGATGCCTCATCCACAACTTTATCCACCAAACTAGTTCCTTGGCTAGTATGTCCAAAGTTTGCTACAACATTAGCAACAAATTTGTCTCCCTACAAACATACTTGAAAGAAATTAAACCATAACTTGCAGCTAGAGTTCGAATTTCTTTTACAATGCTATAGAGTTGTCTAAAAGAAAGTGGGAAGAACAAATAAAGTTTATATTTATATTTAAAAGAATTTATTTTGCATATATTAAAAAGATATTTGATATACATACATTTGCTTTAAAGCAATCACATTTGAAATTTATGAGGAAGAAAATACAAGAAGAAACCTAAATACATGTCGAGACCATATGTCATTGCTTTCTCTAGATTCTTGTTTTTCAGTCTATCAATACACTTTAAAGAAGGTTCTTAAGAGTAGTTGACATCTATGCAGAAACTCAGTCCATTCAAACCTCTACCTTCAGTTTCTAAAATTGTCTTATCTACATAGGGTAAGGCTAGGGTGTATTGATGCATAACATGCATCAACTTTATTCTAAAGTTGTTAAATTAATCCTAAATGTAGTATATTAGTCCTTAAATTACAACTTTGGGAACTCAATTACGACTTTAAGTACTAATTCTACTACTTTAACAACTCATGTGGTAATTATATATTTTATAACTTTAACAACTTAGTTACAACGACTTTGGAACTAATAATACTAATTTAACAACTCATTTTATATTTCAAAAAAAAAAAAACTCATTTTATAATTTTAGGTTAAAGTATGCATAAACTTCACAACTGCATGCTATAGAAATTCATATTTTAGATATGCATCAGAATTACAAGGTGATAAACATCTAAAACATTATTTTCTATGTCCTATAGATTAAATTCCCCCTTCATCACAATGGTATGATTTAGAATTACAAGGTGATAAACATCTAAAACATTATTTTCTATGTCATATAGATTAAATTCCCCCTTCATCACAATGGTAAGATTTATAGGTGTAGGGCTCTTAAAGCATTTCCATGAAAGTAGTGAAGTTTTGGAAGTATCTAGTAATGTTGTTAACTTTCTATCGTCAACCAAATGAAATAAATACATCTACCAAAAAAACAAAGAGGGATAATGAAAAATCACCCTCTGCTGCTTTGCATCGCTGCGGAGCTCGCGAACATGAGAATGACAAGCAGAGGCGCAGAGCACGTATTAAACCAAAACTCATAGTTTTTCTCCGCTTAATTCCAAAACCTCCCGTCTCCATTTTTCTATGTTCCTTTTAAAACCCTAATTGCGAGACTCAACCTACTCAACAATGACTAACCAAAGGCAATCCATACAGAGAAGGCTAATCAGAATTAGAAGCAAACGCTTTCAAAGAGAAGAGAGGAAATATAACACAATGTGTCATGTTTTTCTTCTTGATATGGAGGGGATTAATCAAGAGGTTCAAGCGATTGAGAAATTTCGTCACAAAATGAGATGGCTCATCCAGCACTTTAGGTTTTTCTACCTTATAGCCTTTGTGCGTCATTGGATTCATGTTTGGTTGGAGACTGATTTTTGTCTTATGATTCATGTTTTATACAGGCTTCATCTTACCACTTGGAGGTTTCAGATTGATTGGTTAAACTGCTTACATACAATGCATTTGACTGATATCATAACATTATCATCTCTTTCTAACTTGGTTTATGTTAGGTACTTGTAAGTACATAGATGAAAGCTAGGAGGAAATGATGCAGAAATGAGAAGAAAAACAGAAAAAGAAGAAATATTGTTTTATGAATCCTAGTTGAAGTATGAATTTTTAGTCAACCAAGAGTCAAACTCGTGCAGATGATGACAAAAATGACAATTGACAGCATCCTAGTTGGACGAGGAAGCTCACTTCTGCTAGGATAAAGAATCCTAATATTACTATGAATCCTATCACCAAAGAGATTTTTGTGCTATTAGTTGTTAATTATATCTCTGTTTCCATTATTCATCTACTTCCACTTTGAGTGAAGCTTGTTGGATCACTTTTATCGTACACAGTAGTTCGATTCGCTTATTTCAGCATACTAAAAGATTGCTCCAAGCCCTAAAGACCCTCTTAAACCTAAGTCAGAAACTCACTTATGCCCGAATGATTGGTTTTCATAACCCCCTCATTCCCTCCTGAAGAAATAGAACTCGACCCTCTTAAGCCCAAGTCAGAACCTCACCGCTAAACCCCTCTTGCCCCCAAATTGAAAACCCTAGTGTCTCGTGCGATGTAGCGATGATCGATGTTTTCTTTCCGATGACTCCGCTTATGCCGAGAAGAGATGTCGAGAATTGGCAGCGGTATGGGATTCTCTGTTAGCAAGTGTGCAAGGAGAAATCGTTGTGGCTCAGTGGGTAGATGTGATTGAAGATGAGATTGCTGGTGAGATATTATTGGAGGAAGAGGTTGCGGGAGAGGATGAGGAAGTTGAGGGAGGGATTGAGGAAGTTGAGGAACATATTGAGGCAGTGATTGAAGTGAGGCTACGTGAGCAAAAAAACGAATTAGATGCACAATATAATGCTCAGCTAGATGAGCAAGCGACACAATTAGACGCAAAGTTTAATTTGGGGTGGCTGAGCAAAAAAGAAAATTGGGCTGAGAGATTCATCAGCGTTTCTTACCACTTACATCTCAGAAAGTCAGGGTCTTTTCACATAGGAAAATTCACTTTAATGGTGTCTCACGTTTTCCTCCTTATAAGGATTGGTACCTGATGTTTGCAAAATCTCACATCAATACCTCATGTTTGGATTTTGACCAACCATTGGTACTTTGACCGTTAGTTCTGTTAAATACTAACTAATTTTTTTTTTCTACTTTTTGTTAAAACTTAATTACCTACTACCTATTTGTTTACTAGATCCTAATTACCTATCAATTCTAAGAACTAACCTTCATCATGTCAAATTCACCTAACGACTCTTTGTCTCAACGGCTACTATTCTGGTGGAATCACTGTTGTCTTAGTTTTGAAAAGTTTCTTAAGTTTTAGTAAAACAAATAAATAAGAATTCTTAAGTTTTAGTTAAGCAGAAAGCAGGAAAATAACAGACAATTCTATCTCAAATACCACTCCTAGGAGGTAGTCCTCCACTTGGGGTTTGAGAAATAAACACAGAAATTTAAATCAAGACGGATATGGGGGATACCAGCTCAAGTTTATTTACTCAAACATACACTACCAGCTTTGACAGAATAGCCAACGAAATTTTTTTCGTCGGCTATTCCAAATTTTCGTCGGCTATAATTCATCGGTAAAAGCCCGTCGGTAAAAGTAATGGCCGACGAAAAAAACGACATCGTCGGCCATTCCAACCTTGGCCGACGAATTATGGCCGACGAAAATGATTTCGTCGACCAAAGCTTGGTCAAATATCCGACGAAATTCGTCGGCTATTTTCGAGTATGGCCGACGATTTCGTCGGAATATATTAATATTTTAAAGTTATAGCCGACGAAATTTGGTTTCGTTGGCTATTTGTTCTGAAGTATAGCCGACGATTTGGGCTATTTCGTCGGCTATTTCGTCGGAATATATTAATATTTTAAAGTTATAGCCGACGAAATAATCTCAATTCGTCGGCTATAACTGCATTTTGGATAAAAAAAAAATACCGGATCGGAGGAGGGGAAGGAGGAGGGGGGGAAGGAGGAGAGAAAAAAGGCGGGAGAAAGCGATTTAAAAGATTTAGAAGGAGAATAGCCGACGATTCAATATATATCGTCGGCTATACTTAGAGAATAGCCGACGATTTAATATATTTCGTCGGCTATACTTTGGAAAATCAACAGTCGTTGAATCTGAGCCATCCAACGGCGGACAATAAAAAGGCGCGGATCGCAAGAGTTTAGCCGACGAATATATAATTTGAAAACATTGTAAATCGTCGGCTATTCTATGAAAACATACTAAACTGCCGTTTTGAGGCCCTAAACGAACTCGAAAGCCCGAAAATGCCCACACATCGTGGCAAAGCTATGTGTTTGATTCCTGGCGTCGTTCCCTTTCCGGAATGGTATCACAATCGTCATTCGGACGCCGGACGCCAAATCTGCAGTAAACCGGGTTTTCACTTACAACAGCCAATCTGCTCTTCAATTTTGTTTGAATCTTGGCATTTTTCAACCGTAGCCGTATTTCATTATTTCGGTCATATCTTATTTGCCGACATATTTGCATTTGAAGAGTGTGCATATAGTAACTATTTGAAACTATACATTCACTTAAACACTTGGTAAACAAGTTAAGGAACATTAGTGCATATGTTCCGATTTTGAATCTAAAAGTTTGGAAAATCTATTCCAACCGTCAGATATCACCGTTTAGATTAAATACATGTACGAAAAAAAATCCAACTACATCTGACAACGTTAAAGGCTCGATCGGGACGGTCAACCGGGTGAGTCAACCCTTTAAACGCTTAGAAATGGTAATTGGCCTGTCTAAATGACATTTTTTTGCCTGACCTTCAACAGATAATAGTTTCAAAACGATGAGACGCAACTAATCGTATAAAAATTTTCCTCAAAATTTTTACCGAACGTCAGGCTACCCATAGGAAAACGGAAGTAAAAAACAGTTAACCGCAACATTCGGCACACAGATTTTGTCGGAATCTCGTCATTTTTCAACAGTAGACGTATTTCATTATTTCGGTCATATCTTATTTGACGACATATTTGCATTTGAAGAGTGTACGTATAGTAACTATTTGAAACTATACATTCACTTAAATAAAATAAAATTTTAATCATAGCCGACGAAATCAAACCTAGTACTCGTCGGCTATATAGACTTATAGCCGACGAAAATGCCAATTTCGTCGGCCAAACTTTCAAAAGTTTTCGTCGGCTAAAGTTTCAGAGAAAGGCCGACGAAAATACAAATCGTCGACTATTCCATGGGAATAGCCGACGATTTTTTTTTTTACCAATGAAAAAAAAATCGTCGACCATTCTATGGGAATAGCCGACGATTGTTTTTTTTACCGACGAAAATAAAAATCGTCGGCCATTCTTGGGAATAGCCGACGAAAATTTTAGGTCGTCGGCCGTTTTTTTTTTTTCGTCGGGAAAAGTGTTTTTTCTGGTAGTGATACTTTCATATACATAATCTAGAGCCTCACTCTTGGGTAAACAGCTAAAAGCTATTTAGCTACTCATGCTGGAATTAAAATACAAACTTACTTGTAAAATAAAGCACTCCACACCAGATGACTAGCAAGAAATCACACTCTCACTAGTCACTCTTATTTAACTACGCTAAGACACTCACAAACTTTCCAACTTCAGACTTCTTTTTTTTCCCTTGATTTTTCGAATGTCTTCTCTTGAGCTCTCAGCCTCCTTAAATAGCCTTCGGATCTCAAAACGGAATTGAATTCCATTAAGAAAGCAGACAGGAGGAATCCTTATCCTGATAGCTGGCTTCCATTATCTTAAAAGAGCTTGTCTTTAAGCGTCGGCAACAATTTTATTTTAAGCAAACTTATCTTATTTCTGAGCTGGCTTCCACTATCTGGATCCCACTCACCTAAAGTTGTTTGTCCTGATGCGTCGGTAGCTTGTCTTGTTGCGTCGGCAACTAATATTCCATCATATTATTGATGTTGTGCAGCTCTTCGTCAGCAAAAGAGGCTCCTGAGTCATTTTCTTCGACTTCGGATTACATATCTGAATCATATGGATGTTTGAATTCTGACTCATTTTCTAATTTTTCTATCCATGTGGTAGTTACTAACGTACCATCGATTTCTCGCATTTCTAAGGCCTTATACAAATCACAGTGCTCTGTAGGTGGATGGTTATAGCTGGCAACTATAATCTTTTCTCCTTTGGCCAGAAGAATAGTGGCATTGTCTTTCTGGATTAAGTTCTGGATACGAATTATCGTCATTGCCTTCATCCACGAGATACTTTGATTAGGTCTTCCATTGCTTGATGACCATTTTTGTGCTTGAGAGGCACAACTCTGGATAATTCTGACATAATGATAAGAAGAAATATAACTCTTTCTCCCTTCTTCTCTAGTCCATTCAGGAGGAGTTGAAATGAACTTTAATCTCAGAGTACAACCCTCTGGTCTAATATTCTTGACTGCCTGGTAAATTACTTCAGGGAGACCTTCTAGGTCTTTGTTGGTTTTTGTTCAAAGGTTATGAACAAAACCATTCTCAATTAACCATAGTTTGTTCTTCTGTGGATGTTCTGCTTGAACATCAACCAAGTATCTTCCGTAATAAGGACCTGCTACTACTAGCAAGGTAGATGGAATAGCCTTTCTGTTCTTGAAATCTCCTAAGAGATTATGGAAACTGAACCATTCAGATTCTAATAGGGCTAAAAGTGGGGCTTTAGCACTTTCAGGATTCTCGAGGTATTGAATATCCAGTTTCTCCTTGAGATGCTGATCCTTTTCTTTTAACTCATAACTGCAGAATTCCTCAGCTAGAGTTTCCAGGGCTTGTAAAACCAGTGCTTCATTATTTTTTCGGGACGCTGCTAAAATGTTATCCATGATAATTCTCTGGTTGAACTGCAAAATTCTGCTGGTTCTGAACACCGGTCTTTCATAAATTCTCATAGGATGGTTAAAAATCTTTCTCAATCCTTTTACTGCTGGTAATCTGAAGGATGCTATCCTGTCAGTGGTTCTTGCCTTATAGGGCTGTCTTCTTTGAAACCAGTCGTTTGTGACTGTAGCTCTAGGATGCTGTAGATATTCATTTACAGTTTCTTCTTCTGTATTGGAAGATTGCTTATCTTCTGGATTATTCTCTCTCCTTATCGGGTCAGGCTGAATTTTTTCAGGAGCGCTACTAGATCCAGCAGGAGAGTATGATACCAGATATTGGTAACCTGGTCCATCATGTAATGGTCCAACTGTTTTGTCTCCATCTCTGTATCTCTCTTATAGGGCTTTATCCTTTGATCTTTTGTCTTCGGGCCTAGCTCTTGTTCCGTAATCGGGCTTTCTTCTTTCTTCAATTTCTGGTTCAGGTTCGGGCCATCTGCTTCTTGGGTTACGACCTTCATCTCTTTCGAACATTGCCATTTCTCTTGTGAGAGCGTCAGTCAGATAATTCTTGTTTCCTGCAATCATTTCAACATCATATTCATATTGAGATAAAAACATCTGCCATCTAAGCACTCTTCCTCTATCAGATGCATCTGTAAGCTTATAGTTCTTAAAGTTTTTTACTCTCTTATTATCGGTTCTGACAAGAAACTTATTTCCTAAAAAGGCTTCTGCTCCCTTAATGGATTTAATTCGGCTAAAACCTCTTTATCTCCTGTGGAATAATTTAATTCTGCAGGATTAAATTTTCCAGACAGGAATTTACAGATCTTTTCTTGATTTGTATTAGGTGCTATTGCTAAAACTACTCCTGACCAGTAATAATCATTTGCATCTGTTTGCAAAATAATCAGGTCACCTTCTTCAGGTAACTACAAAGGGGGGGATGTTTTTTGTGAGTTCTTTAATTTTCTTAACGGTGTTGCTATCATCCGTTGTAAATGACCATTTCTTTTTCGTGCTTGTCTTTGGAGAGAGAAGTGTAGTGAGGCCACTCACTTGAGGAATAAAATCTCTCGCAAAGTTGACAACTCCTAAAAATCTCTGTAGAGACTTTGCATCTGGGATACTGTCAGGGAATTGGCTTATTTTCTTTACTATATGTTCTTGAAGACGAATTTCTCCATCCTTGACGTGTATACCAAGAAAGTCAATTTCTCATTTTATAAGATGAATTTTCTTTTGTCCAAGGATGATTCATTTCTGAACTATAAGCTTGCAAATTTTCTCAAGATGCTTCAGATGTTCATTCATAGTTTTAGAGAAGACAAGAATGTCATCAATGTAAACTATAAAGAAGTCTGAATATGGCTTAAATATGTTATCCATCGTTCTTTGGAAGATAGATGGAGCTTGCTTAAGTCCGAAAGGCATTACAAGCCATTCGTAATGTCCTTGAGGAGTTCCAAAGACTGTTAATGCTATGGAATCCTGCTGCATTCTTACTTGCCACTCCCTGAACATAAACTCTCTTGGAGTACCCATACGACCATGTTTGTCGTATTCGGTAAAGTGGGTACGGAGCTCGTTCTTCCACTCTTTCAACCTACGGAAAAAACAAAAATGCATTAGAAATATTATTAATATCATAAAATATTTCAAATTATAAGATGAGGAATTCCCAACGTACCTCGAGTTCTGCATCGCGTACGCCCAAGCCTGCTTGTGTTCGGCAATCTCGAAGTATGCCTGAAAGATAATATTTTATTAGTTTTACAATTATAACAATACAAAAAATTATTAAATATTACGATAAAGAAATTAAGTTTTTTAAATTACTCACCGACGCCGCGTTGTTGACCTCCCTCTTGATCTCTTCAGGCACATCAGACCACCGTGTCCACAACATAGGGACTTTATCCCTAATTAGTGCCCCCACGCAACCCGCGTAATCGCGGCGTTTTTTCTCCTGAAAATCCTGATTAGGAGGTTCGTTGATCTGCATCCTCCCCCTGCTCTCAACAGTTTTCCTAAGCGTATCAAAACATATGACACCTCTCGTATTCCTGCTTGAACTGTTAGCGGCTGTCCCTATCACATAAATGACGATTGGTTAATAAAATTAACTATTAGTGCGTTAATTTTAATAAAACTGTCTAATTAATAAAATCAAATGTTACCTGAACTCGATGACCTATCTGTCGACTTTCCTTTTAATCTCGCCGAAATCAGGAGCTCAGGTCTCTCAAATGGCTCATGATGGTATTCCTCCGCAACACTCACGTACTGAGGCCTATCAGGCCATATGGGCACACCACGCTCGTCGACCTCGGGTATCGCAGGAATGTTGTACGGGAGGTAGAGTTGATTTGGGAGAGTAGGCCCCTCAGTCGAGTCAGCAGCAGACGGCGCCAGACTCGTCATCGGCTCCCGATGGACCTCAGGCATACGGACCTAATGAACGTCTGGAGCTATCTCGTCCTCAAATAGCTGCCTACTCGACCTCGGAGGATCTGGCCGGAGAGGGGGACGTGAACTGCTCGACGGCCGCCCCGCCGATAAAAGGGTCTGGTGCCGGGTGCTCACACTCCTCCGTGGCTGGGATGAATCGATCCTCTGAGGCTGGCTGGTGGTCCTCTCAGGCTGGCTAAGAGTCCTCTCGGAGTCTCCAGATCCGCCAAAACTTCCAGAACCCCTATATCTGGAACGACGGTCTCCGAATAACTGTCTAAATGCATCGGCCATCTGCAGCTTGAGGCATTAATACATTAATTAATATTAAATTATATTACATTAAATAACAAAGTCTAATTAATATAATAACAAATAATACTAACATATTTTAAAACATACTAACAAGTAAATATTTAAATTTTAACTAATTTTAAATAATACTAACCATTAACATAAATATAACCATTTATATACAAATATAACTATATTTCATCATTAACATATATATACATACAAATAACCATTTATATATTAACATAAATATAACAATTTATATAATTAGGCTACCAATTTATATATAATTAATTTAACAATTTATATATAACAATTAAAATATACATTAATATATATATATATATATGTGTATATATTAACAAATATATAACAATTTATATAATTAATCTACAAATTTATATATATAATTAATCTAACAATGTATATATATAACTAATACAAATTCTAATTTAGCACACACTTAAATATATAAATTATTTACCTAAATTATATAATTAAAATAAATTGCAAAAATAAAAAAAATAACCGGATCAGAGGAGGAGGAGGCCGGAGGAGGAGGGGAAGGAGGAGGAGGAGGCCAGCCGATTTGAGGAAGGAGGAGGAGGTGGAACGGTCACGGCGGCGCCGATTTGAGGAGGAGGAGGAGGAGGAGAGAAAAAAGTCGGAGGGGTCGCGACTTTTTGATTTATAGCAGAAAGAATAGCCGACGAAACAAAAAGATTTCGTCGGCTATTCAAAGAATAGCCGACGATTTTAAAGAGTTCGTCGGCTATTCTTTAAATCTCGTCGGTTATACTTTGGAAGTTCAACAGCCGTCGGATCTGAGTCATCCAACGACGGACAATAAAAAGGCGCGGATCGCAAGAGTTTAGCCGACGAAATATAATTTTCATCGGCTAAACTATTGGTCAAACCACTAAGTCAAACCTCTAAACGCTTAAAAACGGAAATTGGTCTAGTTAAACGACGGTTTCTGGCCTGACCTTCAACAGATAATAGTTTCAAATCAATGAGACGCAATTAATCATATAAAAATTTTACAAAATTGATTTAACGAACGTCAGGCTACCCATAGGAAAACGAAAGTAAAAAACAGTTAACCGGAACATTCGGCACACAGATTTTATCGGAATCTTGTCATTTTTCAACCGTAGACGTAGTTCATTATTTCAATCATATCTTATTTCACAACATTTTTGCATTTGAAGAGTCTACGTATAGTAACTATTTGAAACTATACATTCACTTAAACACTTAGTAAACAAGTTAAGGAACATTAGTGCATATGTTCTGATTTTGAATCTAAAAGTTTAGAAAATCTATTTCAACCGTCAGATATCACAGTTAAGATTAAATATATGTATGGAAAAAAATCCAACTACATCTGACAATGTTAAAGGCTCGATCGGAACGGTCAACCAGGTGAGTCAAACCTCTAAACGCTTAGAAATGGTAATTGGACTGTCTAAATTACGTTTTTTGGCCTGACCTTCAACAGATAATAGTTTTAAATCGATGAGATGCAACTAATCGTATAAAAATTTTCCTCAAAATATTTACCGAAGGTAACGCTACCATTAGGGAAACGAAGGAATAAAACCTTTGACTACATCTTTCGACACTCAGATTTTATCGGAATCTTGTCATTTTTCAACCGTAGACGTATTTCATTATTTCGGTCATATCTTATTTCACAACATTTTTGCATTTGAAGGATGAAGCAATGGTTTATCGTTAGTGATAGAAAATGGAATATGGTCATTTTTTGTTTTTTTTTTTTTTTTAAATCATAGCTGACGAGAGACTCGTACTCGTCGGCTATTCTTTTGTCGTTTTCTTTCTAAAATAAAATATGTATTTTTCAATATAGTTATAGCCGACGAAATAATGAATTTTTCGTCGGCTATTATGAGTATAGCCGACGAAATAACAAATTTTCGTCGGCTATTATATGAAAAAGGTAAAAAAAATCAGTAGGTTTACACCTCTCGTATTCCTATTTCCTGTTCATATATAATCAAAATTGAACATCAAGAAAACAGAAACCCAGCAGTCAACATATTTCAAATTTTTTTGAAGGGGTTTGGAACCCAGCCTAGCTGGGAGGCTCATCCACACGTCCGTTCATTAAAAATTAGTGCATTACAAATGAAAGGATTACATCATCTAAATTACTTAATCCGTCGGATTGTAATCGGAATTATCGGATGAGTCTTCTTCGGTTTCTGAATTGCTCGATAGGGGTAATATATGTCTTTCCTCACCACTAGAGTCCTTGTTAGTTTCTTCATTTGGATCAACATTAACAAGCAGTAACTCTTCACGTCGAATTCGCACCGACGTGTCTAGGCGAAGAAAAGAGGAGTCAGGAATACCGTTTGAGTTGGGCTCTTGATACGCGGTGCCACCTTCCTCGTTCTCTTCAGCCACTCCAAGTGTAGGCGCCCGGTAAATGTTGCGATGGTGGATAGTGTTGACTACTTTCCACGGGTCACCCTTGGTGAGATCATCAAGACAAAACACTTGTTTCACCCATGTGGCTAAAACGAACGGGTCATCCTCACACCATAATGTACTAGTGTTCACAGAAGTTATGCTGTATTGATCGGTTTTCATGCTCTGCGGCCGTGTGTCAAACCATCTACACTTGAAAAGGTGCACTTTTATGCATTCCCCATAATGCAGTTCCACAACTGAATGGAGAACACCGTAATAGTCAACTCCATCATCCCCACCATGTGCTATAACCCCTGAATTTTGTGTTTTTAGTCTGACGTCTCTCTCTTTACATCGAAATAACACACCATTCACCTTGCACGTCGCATAAACTTTTGAATAGACCGGCTTAATCGCTAGAAGTCTGAGTTCGTGCGACCAATTTGGGTGATTATCATTTTTAATAAGGTCCATCTGCAATCATCAAAATTAACTACAAATATGAATAATTATACACAATAATATATAAATACGTATAGAATAATGTTAAAGTTACGTACCCATCGGCCGAAATACTCTGCGAATGTCCGGTTGTGGTAATCGAGATCACCTCCTACTTGTTCACAGTTTAGATGCATGTTCTTCCAAAATTGAACTTCTAAACAATTAATTAGTACCCACCAATGTGCAATGGCTACCTCATAATCTTTCAACTTTTAGGAAACTGGCATTTTTCCACCGAGTACAACATCGTCGGAGACTATAGAAAGATTGAACTGTGAAGGTACATCTTCCGGTATGCTTTCCTGTAACGCTCCTAAATACAGCTTCATGTAGGTGACGCACTCGTGCGCAATATATGCTTCAGCTATACATCCTTCAGGTGCAGATCTGTTTTGGACAAAATCACTGTATTGTCCAAGTTGCCTATAAATTAAGTTTTTTAAGTGTTATGATAATACATTAATACTAAATCACATATATTGATGCGGAAATTAACATAAGGTGTAAAATACGTACCTTTCCATCGGATACATCCAAGTGAAGTGCAGAGGACCGGTAAGCAACAACTACCGAGGAAGCTGGATTATGAGGTGAGGTATGATTTCGAAAAAATTTGGAGGAAATATCATCTCAAATTTACACATGATATGAACGATGACTTGTTGCATTTCCCGGAGGTCAGATTTTCTCACTTCCCGTGTGTATACCTTCTGTAAAAATCTTGTCAACGCTACTAACGGCTCCACAACGTGACTGGAAAGAAACGGTCGAATGAAAACAGAGAAGAGACGTTGTAGCAGGATATAATTGTCATGACTTTTCAACCCGTAAAGATTGTTGAATTGTATGTTCACACACTTGGCTATATTTCCAGCAAAGCCTGAAGGATACTTGGCCCGACTTATCCAATGGAAAATTTCTGATTTATGCTCAGGCTTGACGGTGTAAGGAGCTTGAGACATTTTTCTCTTCTCTTGTTTCAACCATACTTGTTTTCTGATATTCATGTTTTGCAGATCAGTGCGAGCCTTAGGACCGTCTTTCGTCTTCCCCTCGAAGTTGAGCGTTGTGCCCACCACACTTTCAGAAATATTTTTTCCTATGTGCATAACGTTTAGGAAGTGACGGATCAACAACTCACACCAGTACGGGAGTTCCCACAATATGCTGTTATGTGTCTAGAATTTGTACTCCTCAGGTCTTTCAGGTATTTCCGCTACAATATCGGGATGATTGCTAAGGGGCCCAAAATCGTACTAATTAAGCACTGCTAAAATTTATCTTCCCGTCCATTTTCTGGGACGACCACCGTGTTCTTCGGTTCTATCAAATGTGGCAGACTCGTAACGCCAGTGGTGATCCGCCGGAAGGAACACACGATGTCCCATTCTGCATATCTTGTTGCAATGAGGGGTGCTCCCATAATCGCTGAGGCACTCTGGACAAGCCTTGTATCCCCTAACAACGCTGCCCGACCACATCCCATAAGCAGGAAAATCACTGATGGTACCAATAACCATGACATGCATCTGGAACGTCTCCTTCTTGTACTTGTCAAAAGTGGGATGACTAACGTCCCACAATACCTTAAGCTCTTCAATCAGTGGTCTCATATACACATCGAGACATTTCCCTGGGTAACTAGGCCCCGGAATCAACAACGTCAACATATTATATTCCTTCTTCATTCACATCCACGGAGGAAGGTTGTAAGGTACCAAAACCACCGGCCATATACTGTATGAAACACTCATGGTGCCGAAAGGATTGAACCCGTCGGTTGAGAGTCCGAGCCTGACGTTTCTGACATCTGAAGCAAAATGAGAAAACTCATTGTTTATATGCTTCCAAGCCGCTCCGTCAGAGATGTGTGTCATGATATCTACGTCTCCCGCGTCCCGCTCACCGTTTCATCTCATAGCTTTTGCGGTGGTTTCTGATATGTACAACCGCTCAAGCCTATCTCTCAACAGAAAATACCGAAGCACTTTCACAGGTTTCCTATTGCCTGCTCCCGTCAATTTATATCAGTCAGAATGACATATTGGACATGCGTCAAGGCTAGTAAGGTCATTCTCTTCTGCATCTTTACCCCAGTAGAGAAGCAGTCAAATGCGCATACATGGATCTTAATGTAGGAAAGCTCTAGATCTTTGAGGATACTTCGGACCTTACGGTGATTGGTAGGATTACGATGACCCTCCTCCAACAACGAAGAAGTGTACTGTAGATATTCATCCACTTGCCGGATAGTCGATTTTGTCTCGACTTTAATCCTCATTACCTCCATCACACTTTGAAGAACTGTCTTCTCAGAACTTGAAGACACAGGGGTCTGTTGCAATGCAATCAGTTTGTTGTACTTGTCAAAGACAGCAGTGTTGACAACTTGTGGGAAGGGCTGCACCGGGTCATGCATATATTGTTCCCCACGTACACCGCTTTCCAAAGGAAACACGTCGTTGACGAATGCCATTGTTGGATCGTTAGATGTACTAGTACTGCCCGCCTAAAAAAACTGCCCATGATCATGCGATCCATCTAATGATGGCTCACCGTGATATATCCAACGTGTGTATTTCGGCCAAAACTCATTACTCTTTAGGTGCTCTTATACTGTCCTAATCGGAAATCGACACATATCACTACGACACCTACATTTATTGTACGGGTAATAATGGTATTCATTCCCGTTTGCATTTTCCTCGACGAACTGCAAAAAATTCACAACTCCTGTAGTGTATCGTCGGTCATGTCTTGGAAGCGAAATCCAACTCTTATCTGGATCCATATATAGCCCGAAAATAATATATATATAACTTTAATTAATAAGAAATTAATTAACACATATATATATATATATATATATATATAAATTCTTAATAATTAATTACATTACAATATATATTATTATCAACATCAACTCATATATATATATATACTATTAACAACTATTATTTAAATTACACTATATATCAACCATTATTTAAGTTAATTACACTATCAACAACCATTAATTAACATATATATATATATATATATATAATTAAACTCCACACACACACACACACACACATATTGAGAGGACCCGTCCCGAAAATTCCCTCGGAAAATCCGAAACAGGTCTGAAATTAACCCAAAACCAAAATAAAATTTCTTTGCTCCCAAACCGCCAACACCCACCCACTGGAAGCAAAGTTTGACCAATTCTTTGGTCGCTAAATTTTTAGCATAAAAACTTTTTTTTTTTTTTTAACTCAATCCCATATTCGAAGTATTAATAATTGTACAAGAATGAAAACATGTGCAGTCCAGCGTTTTCCAAATTTACCTCAACATTCAGACTACAATAGAAATACCCAAATTAATAAGGCCACCCAGTAACTAGTTTCCTTCAAAGTTCAAACAGAACCCGAGCAAGGATCACAACTCAAACAACCAATTCATTCATACTCATCACCAATATACCACCTTTAATTAAAACAAATGAATCCTAAACAGCCTACATCTTTTCAACTCACAATTGTCAAGTATATAGCCTTTCTTCTCAACAACCACAGTATAGCATAATTCTTCCTCCACTTCCCTTAATTCAATTTCAATATCAAACCACCAACCAACTACCAACAAAACAGATTAAGCAAAACAAGAACCTCCTCTAATTCTTGATCATAGTCTCACACAAGTATTAACTTAATTCCAACACTATAATTACCCAATTTCACTTCCACTCAGAATCAATTCAACAGTAGATAATCAACAAGGAAAAATCTCATAACTTTTCAATTAAGGAACGACTTTACAGAGTCATGAGAATCCCAAGGTCCCTAAGATAACAATATCAATTATGTCTAACAAAACAAAATCAATCAAATCTTGTTATCAACAATAATAACACGATTCAACTACGAACAATTCTCAATTCAAATCAATAGCAGCACACAAAATTGAGATCCAGAACCGCAAAATGTGGATTAAAACCACTGATTCAACTTCTATTCAATTTCCCGATCGACAATCCAAAATGTGGACCGTATCAACTCAATCAATACATAAACAAACAGATTTGTATGAACAGCTAGTTCTCCACAAATCAAACGCATAAACACGTGATTTAATCGACTTCAAATTCAACAACCACAAACCGATTGACTATCCGATCCAAACACCGATGAACCTAACCACAAAAATCTAACCTAAATCCCATAATCCGATACATACATCAATCACAAATCACAAATCACAAATCACAACCAAACGAAATCAAAATCGAGATAGAGAGAGAAAGATCGGGAAACCGAACCTTAGCTAGACGAAAGGCGGAGGAGAACGCCGGAACTAGTTCATCCGCCGGAAGATGAAATCGGAGGTTGGATTGGGAGTAGTTGGATCCCGAGAGCCCCCAGAGAGTCCCCTCTCTCCGAAAAGAAAGAAAAAAGAAAAATAAAAAGAAGAGGAATATTCTCCCAAGTCTAGAATATTCCTTTTCAGAAATTTCCGCTTGTTTCCCGAAATTTCTTCCCCTCCGATTTTTACGTCATAACTTTTTCCTACGAATTCCAATTTAAGCTAATTACGTGTCCTCGAACTCGTTTTACCGTCCCCTATCTCGTCGAGAAATAAAATTCTCGGTCGGTTTAACATATAAAAAGTCAACATTTGAAATCCCCAATTA
Organism: Potentilla sterilis; assembly: GCA_963682095.1. NCBI lineage: Eukaryota > Viridiplantae > Streptophyta > Magnoliopsida > Rosales > Rosaceae > Potentilla > Potentilla sterilis. Next base: position 16,233,373 of record OY821766.1, on the reverse strand, counting down.
GTAATAAAAATAAATTTCCGAATGTCAAAAATTAATTTAAACTCATGGGGTATTTTAAGGTCCGGGTCGTTTCACACACACATATATATATATATATATATATATATATTAACACTAATTAAAATAACATCAAATTAAAACACATAATTAAACTCTAACTTAAAATCAACTCAACTACAACTCAAAATCAACATATATACATACATTCTAACACTAAAACAACAACAAAACAAAAAATCACTTACTAACTCAAAATCACTAAAACTCAAAATCAACTCAACTAAAACTCAAAATCAACATATATACACATATACGTACATATATATAGCTCCACAATGTAAGAGAGGACAGATTTCAACAATACCCACAGATTTTTCACTCTTTCTCCCCTTTTTTTTCGTTTTTTTTTTTTAAAATGAGCAGCTGCTGTCTAGATCTGAAAAATATATAGACTTATAGCCGACGAAAATGACAATTTCGTCGGCCAAAATTTCAAAAGTTTTCGTCGGCTAATGTTTCAGAGAAAGGCCGACGAAAATCCAAAATCGTCGACTAAAATATGAATATAGCCGACGATTTTTGTTTATACCAAGAAAAAACAGTATCGTCGGCTATGGTTAAACTATGGCCGACGATTTTGTTTTTTCACTGACGAAAAATAAAATCGTCGGCTATTCTATGGAATTACCGACGAAAATTTTTAGTCGTCGGCCGTTTTTTTTTATTTCGTCGGAAAAAGCCTTTTTTCTGGTAGTGATATAAGTGGCAGCATCCTTAGAATCCTCACCATAATAGGTCGTAAAACTGATGTGTTTATAGCCTTTTGGTCATTTGTTATTCACCACATAATCAGGAAAAGAATCCCTATATTGGAGGTTCATAGCTCTACCGCCTAGTTTTGTTCGCATAATCTGCCGCACTTGTTCTACCTAGTCTACACCAGTAGGGAATTGGGTCGCCGGCAGCGCTTATCTTACTAGTGGTACCCGGCTCATGACATTCGCAAGGTTTGAAACACTTACTAAAGTTTAGACAATGACTTCACTTTGTTCCTTATGTGATGATTCCTTATTGAAACCCCTGTCTTTAGTTCCAACGGTCAAATCCTGATATGGTTCAAACTTTCGGTCTCATCGTGAGATATAAGTGACGGCATGTTTAGAATCTTCACCATAAAAGGTAGTAAACTTGATATGTTTATAGCCTTTTGGTCTTCGCTGTTCACCACATTGTCAGGAAAAGAATCCCTATATTGGAGGTTCATAGTTGGACCGCCTAGTTTTGTTTGCATAATCTGCCTCACTTGTTCTAGCTAGTCTACACCAGTTGAGATTTGGGTCGTTGATAGCGCTTGTCCTACTAGTGGTACCCGGCTCATGACATTCGCAAAATTTGAACCACTTACTAGAGTTTAGACTATGGTCTCACTTTGTTCCTTATGCAATGATTTTCTTAATTGAAACCTCTATTTTTAGTTCCAACGGTCAAATCTTAATAGTATAAACTTTTAGTTTTACCAGACCCTTTTTTTGGGCATTTATCCACCAAGGTCACTGCTCTAAGCCTTGAAGGTTTGTATGTCTGGACATCCTTAGATTTGCCTTTGTCCGCAGCTTTCTTGCCATCTAGGATAATACGCATATGAGTAATATTATTCTCAACTGTTGTAGAATAATCGGAATTGGTCTACTCATTTCATTAGAGAATCCCTTTATATAGAGTGACGATTACAATGGAAACATCAATTACAATTATGGTAATAAACACTGATTGAAACGTTACATCAGATTGATACTAATTTCCTAATTCGTTATCGTCAGTTACTTTGACGAAGGCACATTTATGGTATTTTCCTTCAACACTCCCCCTTGTGCCAAGTCAAAGATAAAATGGTGCATGTGGTATTGCCTAATTAAAAACTTTGCCAAGTAACAAAAACCCAATGGGAGAAAATAAAACTTTGGTCGAAGGACAAAAAGAGCGCAACGCACCTATTACATTTGAAAACAACATGTATGTGCTAGACTCCCCCTGATGTCTGCACCTCCTCCTGATTTTTACATTAATCATGGGATTCTCCCTGATTCTTTCATTTGATCAAGGGAGCTTCAGTAACATTAGCATAGTTATGCATTTTCACATGTTTTTCCAAATATGACTTTGAGCAATGATTTAGTAACTAAATCTTGCCACATCGTCCTCAGATCCAACTTGATTTACTTTGATCTTGAGGATAAGATTGTTCATGAACCGAACACATTGGTTCATATTGAACATCAGGTTCACTCGTGGTATGACCTTCATATAACAAAACAGTCATAACTTTGTCTAGAGTATGGATGAACCATTAAGAGATTTAAAATTGATCTGTGACAACAGATTTTCTTATTTCACCTTTAATACGTTTTTCTTTACGCATAGTTAGCTGTGACGTGGATAATTTTTTTATCATGTCACATTCTATATAGAGATTGAATAAGCCCAAATCTTTCATATCTTTAATGAAAGAACGATTTGCGTTGCGTAGGCGCAGAGCTAAACATAGCTTTACAAATTTACATCGAATGAGAGGTCGAGTCCTACATGTTGTGTTTAAGTACAATCATACGTGATTGCACTTGTATAGAAATTTCATTTCCCAACACTTCTTCATCATCTTCCTTTAGATGAAAAACGGATCTATTGTTAGAGTAAAGACTTCGACTGATCATGGGAATATATGTAGGCCTCACCTTATTCTTTAGAGTGCCTAAGCCGATTGATGGATGATCACCATCATTACAGTCCTTGAGTTCCATTTCAAGATTGTGTATTCCCAAAATCTTTTTCATTCTCAACTTAGGATTTACAATACACTGAGTTTCTCTTATTTCATTTAGAGTTCATATATATCCATAATGAAAACGCAAGGGCATAATTCATCAATCCCTTTCCAATCAAGTAGTCACTTTAGTGAAAGTTTCAATTTCTTTTGCAAACGTACTCATGTGATCTAGAGTCACTTGATTTGGGTGGATCAAGTCTGTTTAGGATCCTCATGTATATCTCTTAATTTAGATCCCCATAGAGATATATGTTTTGATCACTTTTCGTAAGCTGCATATTCAGTTTTTCGGAAACTACCAAACTGATAAGGTAGTAGAGTGCAACGACATCCATTACGAGAGATTGTCTCATCGTAGTCCATTACGAGAGAATATCTCCTCGTAGTCGATTCCAGTGCGTTTTTGAGAGACCTTGCGCCATAAGGTAAGTCTGAATACTCTTATTCTCATTACGCATTCTAACAAAAATATATTTGATAGGGTTTATATTTACGGTGTCGGCGTCACCTACCCAAATACCTATCTCTTTGTTTATACTGGATCGCTTCTTTCCATTAGGCCAGTTTACTAAGTTGACATCTTTCAACGAAGTATGGTTCGATAGTAGACTTATTATTCCACGTCCTCATGTACACTAGTGTAATGTGTTTGTAGAGATCTCTATACTTTAAGGATTGGTTCTAACATTTGAGGCGTCCCCCAATGATAACCACAATCCATAAATATTCTCATGAGACGGATTTGAGTATCATTGATCAATAGATTAGGTTGTACCAAACTTGTTTTCTTCATTTACACAAGTATGTATAGAACTTAAGGTGGCCTCCCCCTCTTCTTTGGAGAGCCACGGCCTGTGACACCATTTATGCCACTTATGGCGTCACCATGCTACCATCCATGGTGGCAGTGCAATACCCAATTCCTCTTGGGTGGTACCATGTCCTTTTGATAAAACACAATCCTTGCAGGTATATTTGCAGCACATTTATATGATCTCGTCACTTTAATGTATAAGACATCTGCACACTTTACTTTGTGTGATTTTGGGGATCGAGATGAGACACAGTGGGGACAAACCACGACAATTCCTGTCGTTCCACTTGAACATGCTTGTTCTTATCTCCCCCTAACGACGGGAAGACTGTCTCATCAAAGTGACACACCGCAAATCTAGCGGTGAGGAGATCGCCTGTCATGGTTTCGACATAGCGGACTATAGCTGGAAGTTCATATCCAGCATAAATATTTATTCATCTCAAGTAACCCATCATTGTGCGCTGTGGCGGCACAATTTTGGCACATAAAACATTTAATGAAGCTCAAGGATTGTAGATCCGTGTCAATCCAAAAGAGCTCAAAGATTACAAGTTCGTTTGAAATCCTTTAAATTCCTCACACATAGTCACTAGCTATGGTGTAAATTGGTTCAATGATGATGGTCATAGATGAAAAAGTAACGCTGCATGCAAAAATTGCATAACCCAAAACGGAAGTATTGGTGTGCTTTACCAATATTAAGACTATTACCGTAGTCGTTTTCCGTGAGACCAATTGGGTTTTTATATAGGAATATGATGTCCATTACAAATCCCATATAATAAGCCATAAAATCATCACACCTACGGAAATTAACCCGGCCTAGGTGCTTTGACTTTCTAGCATAAGCAGCATAAATTTTAATTGTGGATGGTGTCAAGACACTTGACCAGCGTGTTGACACTACAACCAACACCATAAAATATTTAAGGTGTCCGCAAGTTGGTTGAATCAGTCCACTGAATCATCTTTGGATTCAATATAAGAACATAATGAGAACACATGTTTCCTTTGCATATGATGGTGTCAATCATAATTATACGAGTAGGCTTTGAATGATGTACTTTTATTCATAAAATCACGATGGATATCAGAAGCATAATAGGATATAAGCGCATGTACTTTGTGCATCAATCATAATGCCACCTTAGGGGGACGGTGGAATCTAGGGTTTGAACATACGTCTTCAACCCTACATGGATTATGTTGAAACAATATTTGAGGACAAAATGTTCTTTGGTCATCCTTGGTTTCGTGTGTGAACCATATTCTTCTGGTATTTGCTTCTATTCATCCAAAATATGGGTGTCCATAGTAATTTCTTTAATGTACGGATCACCAGATCAAAGCCAATCTATGTCAAAATTCCAAAATATCATTTTCTTATGACTTTGGATTCAATTAGCGGTTACATATAACCCACTAAGTTGACATATAAACTACTCTAATACTCGTTTACATCCGCAGTCATTAGAGGTAATGCAAAGGAGCTCAGATGAAATTCTCATCTATGTCTTATTACATGAACATCGTGGCAGAAATTTCTTTAAAATGTGGAATAAATTCAATTTTCTTTTATCGCATAAATTGTCAATTTGACATATGCTCAATATATACATCGAAACGTAACTCAAGTTCTTTAGAGTAAATCGATGGGGATTGTAATAAAAAGCTATGGTAATCCCAGTTAGGCAGGTGCATTATGAATCCCAAAGGAACAGATATACAGATCCTTATCACTTTCATTATATCTATTGATATAGTACTACTGTTCTTCAGTACTATTATGTTATTTTGTGATATACGAGTACCATTGTCCTTCAGTACTATTATTCTAGGGATCACATGATGCGTTTCTTTGCCCACAGTTCGTTGTGTCATATGTCTATATTATGTCTTTGCACACAGTTCTTTGTGTCATGCCTATATTATGATATGTTGTTTTACTTTATGCAATACTTTGCAAAGTTAGATGTAGAAAATTGAATCATGTATATTATGAATAAAATTTGAAAAATCTCAATTCCTTTAGAGAAAATTCAAAAAATTAACATGCCAACGATTACATTTAGTCTTGTCCAATTTAGAGAGAGAAACTTTAAGACCAAAAGTCTAATTTAGGACCAAAAGTCGTATTTAGGCGTAATAGCCTTTATAAGGATATCTTAAAATTTTTAAAGTGGACTAATCAAAGTCTATCTTGGATTGAGCCAGCTCCTTTTTGCTCTTTTAATAGCTGCAATGATGAGATTTGTCATTTAACATATTCTTCCCAGATATTATGTTTTTAGTTGTAAACTCATTTTCAATGTTATTGTTGGATATTGAAGATACTTTTCCAAAATCCGCGTACTCATATGATTCTTCATATTTATTAAAAGTCGTAGCTAATTCTTTACTAGCTTATAATGTAATAGTTCATTGAATTACAACAATGACAGTGTGCTTCACTGCACATGACATGTCCCCTATGTCATTTTTTAAATGTTACATTATTTCCACTTACTTTTGGATGATTATATGAATTTTACATCCATGGTAATTACCCTTTGTTTTAAGGTCGTTGCATTACTTTGCCCAATTTGTTCAAGAATATATATATATATATATATATATATATATATATATATATATATATTTCTAAGACCTTACATCGTCATTGTCTTTTGATTTAGGGTTGTTTTATTTTGCAAAATGTGTTCCCGGAAATTTCTTTTTCTCATACCTTACATTGTCATTGCCCTTTGGTTTAGGGTTGTTGCATTACTTTGCATAATGTGTTCCAGGAAATAATTTTTTTTTCAGACTTTACGTTGTCATTCAAGATATTGAAATTATATATTTAGCTATTTACATAAAGCAGTTCGTATAAATATATCATGCTCAAGCCTTTGTTTGCTCAATAGGGGAATTTGGTACTCAAGTTCTTCAGAGCCCAATGTGTCAAAGTCAAACTGTGATGGTTAAACCATCTGTAAAATATAGGAAGTATAAAATGTATTAGTTTCGCGGTTTAAATGACATTCACGACAACTAATATAAACCAAGATACATTATGGTAAATCTGATGCTTTGTGAAATTACGTTATCACAGTAAAATTTTAGTTTCTCCATTTTCATTGCATGTGAAGTTAATGAAATTCCATTATCGTTACTTTTTACACAATTAATAAGATATCCATCTTGAAAAATTTTCAAGAAATACAAAATTGGATTTCAAGACCAAAGTTTGTAATGGTCATATTTTTCTTGTTTTGTGAAAATGCTTTTTCACAATATAGGTTTGTCACTTTTTCTTTATACTACAATGCTCATAAAATTGCATTATTATGGCAATGCTTAAACTATTAAATAAAGTAATTATCTAACAGTAATAAAATGAACATATAATGCTCTATATTTATCATTTAAATAAATATTAATGCGATTTAATAAAAGCATTATATGATGAAATAATTTAAATGAGATTTAACGAATGCGGCAAAATTCATACTGTAAGTTTGCCAAATAAACTGCATATGAGGCGATTGCTCGATCTCCGACTCCAAATAATCGTCACATATTGATCGCCGCATCGTAATTGATATGTCACAAAAAAAATATTCATATGATTAGTCACTTTAATCATATATATTTCACATTTATCATATAAATTACGTAATTTCATATTTACCATGAAATTCGAAAAAAAAAAATAAATAAATAGTCACACAATAGTTATAAATTACTGTGTGGTAATTTCTAAAATTACCATTGTATTTTACCTTTAAAAATTCCTTTTTTTCTGGGTTGGATCAGCAGATCCGGGTCAGGCCCAACAAAACCGGATCAAGGCCAGGCCCAAAGAACAGATCCGGGTCGGGTTGTTTGGCCTTCCTACCGACGAGAAAGTTGTCGGGAAAAAAGGTGGTGGGTGGTCCGATCGGAGGAAATGACTGGGTCGTTGGCGTCGGTCCGGGAAAACCGTCGAGGCTTTGGCCTCGGGTCAAGGGATCCTGGTCTGGAGCACAGGCGTCGTCGAGAGCACCCCAATCAGGGTTGGGTGCGATCCAGCCGGATCGGAGCAGGCTGGGCTGGGCTGGTGGAGGCGACGAAGGCCGATCTGGAGGGCGAGGCGACCGGGTAGTGGTGCCGGGACGTGGCCGATCTGGAGGAGGGCGAGGCGATCGGAGGGGCGGCGATGGCGGTGGAGCAGAGATCGGCAGGGTGCCCAGAGAAGAAATCTGGGTGCCATGAGATTTTTTTCATTCTCTGCCGACAAAACTGTCGTTGGCAGAGTTTAGAGTTTACTTTTACCGACAAAGGATTTGCCGGAAAAATGGTTTCTTGGGAGGATATCTTATTTGCCGATGAAAATGTTGCTGGCAGAAGAGTTTTTCTGAGATTTTTCTCCTTTGCAGGCAGAAAAAAAATAGGGTTTTTTGTTTTTTTTTTCAGGAACAAAGACCTAGGGTTTTTTTTCTTCTCTCTGGCTAAAGCAAAGCAAAGTGCTGATAACGTGTTGTAGAATAATCGGAATTGGTCTACTCATTTCATTAGAGAATCCCTTTATATAGGGTGACGATTACAATAGAAACATCAATTACAATTATGGTAATAAACACTGATTGAAACGTTACATCAGATTGATACTAATTTCCTAATTCGCTATCGTCAGTTACTTTGACGAAGACACATTTATGGTATTTTCCTTCAACATCAACATCTATCTTCATACTGGCCATCCTAGTATTGATAACATTTAACTGTGTTTCCATAGTGGTTTGAGGCTTGTGCATATTGGCATTGACAACACTGAAATGATATGATGGTTCATTTAACATTTGGGTGGACTTCCTACATGTTGGGTGGACATGTTGGTATAATTTGTTGTCATAGCTTCGACTCTTTGGTGTAGAGCAGTCACTGATTCTTCTAATTTGTGAACAATCGTTGTCAATGAATCCATATTACCACCATATTTCTATATCATTTGTTATGCAAGCAACGCTATATCAGTTGCAGCTTCAGGAACTTGTCCAACAGTTCAGCCGTCGTTTCGGATATAGGATATGGAATTCAAAAACCCTATTTGGCTTGTTCCTTGTTTAGTCTACGACACTGTGTAGTTTAATGCAGTATAAAACTCCTAGTATGTTTGGGGTATCAGGGTATTCTTTAGCGTAAAGATCTTTTTTGCTTCCAATTTTGGCTCACAGAGAACACTATCTACGCATGCCAAAAATTTTGCGCTCAACTTTACTTGGCGCTATGGCAAATGATCTCTATATGCTTTAGGTGTGCCAGTACTTTCGTATGATGGGTACGTTCTTTCTATGATCTTGACTTCCATCTTCAGCGAATGTGCCTGAAGCGAGATCCAACTCTACAAAGGTCTATTGTGTGGTCGCCTAACCTAGATTAAGCCTTTTTTCGTCGTTCCAAGTGAACCAATACAGCCCTGCTCGACTCCCCTATGGATCATGAAATATAAGGTGGTCAATGTCATGACATCTCTTCTTCTAAGGCCAAGAAACATAAGGCTGCAAAAAATGTGCCTTTAGAAGAGTGCAACTACTGCCCCTTGTACCAAATCGATGAGTGCCTGCTCGACTCCCCAGGAGGAAACTGTTGAAAATTCTGCATCTATCACTGTTGAAGACAATGACGTTGAATATAATGAAATACCCGTAAGTATTCAAAAACCCAAATTTGGTTTAAGATCGCTTAAAAGAAATCCCTAACTGATCTTTGAAGATTAGACAATTGATTGATTGATCGAAGAGTCAGAAACTCAAGAAGAAAACCACTAGGGTAGGTACTTCGAGTTCAACTCAAATTGAGACCATTGCTATCCACAAACCAATTTTGGCTAATAACAATTAAAAACCGGGTTCTTGTAAAGTAAAGGCAACTAAGGACTAGGGGTCACCATTTGGCCCATGAGCCCAAAAAGCCCGCGGGCGGCCCGAAGCCCATTGGGCCCGAGCCCGGCCCGGCCCGAATATAGGCCCGAAAAAGCCCGGCCCGATGGGCATAGGGCCGGACTTGGGCCGAGGTCTTGAAGCCCATAGGCCCGAAAAAGCCCGATTAGTCAAAAGCCCGCCAAAGCCCGTTGGGCCGGCCCGAAGAGCCCGGCCCGGAAAGCCCATGTAACATTTAATATATATGACCCAATTAGCTAATAGTTAACAGTTAGGAAGAGCTGTGACTTATCTTTCGTATTCTTGTGTATCTATTATATATTTCTAATAGCTCTTGGCAGTGATGATTGTAACAGTTTGGAACTTCATCTTCTTAATATCTCTTTATTTGGTAATGTATTTTGGCTTTGCAGGGCTTACTGATTCAAGTGGCTAATGTAGTACAGTGGCAGAACCGCAGTCAGTTGTATGCTTGTGTATTTTGAATGAACTAAAAAATTGTGTTTTCTCAAGTTTTAGTTATTAAATATAAAAGGCCCAGTTGGCCCTGCCCTATGGGCTTAGCCCAGCCCGGCCCGGAAAGCCCGATAAAGCCCGGCCCGTGGGCAGCCCATGGGCTGCAAATTTAAGGATAAGCCCGGCCCGGCCCGGCCCGGATTTTGGAGGAATAGTGTTTAGGCCCGGCCCGGCCCGGCCCGAGCCCGATGGGCTTGGGCTTGGGCGGCCCGGCCCGGCCCATTGTTGAGGCCTACTAAGGACATGAGGTCTTTAGTTGGGTGCTAGCAAGGTTGCTGTTTTGGTCTCTGGTTGTTTTAGATAGACTTTGGTCGTTGTGTTTTGATAGCTTGTGCCTCGTAGAAGACTTTTAGTCGCTAGCGTTTGCCTGATGGATCTTTTGGTTGTAGTTCGGTTGTTGTTGAAGGTGGTTGTGTGTTGAATGTGCTCTCGAATCCACTATATATATTGCTACCTAAGATTTTAGCGATTCCCTGATATCTTAGGATTAGTTCAAGCCTTACTTGTTACGAAACGTCCAGCGAATAATTTTTTTTTTATGATAATCTCTATAAATATCCTACCAAAAATAAAGATAATTATTTTTAAACTGTATGTGTCGGTTAGTGGGTCTCATCCGTAATGTATTCTGCCAAATTGTTAAATTGGGCTCAAACAAATATTTCCAACATCACATTAGAAATATTTCAACTTTTTACTTTTCTCAAAAGTTAAATCATATGAGAAAAGCCAAAGCCTTTCCATGCCAGGGATGAGTGACAGGAAAAACCATTCTCATCACCTTCAAAAGAACCCGGAGAGGAAGCTAAAAGTGCATCTCTATTCTTAGATTTCAAGTTGTGCCTCTAAAACTATAGATAGTTTTGATTCATTGTATAAATTAAATTAATGGTTATTAGCGGCATACTAAAAATAATTTGATCTTTAGAAATGAAAGCAGATTAGCTATGCGACTCTCCTGTACGCTCCCTATTCGATTCCCGGTCCATAATGTCTCTCAAATTAAACCAATTTACAGGATCACTATGCGTCAGAGAATTTTGATTTTGGCTGAAGGCATATGGTTTTAATTACCCTATTTACAAGCATTGAAGTTTGAAGGGAGTCAAACTATGTAGCGGATGCCTTGGCAATCAAATACACCAACTTTGACACCATGAGAATGATGAGATGATGCCCACCAGGACTCTCGATATAGCAACTTAAAGACAAGACAAGATTGATATCAACGGACTAGAAAATTACATCCCACTTTGTCGCCATCGTAACCTTCTAAACTTGGATAAGTAAAACAACGAGAAAGAAAGTTCGACATATGAGCGCAGCTTAATAAAAAACCCAGCTAATGATAAGTAAAAGAAAACCTCTAAATCCTTAGAAAACATTTCCAACTAACGTTAGGCCAGTTTGGGATTTGCTTTTGAAACCTGTTTTTGGTTCAAAAGCAATTCTTGATGCAGCTGATGGTGTTTGGTGAGACTTTCCAAAATTGATTTTAGAGAAAGCAGGGGCTTCTAAAGCAGGTTTAGGGGAAGCAGCTCTTAGCTGCTTTGAGAATGGCTTCTGAAAAAACACGTAGTTGGGTTTAATGAATTTTTGTTAAATCCTATTTTGTCCCTTGTTGTTTTATCTCTCTCTTTAATACCCGTTTCTCTTCCCATATCTCTCTCTGTCTCTCTCTCTCTCTCTCTCTCCAACTCTAGAAAGATGAAGAACAAGTGAACAATCATCATCCCTTGTAATCTTGATAGCATCTCGAATTGGAAAAGGTAAACCCCAACTCGAATTTACATAACTGTTTAGTCTGAATCTTGTTCTTGATTATTAATGTTGTTGTTCTTGATTATGATTATTATTGTACATGGGTTTAAGAGCTTGTTGTTCTTCTTGATTATTACTGTTCTTAAGTTGCTGGCTTAGCAAAATTCTAATTTTTTTTTTTATGTTTTTAAAAAGGATGGATCTGGTTGTATATCGATGTTCTTCTTCTCTGTGACTCTTTTATTTGAATTTACTTCTATATCTCCAACATATACAAATCGATTATTGCTTCTTTTGTTTAAGATGGATGTGTGGAGTTTGCTTCTTTAAGATAGATTTGCCATTTGTTCTCTGAGGATTGCTATTTAATTCTCTTTCCCATATATCAGATGGGAAAAAAGAAAGCCACAAACACTGAATGTAAGGGAAAGACAAAATCAAAGGCCTCATGGCCTGATGATTTAGTCGAACAGTTTTGTGATATAGCTGTTAAGAAAGTGGCCAAGGGAAATAGACCTGGTACACATTTTGATAAAGTGGGATGGGCAAATGTTATCAAAGCCTTTAAGGAGTTAACCGGGAGGGATTATGACAAATCACAATTGAAAAATAAGTGGGACAACCTTAAAGGTGATTGGGGATTGTGGACATCTTTACTACGACATGAAACTGGTATTGGATGGGATCCCACTAAGAAGACTATCGACGCAACGACTGAGTGGTGGGAACAGAAATTAACGGTGTGTTTTCTTAACTTATGTGTTGTTTTTGAAGTTATTTTTATATACTATGAATTATGTTGTTTTATAATTAATTAGTATTCATTACCGTTTTTAGGAGAATGAAGATTACCGTAAATTTCGTGATGTGGGAATTAGTCCTAAAATGATGGAAAAGTATGATCAGATGTTCAAGGGCAGCACAGCTCTTGGTGATTCGGTCATGATTCCGTCAGCTTCTATTGATGTTGAAGAGATTGTAGAGGATTCTGAGAATGTCATTTCTATCAATGATGGTGAGGATCCTGAGCTTGTCCAAAGTAAGTAGGATAGGGGAAAAAAGAGAGCAACTATGGACAAGCAAATTGGTGCCAGTAAAGACAAAGCAATATTAGGAGATAGAAAGAGAAAGAAAGACAAGGTGGGAGGTGCAGCAAAATTAGTTAAGCAAATTTTAACATTAACCAATATATTTACTTCTCGAAAGTGATATATAGCAAACCTATTGTGAATTAAACTGTAGGATTGCATTGGCGCAATTGATGGTGTTCATGTTCAAGCTTCAATTTCTCCATGTGATCAGGTGCCATACATTGGCAGGAAAGGCACTCCCACTCAAAATGTGATGGCGGTATGCGACTTCAACATGCAATTCACATTTGTTTGTGCAGGGTGGGAAGACACTGCCCATGATAGTAGAGTCTTCTTATCGGCTATACGCAACCCTCGATCGAACTTTCCCAAACCTCCAAATGGTATTTTCTTTAGTATGAATGCAAAATAGTATGCTAATTATATTATAGTTAGCGATTCATTATATTCTTTTTATTGTAGGGAAATATTACGTGGTTGATGCTGGATATCCTCAAATGAGAGGTTTTTTAGGACCGTATAAAGGTGAGCGGTATCACCTTCCACATTTTCGTAGAGGGGATGAACCAACAGGTTATAAAGAAATATTTAATCATGCACATTCTTCACTTAGAAGTATTATTGAGCGCACTTTTGGGGTATGGAAGAAAAAGTGGAGTATTTTACGTGACATGTCAAGTTTTCCTTATGAAAAACAAGTGAAGATAGTTATTGCTACAATGACTCTTCATAACTACATAAGAATATATGCTCACCAAGATCCAGATTTTGATGAAAGTGAAGAGATTGGTGAAGAGGATATTGAAGACAATGACGATGAAGGAGATGGTTTAGGTAGACGGGAAATGGATATATGTTAAGAAATGCAATTGCACAAAGCCTTATGGATGCATCTAATTAACATTTAGTTTTCTTTTTTTATTGACTGTAATATATTTTGTGTAATGACTCCTTCTACTTATCTTAGAAAGTCGTTTATTTGATACCCTAGATCAATTTTATATATCTATTATGAGTTTAAGTTAGATCTTTATTCCATTGAAGAACTTAATAACCAAGTAATTGTACAAAAAAATAACAGTTTTATAACTCATAACAATATGCCCATTTTGGTAATTATACCCACTCAAAGCACATTATAGTTACAATTTACCAAACACTCAAAAATTATTTTTCGTTCTCACAACACTTTAAAAAACAGTTTACCAAACACCTCATCTGCTTTTATAAGAGCAGATTCAAAAGCAATTCTGCTCACAGCAGATTCAAAAGCAATTTTGCTCACAGCACAGCAATTCCAAACTAAGCCTTAGTGTGCCAAATTCAAAACTTCACACTAGAAACAATTTCCAATTTATACTTTTTAGAAAATTAAACATTTCCAATTTATACTTTTCACAAAATTAAACATTTCCAATTTATACGCATTAGGAGATTCACGCAACATGTATCCATAACATACCCGTATTTGACCGGATGAGGCGCCTCCTATATACAGTATTCGAGTATCTGTGGCAAACCTCCATATAAACCCCATTTGCGACGAACTCCCTCTCTTTCTCTCTCTCGCTCCCTCCCTCAAACATAAAAAATTCAATTTCATATATCGAAACCCTAATATCCTAATCGAAGATGACAGGTCGGCCGGTATTGAAAAGGAAGTTTAGCAGCGCCTTTGTCAAGCTCCAGAATCTAGAGGTTTTTTTTTTTCCGACAATGACGCTGTTTGTCCCTAACCCGAAGGAGGAGCTTGAGCTTGTTCTTGGAGACGATTAGACTATTGTACTGGTTCTCACCCTGGAGGCGGAGCTTGTGCATGTTCTTGGGGACGCCCTTGTTCTTGTTCCCAATCCTGACCCGGAGCTTGAGCCTGTTCATGAGGAGGCCATGTTTATGTTCTCAATCTTGACCCGGAACTTGACCCCAAAGAACAGGCTCAAGCTCCGGGTCAGGATTGATGACAAGATTGTGTAAATAATTGTACTGTGATTATAAATAAACGTTTCACAGTCTCAACAAAGTTAATAATGAATGAGAAAATATCATTATTAGAGGTTCAAAAATTGAAAAAAACTAATTACATATTTCTTTTAGAATCATCTAAAAATAAAATTTTTATTAATTTTTTGGAGCTATGGGTATTTTGGGAAAATAAGGGAAATCTAATAGCATTTTATTTTGTTGAAAAAGTAAATTGGAGGTCTATAAAGTAAAGAGGTCAAAGTACTGTTTTTGGAGGTATGAATAGAAGCTATTTTTACAATATATTCAAAGCATCACAATCAACTCAAGAGACACAAAATTCCAAGAACGTAAACGAAATAGGTGATTTTCTACCTCGTCGAGTTCCAGAAGCAAGGACGAAAAGTTGTGCTCCTTCAAGCTTGACACTAGGCTGTTGTTGCCTCTTTAAAGCTTTAGCGTTTCCCATAGACTTCTTAGTCATCGTCTGTTTGACTTTTTAATACTACTAATTCAAGTAAGGTGCAATTTAAATTGTGACGGTGGAACTTTTTTTCCAGTCAATTGACGGTGAAACTTTAATTGTTGCAAATTATTTGGTGAAACACAAATTTTTCATGTTTTACATCTATTTGGTTATTGGAAAATATTATTAATTGAAAAAGTTTGAAACCTAAAAGTAAATAAAAAATTAAGCTTGTTTATTTTGATGAGAAAAAAAAAATTAAGCTCGTTAAAATCTGAATATGTTTACGAGATCTCATGTGTTGATGCGTTCTCTTATATAAAATTAGCACGCAAGTCATTTTATATAGTTCATTATATCCCTTCAATCTTCCATCATCTCATAATCCATTTACTATTGAATACCATCACCTAGAAGTTCCTTGAAACCTTTAAATCCTTTTTACCCAAATATTTCCTTATGAAGGAACTTATGAAATGTCTCTTACATTGGAGGGGAATGAAAATCTTGAACCAAGTTTTAACCCTTCCTCACAATCTAGGCTAATTTCTTACTTAGTTTAATTGTATTTAAATTTTTTGATAGATTGTAATATGTGATTGTTCACACTTATTATCTACCTCATTCTGCTGGACAATTTCGTTTTTTATTTTATTTTATTTTATTTTATTTTTTTTACCGAAAAAGATCTCATGTTTATAAATTGTAACTACAAACTATCATTTATCACATCATAACTAATGAATGTCGTTCGAACCAAACGAGGCTCAATGCAATACAATATTCAGATAGATTCTCAAGATTTCTGACTCTAGGGTTCCTATTTTATAGCTCTCTTTTGGACATCTTGGTCAGTCATTATGTAATGTGCTACATATTTTTACATATAATAGAATGACGCCCAACTTGATTTTTGTTTTTGTTTAAATAGACGCCTATTTTGATTGAATAACAAAAACTAAAATTTTGGCATTTTTGCTGTGATGAATGGACACTATGTACATGGACTAATCTTCTCCCCAAGTTATCAATGTCCTTTCTTTAGGGTAAAATTGGAGAACTTTACTGAATACTAAGTAAGATTACATTCCTTCATCAGAAATCTGATACGAAAGAGGGAGGAGAACCATCCCAATTTACCTAAGTAAAAGACTCGTAGTCTATGCGCTATAGAATTACAACTTATAGGCGCCCACAGAGAGTTTAGTAGTGGGAGTGGAAACCAACTTGGGTTTTATGTGGAGCACCAAGCATCAATGTCCTTGATGATCTCTCAGACTTTTTTTATTAAATGATATATTGAACTGATGAGAAGATTACAATGATAATTATTTTACTGCATTGCGGAAAGAGGACAAGTAAGAATATACGACTAACCTGTTTAATTGCAGTCTCCTAGACATTTCGGCACCCACTTAATTGACCCTGTAGAGCTATGAAAGTATACATAGGATGTAGACCCAATTCAACTACTAACCGCCATAAGGTGATTATCTAAAATCCATCAGTCTAAATCCCAAACTGGAAACCCTTGAAGAAAGATTTTGTCAATACATGCCGTACAAGTTTCGGCGTAATTGAGTTTGACCACCAAATGTCTTCGGAAACCCAAATTGGTGCAATTCCGAACCTAAAATTTACTTGGGTTTTCAAGAAATGATTGGGCTTTACAATTGATCTGCGCTCTAAAATTGATTTAGGGTCAAGTATTATTATTTTTTAATTTTTTATAATTAGGACAAAAAGAAAAAGAAAAAAGAAAAAAAGAAGACAAAAAGCGAAGGATATGGTTTTGGCGGCAAAACGACCGAGAAACCCGTAGTTGCCTTTTGGAAGTCCTTAACATTATCCCACGCACCCTGGTGATATCCTAGGGCTCTACCAAATTAGACTCATATACATTCATTTTCCAAACCCAGACAGACACTCTAACGCCCCCGACACCCATTTCTCTCTTCTCTCTCTTCTCCCCAATTCCTCTAGGGTTTTGCCTCAAAACGACGTCGCACAATGACGGCGGTGCCGCCTCCCGTTTCCCCCTCCCGCACCACCTGCGCTTCTCTCCTCCACGAACTCCAGGTACCTCCACTTCCTCTATTTCAACTCCCGACTCTTCAATTCAATTTGGGCATTTTCGACTTTTTAATTTTCGCAGATAATTTGGGACGAAATTGGGGAGAGTGATTCTGAGAGGGACACCATGCTTCTCCAGCTGGAGCAGGAGTGCCTTGACATCTACCGCAAGAAGGTGGAAATGACCAGAAAGTACAGGGCCGATTTGACCAGGTCCCTTGCCGACGGCCAGGCTCAAATCGCCGCCATCGCCGCCACTCTCGGAGAAGCTAATTCGTTTTCCAGGGCGAGAGGGACCCTCAGGGACCAGTTATCCGCTGTGAATCCGGTTCTGGAGGAGCTGAGCTTGAAGAAGCAGGAGAGGGTGACGGAATATTCGGTCATTCTGTCGCAGATTGCGAGGATTTCGTCTGAGATTGCTGGGAATGGTGTGGTTGGGAGTGTTGGTGAGGGTGCCGGAGTTGATGAGCATGATTTGAGTGTCAAGAGGTTAGGAGAGCTTAAGTCTCATCTCGAGGAACTTCACAAAGAGAAGGTACTAAAGTCGGTTTGTTAGTCTTTGAATTTCAGTTTTGTGTGGTTGTAATTAGGTTTTACTTGTTGTGTTGCTTTGTGCAGGCTTTGCGGTTAGAGAAAGTCAACAGTCATGTCAACATCATTCATGAACTCTCAGTTGTAATGTCCATTGATTTCTTTAAGACACTGAATGAAGTCCACCCGAGCTTGACTGATCAGTCCTCCGCTCATTTCAAGAGCATCAGTAATGACACTCTTGCTAGATTGACGGCGCTGACCAACTCGCTGAAGCAAGAGAAACAGCAAAGACTGCATAAGGTGACTCTTTCTCTCATTAGCAATTTGACCTATTACATTACTTTGCTGAACAGACTATTTGCAGTTGTGTCAATGTTGTGATGATTTATTTGTCATCAGTATCTTCCAGTAAACTTTTTAATTATTGATATTGTTTTTTTCTCCAAAAGACCAAAACCCTAAGGGTTGATTTGTGAGATTAGAAACATTAGAAGTAGGTGGCATTATTGCTTTCATTTTTTGTCTTCCAGTAAATTTCACTTAATAATAGGCACAAGCTTCTATCTTGTTGGTTCAACCAAAGGCATCAGGTAAATGGCATGGATTCTATAGTGAATTGAAAGAGTGTTAAACATATACTACTCATAGTTTAGTGAAAGATGTGAGCTTGGCCAATAAAGTAGTATTTCACAAATCAAGTTCATCCCCTTTGCTTGGCGCCTTAGCAGAATAGAGGAGAAAAGACAATATAGACCAATTTCATAATCATTTGAATTGTTTCTCTTGAAATTGATATGAATCTCATTTCACAAGTTATTAGTTACATGATTAGAACTTGGAAGTTAAGCCGTATGTTACAGGATGATTTTTGTACATAATCGAGATTTTATTAAAATTATTTCTGATTATTTTTAATTTCAGCCGACCTGTGGCTTGGATATTGTACCATAGCTGTCCATTTTTATGCAGAGTTTTCATTAGCATTTTATACGTTCCATCTGTCAGTATTCATCTTACTCTAACTTTATATCTTTTAATGTAGCTACAAGAGCTTGGAAGCAAACTGATAGAATTATGGAATCTCATGGAGACTCCTACTGAGGAATGTAACAAATTTGACCATGTTACACGCTTAATTACTTCCTCAGGGGATGAGCTATCTAGGCATGGATGCCTTTCTCTAGATGTAATTGAGCAGGTGCAAACTATTATCTTCATTGTCTAATGTATTTTCTCATGCACAATATTGATCACTGTATATAACGGACTGTTATTTTAATTAATTGGTAATTTAATGATCAATTTCAGACTGAGGCTGAACTTGAGCGGTTGAATGTTTTAAAAGCTAGCAAGATGAAGGAGTTGGTCTTTAAGAGGCAAAATGAGCTTGAAGAAATTTATAGAGGAGTTCACATGGATGTAGATAGTGATGGAGCTAGACAGATTCTCAGCAGCCTCATAGATTCTGGTCCGAAAACTTCTCTCTATTTAAGACTCTTATGTATTCTTTTCACAAGGAATTTTTTTTATTTTATTTGTTGAAAACCTGCCCATGAGACTACGTTGTGGATCTGTCACAGGTAATGCTAATTTGTCTGATCTGCTTTCAAGCATGGATGATCAGATTGTGAAGGCCAAAGAGCAAGCTCTGAGCAGAAAAGACATATTGGATAGGGTAGAGAAATGCAAATTTGCATTTGAGGAGGATAAGTGGCTTGATGAGTATGAAAAGGTAAAGATTGAGAAAGTGTTACATTTTCATTATGAGTTTGGTACATCTATATATTTCCTCTGGCTCATGAAGCAAAAGCGGTTATCTTACTTTGGAAATTAGGATGTTTCAAGGTCATAGTTGAAGACTATTTAAGGTGGAGGACTTGCAAACGGTTTATAGTCAAATCCCACCACTCTTTCTTTGGCATTTGGTTGTTATGTTCAGATTCACTATTTACCTTGCAAGTGTGTTTTTTATAAATCAGGAACATTTTTTTTCTGAGTACCTAATCTCGAAGTTTTGCTAATGTATTTATGAATAATGATGTGATATTTTGTAAGGACCAGCTATCAAGGCAATATGTCAATATTATATCCATAGTAGTAATGATAAACATGTTAAATACTAGGAATTTGATCAACAAAGAATATGGCTATAAGTAGTTCCTACTGCTTGTGTGCTTTCAAATTATGCGAAGCATCTAGTATTTGATTTGAAGTCATGACCATATTTGAATTTTCCTCCTAGCATATTGTAGCATATTGACCAGGAATCCTTTTTCTTATATTTGAACTTTTTAGTTTCTTCTCTTTTTAATTATTTAACGGCTTCAACTATCTGCTTTTTTTCCTTTTCAGGATGAAAATCGGTATAGTGCAGGAAGAGGAGCGCACAAAAATTTGAAGCGTGCTGAGAAAGCCCGGATTTTGGTTGGAAAAATACCATGTAAGCTTGTAATCATTCATGTGTTCTTATCTAATTATATCATAGTATTGCCTTTTGTTGTTTTCCTGATGTTTCTTGTCCCTTTATTTTGTGAGTTGCAAAAGTAGTTTGGGTTTATATGATTCGAGTCATTGATTGGTATTAGGGTATGCCAATGGTTGTTTATTATTAGATAACACCATCTGTCGCGTCATTGGGGAGCTAGTATATTTCTCTTCTCTTGATATATTGGTTATTTTTTCTGCATACTTATGTTCATAGATTCGTTGATATGTAGCAGAACCTGTGTTATTCTTTATGTCCATACTCTAGGTATGGTATGTGTCCACAAGAATTTATTTGTTCTGATGACTTTGCAACAACCGATAATTTTATATATATATATATACAGTGCTTCTCAGGTGCGGACGTCCGCACCGTGCGGACGTCCCGTTTCCGGCCACCTCAGGGCCGTTCCTCCTCCGGCGACCCACTGGGCTTTGGTCGCCCCCTCCCGGCGCTGCTTCCTGTGCCGGCCGGACCTCCATCGCCGGCCGGAGCCGGCCGGAATCTGGAAAATTCCAAAAACTTCAACTTCAGGGGCGGAAAAATGGAATTTTCCAGATTCCGGCCGGCTCCGGCCGGCGATGGAGGTCCGGCCGGCACAGAAAGCAGCGCCGGGAGGGGGCGACCAAAGCCCAGTGGGTCGCTGGAGGAGGAACGGCCAGGAGGTGGCCGGAAACGGGACGTCCGCACGGTGCGGACGTCCGCACCTGAAAACTCCTGTATATATATATATATATATATATATATAAATTTATTGATCAGGGGGCGCTTATTAGCATGTCATGCTTCTAAGACCTAAGGCTGAAGCGTAAAGGGCTATGAGCTTATAGAGTAAAATGTCTTTCCAAACATCAGTTGGTTAAGACATGAGATGATACCACCAAATATGATATAAAAATTTACATGTAAGCGCTCAGTAGCGGGTAGTACCTGAAAATTGCTTGAGAAGCAAATGACAAGATGGCAGTCGATGTATGGAGGCCGCATTGCATTTACTTAGATCTATTGCTAAAAAACTGTGTTAGTGACAGGACTTACCCAGCTGTGGGTATCTTGGGGAAACAAACCCCTTAACCTTTGGATTATTTCCCATTTATACCCTAATTTTCAGAACTTGAAAATTCTCTTCTGTATCTGGTCTCCTTTTCTGGGATGGGCTAGGCTGAGTGAATGACTAACTATTAATGTGTATTTTATTTATGCCATCAGAACTCATAAACAACTAGTAGATGCATTATGGGTGTGCAACGAGTTTTGGGTTATTGTTGTATTCCTGGTACAAAGAGATGCTTGGAGTACTTGCCTGTAAAAGATTTTGCTAAAGGTTTTAGTGAATTGATGTGGTTGGAAATTAAAGGTATCTTAATGTTTACATTGAAAAATGTTTGAGCTCTGTATGCCTTTTTTACTTAAATTGTTGGAGGGACATAAGCTTAGACTACAATTTTCCATAAACTTTATACAATTACACACCAATGCTGTTTCTGAAATGCTTGGGTAGCCATGCTCCTTAGGTCTTAACATCCCACTTTTCCAAGCTGCATGGCAAAAGTTGAATGTATTGTGAGCGTGTGATTAATGAACGTAGTAATGATTAGAAGCGAGTGGATTTTGTGGAGCATAGAGAAGTGTTAAGAGGCACTTCCATCTGAAAATCTGGATAACTCATCAAAGCTCCTCCTGTGTGCGATTGTTTGCTGCCTTCTTCTAAGTGTATAATCTAATTTCATTTAACTGAAAGTGGGTTGAACAGAAAGTCAAATGCACCTGTCATTGTCTAGTTCCTGCATTGTGTTTTAATTATGTGTATATTTTGATTAGTAATGATTGATATTTTGTTAATTAACTACAAAAACTCTTTTCTCTAGCTATCATTGAAACTTTGACTGCCCGAGTTAAAGCATGGGAGAGCGAGAAAGGAGTCCCTTTCTTATATGACAAGGTGATCCCTTACGATTTACTAGATGCCTTTATTGTTATCTCTCTTTTTGTTTAATTTTCTTGTTCTCGTTCCTCAGATGAATACAATGTTTTGTGAATTCTAGGTTCCTTTGGTACATATTATTGAGGACTACGCTGCACAACGGCAGGAGAGAGAGGAGGAAAAGCGTAAATCTCGGGTATGCTCCAACTTGCTACACTTCCTCTACCCTTTAGCTGATGTGCAGATGGAACAATTAGATCATGTCTTTTCAATGCTTATGCTGTCTTTATTGCATAGTGCAACCATTGCATGTGGCTCCATCCATGTGACATATCTAAACACTATTTGTCAGGATTCATCTCTGCTCATTTGTTGTTTTTCTGCTCTCACTGATAATGTGATGTAATTTGACCCTGAAAGATTAATTTAGCAGAAAGTTAACTGGTCTCTGGTTGAATCTTTACAGGAGCAAAAACGTCTGCAAGAACAACATGCTACAGAACAAGAGGCACTATTTGGTTCAAGGCCGTCAACAAAGAAGCCATTAGGACAAAGCACCAATGCTAATACCAATGTCGGGACCCCAATTAGTCGTCGTACAGGTACTCCATTGGGACGTCAGGGAGTGTCAGCAGCAAAAGAGCGCAGAGAAAGTGGGAGGGCCAACCTGACACCTATCAACTATGTTGCTCTTCCAAAGGATGATTCTGTATCTCGTAGAAATTGAGGCCTCTCTCTGCCATGGAAATAGCTTGCAGTGATGTTTTTCACTAAGGCATGTGAAAATGGCCACATGTCAATTAAGGTTCACTAGTTACTAGTTGAAACAGGAGAGAAAATATGATTGTTGCTCTATAAGATTAGAATGTAAATGATCTGGTGAAAGGTTTGAAAGTAGTCGAGTCACCACCTATAATCATATCCTATATAGTATCCATATTAGGAGAGCTAAAAGAATCTCACTTTGGAGTTAAATAATTTGCAGTTTATGAGGTAATATTTGACCAGGTATTCTTTTGCATGAGTAACTTGCGTTTATTAATATTGATGCTTGAAGGTGAAGGTGAAGGTGAAGGACTTGGATATTGAAACCTACAAATGACACCCGAAATAGACAATATTAATCGAATACTATAAATTAAGTAGAAGCTAGAGATACTATTTGGATAGAGTTGGGACTGCCGAGTGTCTCCATGATATGGAACAAACAAAATGCAAGAAAAGTAGCAGCACAAGGAAGATATTATTATGTGGAGAACCAACAAATTGCTGTTGCATACGATTAAGCAGCCTAGCTAGTGGTTGCCATGTAGATTAAACTTGTTCCATATCCATTATTTAGTATGAGCATAAATCTATTTGGCTCCTCTCATAATTTACTTGCACGTATTGGATGAGTAGGATTAGCAATATAACATCCCGTCCTCGGCCTATATGAACATTGATTACGATAAACACAAGCATATTCTGAAATCATGATCTTCTTGTATACATATACATATTTTGAAAGTTTTAAGCATAGGATTTCAGAATTTATACCACTGATACTTTTTAACGTTTAGATATGGGGCATTTTCAGAATGAAAAGCCACAGTTTTTGGGAGACATAGTTGCAATAATACACGTACGTATATATAGTGTGCAACACATGAAAATGTGGTGTTTTTATAAGCAAACCAAGAATCTGGATTCGGATAAACATTTGAAAACAAATTACAAAATGTTAACTATCTAGCTACTGCATGCCTATCTATCTGCATATATACTTTTTGCTCACAAAGTGATCCATTTGAAACATATCTGAATTTATAATCAAAATATGTGGAGGGGATGATGCGTACGTAGGGTTGATTGAGATTAGAGAGTACTATTCCAATTGTTAGGATACGATCTCGAATATGAGGCTTTCCTTAAGCGAAGTGCTGCATCTTTCACCTTAGCAAACCCATCAGTGCTTGCTTACGCACGTAGGATAATGAATGATTGGTGGCCCAATTGATGAGGAAATATACAAAGGTAATGGTTAGTATATTAAGTTGGGTGTTGATTAGTCTAACCTAAGCCTTAATTTGGTTATATCTCTATCTAAAGCTTCTGTACATAATGGTTCTCCTTTCAGGTGCTGAGAGACAATGAGAAGATATAGTTGTTGTATGTTGAAGATGAGAGATCCCATATCGGAAAAGTGACAAATAAAATACAATTTATAAGTGGATGAATAATACTTAATTGTACCGAGACATTTTGTGATTAAAACACAATAGCTTAAAGGTGGTTAAGTTTGGACATTATCGGTATAATATTTATTCACGGACCACGCATCATCATATCCAATATACTCCATATAATTATGTTGGTTACTGTTTCTGCCTAAACCCGGAGGTCTAGTAGATACTTGATGAATCCAACTTGATCTCCTGCAATCCTGCTCACTAAGAGGAATACCGGGCGGGCCGGTCTTCTCCTCTCCGATGCCTAAGTTAGTATAGTTTGAATATATATAACCAAGACTCGTATGTAAGCAGGGAGAGAGATAAGTTACCTAATAAAGAGGGTAGCTGAGACCCTCATATAGGTGGTTGGGGGTGAGGGCTGGCCTCACCCTTCGATGTGGGACTGGCTCCCTTCTGTTTGTAACTTCTGATGCCCTCTTCGGCAGGCTGGCGCCCCCGACCCCAGGGTCCCTGGAGGCAGGATAGAGTGCTGGGCCCCGAGGCCGGGTGCTGGTGATCCAGTCCCGAGCCTTGGGCCGGGGCCTGGTGCACTTGCTGCGGGTCTGTGGGCCTGCTGTAGCCTCTCTGCGGCTACTGTCAACAAGTCCCCCAAGTTCGCGGTCAAGTGCAATCTTGAATGGGGACTTAAATCTGTCTTGCTCTTGCCCCGCAGACCCGCAGGGTTACCAACCTACTGGTGCCCAGTCCCCCAAGTCCGCGTTAAAGATTGGGCGTGACCGAGGTGAGTACCTGTTACCGATGGGAAGCAATAGTTTATAAGCATACTTGTAATATCAGTACTGTGGTCAGGTATTGTTATGTTATGAGTATGGAGCCGGGTGGAACCCGGAGAGTGTATGAGATGATGCCATGATGCCATGCAATAGATGCGTGCATGGAATGATAATGAGGCGTTGAAATCCGCCATGCAAGAGATTTGTGCATGGGATGATAATGAGGCGTTGAAATCCGCCATGCAAGAGATGCGCATGGAATTTCGGCCGGGCACTCTGCCCTATATGTACGAGGCGGAGCTTCACTGGGTCACAACTGGGCGATCTGCCAAATCGAAACGGAGCGGAGTTCACTGAGCCTATACCGGGCGATCTGCCAAAGCGGAGTTCACTGAGCCTCTACCGGGCGATCTGCCAAAGCGGGGTTCACTGAGCTTCTACCGGGCGATCTGCCAAAGCGGACGGGGTGAAGTTCATGGGACCTCGACCGGGCGTTCTGTCATATCGAGACGAGTCCCAGGTGAACTTCAGTACTGGATCTCGACCGGGCGTTCTGCCATATCGAGACGAGTCCCATATTGCTAGGCTGCAGGGAGATTACCCCGGTGTTGCGGGCTGTTTGAAGCACCAGTGAACACTTACTAGTTCTTCTCAGCTTGTGTTGAATAAGCGTTGAGGTAAGGGGGGTGGCGTTGAGGTGACAAGGCTCGCCGTGCAGCCCCATGTTGATCGCGGTTCAATGCGATGCAGGGTTTTTATCCTGCTGGACAAGAGTACATGGGTTAGATGTAAACTCGCCCGGGTGTATAAAGCCCATGCCGGTCGAATGTTCTCATGACCGGGGTCAGCCATGGTACCGGGCGGAACTTGACCGGGCGGAACTTGACCGGGCGTCCTGCCATATCGAGACGAGTCCCCCAGTGAAATGCCATGGGGCCGGGTGTATTCCCGGTAGGGGGGTGGCGTTGAGGTGACAAGGCTAGCCGTGCAGCCCCCGTTTGCCGCAGCTGGTACGATGCAGAGTTTTTATCCTGCTGGACAAGCGTACATGGGTTAGATGTAAACTCACCCGGGTGTATAAAGCCCTATGCCGGTCGAATGTTCTCATGACCGGGGTCAGCCATGGTACTGGGTGGAACTCGACCGGGCGTCCTGCCATATCGAGACGAGTCCCCCAGTGAAATACCATGGGGCCGGGTGGATCCTATTCCCGGAATATGCTCTCGAGCCGGTTGGATGCGTCGTAACCGGTAGGCGGATCTCGACCGGGCGTTCTGTCATATCGAGACGAGTCCCCCTAGAGATATGCAATTGGGTGGACCTCGACCGGGCGACATGCCATATCGGGACGAGGTCTCCAGTAGGATGGCGTGCAGCCGGTTGAATGATACCTAACCGCAAACTACTACGGACCGGGCGGATCTCGACCGGGCGACATGCCATATCGAGACGAGTCCTCCGGTGATATGCAACGAAGAAGCCATGCAGCCGGTTGAATGATCATAACCGTGAACTGCCATGGTGCCGGGCGGACCTCGACCGGGCGTCCTGCCATATCGAGACGGGTCCCCCATTGCTCATACCCGGATGGATACTCTCGAAGCAGTTGGATGATTACCACCGGCGAGAGGTCTTCAAGATATACGAAGAAGCCATGCAGCCGGTTGAATGATCATAACCGTGAACTGCCATGGTGCCGGGCGGATGGCTCGTACCAGGATGGGTGCTCTCGAAGTGGTTGGATGATTACCACCGGTGAGAGGTCTTCAAGATATGCGAAGAAGCCATGCAGCCGGTTGAATGATCATAACCGTGAACTGCCATGGTGCCGGGCGGATGGCTCGTACCCGGATGGGTGCTTTCGAAGCGGTTGGATGATTACCACCGGTGAGAGGTCTTCAAGATATACGAAGAAGATGGTGTGCAACCGTGGGATCTGGGGAAGTGTGGGAGGGCCTGACTCCTCGGTTCCCGCTCCTACCTTCCTGTCGCCAGCGTGTGGGACAAGTGGCTGACATGCATTTAAGGAGGAAGTCCATCAGTCCCGTCAGTTATGATGGCATGGGCAGTTTACCAATGCTGGGACACGTGCCAGCAGGGGGCGGTCTTGAGATGGAGGGCCTGGATTGGCAGGCGTTTGAGTTGCTGTGATTACTTGTTTTGGAGGGATTTCAATTGCCTAGGGCACTGGTCCCCTCTATAAAAAGGGCTCTTCTGCTCTCCTTTATGCTGTTGCTTCTTGCTTTGGAGAAACTAAGAGAAAGAGAGGAATCCGGCGATCACTTTGAGCCGTTTTGCCCCACGGGATCCGTTTTCTTGAGCGCTCCCTACTCTCTTCCTACCATTGCTCGCTGCTTTCGCAGAGCGGATTGTCCTCGGTTGAGCATACTAATCGGTAAGTTTCTTGATTTCTTTGCCCCGGTGTTGTTCTTGTTTTTGGCTTTGTTGTTTTGCGGCGGGGGGGAGGGATCTATGTCGCTGACGGAACTGCTCTGCGGCGAACTTGGGGAGAGGCCGTAGAAGGCGCTGTTGTAGCCTGTTGCTGACGAGCGCTAGGGTTTTGTTTTCTTCCCCTAGGTTAAGATGTCATCTTCAGGTTCTGACCGGGCTTCCGAATCGGCTGCCAGGGGTCCCCTCGTGGATGATACGGAGAGGCTGGATGACTGGCTCAGTTCGGAATCCCCGGAGACCGAAGTCGCCGACTGCTCCGGGAGCAGGGTTTCGTCTCCGTCCTCGTCTTCGTCTTCCGGGGCTGAATCCTCGGAGACTGAAATACCGTAAGGGGTGCGCCTTGCAAATGCTCCGGCCGCGAGCTACACCATTGGCAGAGGGAAGTATGCTGTGGTGTGTGATGAACCGGAGGGTAGCATGACCCCTGGAGAGATTGCAGCGTTCCGGGAAACGTGGGGTATCCCGGATGAAGTTCTGCTGCGGCCCCTGAATCCTGGAGAGTCGGCCTGCAACCCGGAGGCGGGTTGGGTTGCCGCACATCAGGACCAGTTCCGGCATGGACTCTCGCTCCCGCTGCCAAACTTCGTGCAGTATATGCTTAGTGCGCTGCAAGTGTCGCCCGCGCAGCTTCCTGGGTTCCAGTGGAGGCGACTACTGAGCCTCGGCTGCTTGTATGAGTTTTCCGGGATGAATATACCAACGGTAAACGAGTTCCGGGCCTTGTATAGGCTGTCGTACTCCAGGAAGCAGGGGTCCCGGGGTTGCCTATCCTTCAACGCCCGGAAACCTCCACCGATCGTCACCAATATGCCTTCATGGGTAGACAACAGTTGGAGGAAGAAGGTGGTGGTGGTGGGCGGGAGGTGGCAGGCGAGGAGTAAAATGTACTGGGTTCCTGGCGCATTCCAACCCATTGGCGACCAGTCGTTCGAGCTATCCGACCTGGAGCATGAGAGGATCTTGACCATACTCGGATGCTGGGACGACCTAGAACGGAGTTCTTTCAACTTCATCCGGCGAGAAGTGCTGGAATATTGCCAACTCGGGCGGGGTCTCGGTGCGTAGCAGCCCCTTTAGCGGTGATACCTTGTGCTAGTTTTGCAAAATGCTAACTGTTTGCCTTCCTTGCAGGTGCATCTTCT
The DNA here is from genome assembly GCA_963682095.1 of Potentilla sterilis. Taxonomy (NCBI): domain Eukaryota; kingdom Viridiplantae; phylum Streptophyta; class Magnoliopsida; order Rosales; family Rosaceae; genus Potentilla; species Potentilla sterilis. The sequence continues at coordinate 16,204,477 of OY821766.1, read as the reverse complement.
CGGGCGGTTATCAAGCCCGAAACCACTCTTTCAATGGACGGGGAAGACCTCCTCAACAAGATGAAGGAGAAAGGCGAGACCGTCTCGCGGACGTCGGTGGAAGAGGAGTCCGGCCGGCTCACGACCCATGCGGAGCCGAGGGCCATGGACGTTGATGACGACGCCTATGTCCTGAAGCGGGTGAAGACCCATCATACCGCGCCCCATGCGGTGCCTGGAAGGGGCAAGAGCACCGGGGGGTCCGTTAGGGTTCCTGGTGGAGTGAACAGGATCCCCAACCGACCGGTGTCTGTGCTGCACGTGGCTCGCGTTGCCCCGGTAAGCGCACGATCTTCTTCTCCGGAAGGCCGGGGAGAGAAGCGGAAGGGTGGGGACATTCCTTCCTCCGCGTTGGTGACGCTCACTGGTGGGTCGGCACGGGAGAACCTGGCCAAACGGTTTAGGATAACCAGCGGCGCGCAAGCTAACTCTGCCGGGGAGAAGGCCGCTGCTGCTACCCGGCAGAGTAGTCCCGTGATTGCGGAGGCACCGGGGGAAGCCCGGACAGTGCACTCGCCCGGCAAGTGGCGGCGGACTTGGCCAGTCTTGGGCTGGACAGACCCGGGGTTGCTGGAGCCCTGGCGGGCGGGAATCGCCCAAAATGCAAGGAATTCGTGCTTCGGGTAAGTACCGCACGGTATCACTACATTGCTTGTAGCTTGTTTTCGTTTGTGGCTTGACTAACTGTCCTTGATGTTGTGCAGTTGCTGTACAGTCTGTACCAACCGGACGCGAGCGAGGAGCTGTCGGAGCTGAAGAGACAGATAACTGCTTTATCGGAGACCCGACAGCGCCTGGAGGTGGAGAAATCCCGCTCGGACTGGGAGAAGGCCAGATCGGAGGAGAGGGCCAAGAAGCTAGAGGAGCAGAACCGGAGCCTGGAGAAGGAGAGGGCCGAGCTGGAAACCAAGGTGGACGAGCTCCAAGTGGGAGCTGCCGCTCTGCGCGCCGCTTCTGCTGCTCCGACCGGGGAAGATGACCCGGAACTCTACGAGCGGGTCGTTCTCAAATACCGTGAGAGCGATCAGTTCCTGGAGTTTCTGGTGAAGGCCAGGGAGGAGGGCATCTCGGATGCGTACACGGAATGGGCGGGGAAGGGATGGTTAGACACTTCCCTGATGCCGACTGCTGCTGAAGGAGATATCCATGAGCAGTCGGACATCCATCAGGAGGCGGTGGAGGGGCAGCCGGAAGAAGCGCTTCGCTCGGACTTGGATTCTTCTACCAACGGTGCCGAGTTTCCCTGAGCCGGAGTCAATACCGGAACTGAGGTTGACGACGAGGGTGCCGCAGGAGAAGCCAGCGGATTTCCTGCTGAAGGCGGAGTCGTGGCTCCTTAGGATTTTCCTTGCTCTTTTCCTTGTAATCTTTCCGGATCGGTTACTGCTTGTATACTTGCTTGAATATGAATATACTGGAACTGGCAGAGCCGGTGAAATTTTCTCAAAAGTAGTTTGCATATATATATGTTCTTACAACGGTTGAACCGTGAACTATGCCAAACTAACCGCTCGGGGCTAGCGGGTTTACCAGGCCTGGTCCCGTTCCCGGTCGGGGTCTGTTCTTCTTTCCCCTACGTACCGCTGGAGCTGACCGTTATCGATCAAACCCTACACCGCTGTCTTGAGAGCGCAGCACTGATTTGTTCGGTGAGTGGCCTCATCATGATAAGAGCAGTACTTGCCCGTCTACGCCGTTGTAAGTTTCCCCTTCGGGTACTTTCTCTTGGGCGGTGGGGGAATGACGCTCCCGTTGTCAAGTAGGATATCCTCGTAGGAAGTGGTGAGAGCGGTGAAGACTTCTTGATCGGCCGGTGGTGGTGCTGGCATGATTGCCAGAGGGCGTTCTTGGCGGTACGGCGCCGACTTGTGCTTGGCCTGTGGTCTATCAGAATAGGGCCTCTGCTGCCGCTGTGGCCAGTTTCTGTTGTTGGCGTTCCGGCTGGGTCGAGCGGTGCGGTTCTCAGTCCGCTGACTGGGCTTGGCTTCCTGGCCGGGCGGAGGGTTCTCTTCCCTGGGATGGTCTTCCTGCTGCTCATCCCGCTTCCTCTTCAGTAGGTGGTGCCCGTAGGTCTCATGATCGGCCTGGGCATGCCGGATGGCCATAGCCATCAATTCGTCGTACCCCTGCGGGAGCTCTACCCGGACGGCGTAGGAAAACTTGCCCGCTCGGAGCCCTTGCTTGAACGCCATCTCGGCGATGCCTTTGTCCAGGTTCCGAACCCCGGCTGTGGCCGTCTGCAAGCGGTTGACAAAGGTTCTCAGCTCCTCTCCGGGGGCTTGTATGCAGTTGAAGAGGATGGTCGATGTCCGACCTCCCTCGACTCGGAGAATGAAGCGGCCTACGAACCGGTCGGCTAACTGCTCGAACGCCTCGATCGAGTTCGCCGGAAGCTCGTAGAACCAGCTGAGCGCTTCCCCAGACAAAGTCTCTTGGAAGATGTTGCAGCAGACTGCGTCGGAGTACCCCTTGGCGCAGGTTTGGGACCGAAAACTGTCCAAGTCCTGATACGGGCAGCCGGACCCTGAGTAGGTGAGCTTGAGGGACTTCTGGTTGCCAAATCTTCCCGACTCTATGACCCGGTGCGAGAAAGGGCCCATGCGCTCATTAAACCGGGCGCCCTCCATCGGCCGCGCGGCTCTTCTCTCGTTGGCCTCCATTTGGGCCTTTAGGTCCGACACGGTGTTGGCTAGCATTTGCAGCGCTCGTGCGGTTGGAGTCCCAACTTCATCCACTGACGAAGCGCCGGGCTGGTGGTAGGTTGTCGTGCTCTTCGGCGGGCCTGCGCCGGCTGGCGACTTTTCGCGCACGGGGTCCCCGGGCCGACCGCCCGAAGATTGCCCTGCTTCGGTGTTTTGAGGTTGGATCGGTGGGAGTGTCGCATGCGCCTCGGCCATGGCGTTACTACGCTGCTGTCCCCTCTCCAGGGCGGCCACTAGGGCAGTATTCACCGCCTCCATCTCTTCGTATCGGGCGTTGGACTTGGCTCTGTCCCTGTCGCTCTCCTCTCTTAGACGACTGACCTCTGCGGCCATTGCCCGTAGCTCTCCCGCCATACTGCTATGGCCGGGGCTGTACGTAGGGTCCCGGTCCGGGCTCTCAGATCGATCGCTCGGATCATCTGAGAACGTCAAGGAGAAGCCCCGTCGCTCTGGACTGTCTTCCTCCTCTGCCGGGCCTTTCCCGCGCGAGCTGTCGCGGTGGGGATCCGGCACGCCGGATGGTCCCCCACAGCTCCCTCCATCCTGACCGTTGCCCCGGTCGCCGCGCGGCTCCCGCGTGACGGCTGGGGTGGAGGTGAGCGTCTGCACTACTGCAAGACGTCCCTCCTCGGCGGTACCTTTCTCTCGACTCATTTCCGAATTCTCTCCCAACGGTGTTGCTTACACGGCTTTTCGTTCAAGCTTACCACAGACGGCGCCAATTGTTTCTGCCTAAACCCGGGGGTCTAGTAGATACTTGATGAATCCAACTTGATCTCCTGCAATCCTGCTCACTAAGGGGAATACCGGGCGGGCCGGTCTTCTCCTCTCCGATGCCTAAGTTAGTATAGTTGGAATATATATAACCAAGACACGTATGTAAGCAGGGAGAGAGATAAGTTACCTAATAAAGAGGGTAGCTGGGGCCCTTATATAGGTGGCTGGGGGTGAGGGCTGGCCTCACCCTTCGATATGGGACTGGCTCCCTTCTGTTTGTAACTTCTGATGCCCTCTTCGGTAGGCTGGCGCCCCCGACCCCAGGGTCCCTGGAGGCAGGATAGAGTGCTGGGCCCCGAGGCCGGGTGCTGGTGATCCGGTCCCGAGCCTTGGGCCGGGGCCTGGTGCACTTGCTACGGGTCTGTGGGCCTGCTGTAGCCTCTCTGCGGCTACTGTCAACAGTTACAAACTTACAATCCACTATATATGGCCATCTATGAACTCAATCAAAGGTAAAAACAAGAACAGGGTTTAAAGAGCAGGTTTCTTCACAATGGACGCACAAGGTTAAAGGTGGTAACTAGTCAAACATGCATTCGATCAACAATTTCCTTTCTTTACTGGAGCTAGCCAAAATAAATCGAATTCTAACTGAGTTTAGCAAACAAGCAACGTTCGATCTTGGCTTTCTTAACGTACACAACTTTAGCTGTTCAGTGTATGCTGATTGCTGCATATAGAAGTCCAAGGAATTAGCTCATCATCATTAGTCATGGAATTTGATTGATTATCGATCTGTTACGTGAATAATCCCCTCTTAAGATTTAAGGCTCGTCGGAATATACACTTAGATATTGGTCATGATCAAGCGCAATTTAGAAAATTGATTTCGGATCGACCTAATCTGCCACTCGTTGAGTGAAATGAAAATCGGAGACACCGTACATTGGATTGCTGGGTTAAGTTATTCCTATACTTGACAACCCGCATATATATATGCTACCTTGCCGCGCGTTGGTTAATTATGCTGTTGATACCTTTCTCCTGTATTCTTCTCCCCACAAGGCGAGAGAAGTGACAGTAAAATATCAAATACGAAGGCAGCTTATGCACTGAACTTCTTGATCGAAGATCTTGCTTCCCGTTGTTACCCCTAGCCTTCAGCGAAACCCCAATTTCTATAGCCCGCAAAGTCAGGGTTTTTTTTTTTGGTGATTGTTTTAGCTGCACAATTCCATATTGCATTATACTGGTCATATACTGTAGGTTTTTCCTTTTATTTTGTACTTTAGAACTCATATATGTAGGGTTTACACGAATTAAGCATCCTTTAACGCTATGGCAGGTTCTGATCGTTAATTGTCCAGTAGTAATTTCACTGATTTGTACCACACTGATGAAATCTTATAATTAAATTTAAAAATCTGCTGCTTTTCGTAAAAGATTGTAATTAATTAAACTGTAGGGGTTTAACAGCTAGGAATATAATTCCAATGTGATGGTAGTACAAGATATGATTCTTTGGAATCTTACATATATGCAACTGAATAAGAATCTTTGAGACTTGAGAGTGCATGCATGATTCCACTGAACAATACGTAGCTTCTGTGACTAAACAATAGAATCATTAACCCCAAAGCAAAGGTACCGGTGCAAAGGGAAAATTAGAGCCCACATGCATGATTCTTAAGTCTTAACTGAGTTACAAACGTCCTGTTCAGATCGAAATGGGAGAAAAATGGTACCGATGCAAAGGGAGGAAAATAGGAATCCACAGGATAGGGCCGGGGTATCATGGCCATGGCCGAAGGAAGCAAGGGGATTTGATCCAGAGAATTGAAGTAAATTGTTATAGCTAGAGAATAAAAACCCTAAATTCCAGTAGTGTTAATTAAGGTCCTGTTCAAAATGGGTGTATAATCATTCGTACATATATTCTGCTCTTTATTCTAGTGGAATTGTGTGAAAGCATGCATTGAAGCAACTAATGGCGAGTGCATTTAGATTTAGCGAAGACAACAAATGCCAACATGCATGACAACACTTTGCTTAACCCCAACATATCTAAGTGTCCAACCAGCCAAGTAGTACCCACTTATATTAGTGGGATCTGCATCAGAGACGTCAGCAACTCCTACAAACCTTTGGAGAGAGAGAGAGAGAGAGAGGGCTTAGCTTGGAGATTCTCTTAATTCCATAATTAGCACGACGGAGCTCATTACAACATTGAGAGATCGACTACGTAAATACGTACTGAACATGAAGTACTCCAAAACCCCATAAAATTTATATTAAAAACTCAAACAAATTCTTATGAGGTGCTGAAAAGACCAAAAACAAAACAAAAAACCCTATCCCCTCAATTCCCAGCTTTTTTGGGAAGTTCGGAGATGGGCCTACAAATAGCCACTGAGGAGAGCTTGTTAGCTTCTGCTTTCTTCACTTCATTAGCTTCAATATCTCCATCCATGGCTGACACCATCGACATGCCGTTTTTGTGAGGTTCCTTAATAGCCTCCGGTATCTCATCGTCTTTGTTCTCCAATCCTTCTTTGTGCTTTCCCCAAAGGACTGAGTATAGGCCGGCCACAATCAACACCGATCCCAGTACACTGGACAAACCAGTAAAGTCAGTACGTAGTGAACTAGGAAAACTGTGTAGAGTGACTTGTTATAACTGTAACAAAACGCATGCATGCATGCAAAGAACATAAGAAAAAGAGAACTACCTTCCAAGAAATATTTTTTCTGCCAAGATGAAGGAGCCCATGATAGCAACAATGATCATCATCAAAGGGCTAAAAGCAGTTGCGAATACGGGTCCTCTTTTCTTCATCACTAGCCCTTGTACATAGTATGAAATGCTTGATGTTACAATACCCTGCATATAAAAAATACATAAATGTCACTAATTGAGAGAGACAGTGGAGAGAGTAATGGACAGGGATTGATCGTTCGAGTTACATACAGCATAGGCAGCAGCAAGGAGGTTCATGTCGAACCCGATTTTCCAGACAGAGGGTTTGTGCTCCATCACAAAGGTGACCGCGATGGCCTGGATTGTTCCGATGAAACACACTAGCGATGTCAGAGACAGCTGATGATCCTTGTACGTCTTCAAAGCTTTGTTCTGGCCGGTGTTGGTCATCAGTACAATTCGATTAATTACTTTTCATTCAAAAAACAAAGAACGAAACTGAAATTATATATAGAGTTGGCGGTATATATGTAGCCAGCAGTCCAGCATGCAGTACTTACTTGCAACACAAACAAAGAAGCCCAGGCAAGAGTGGCGATGGTGAGGAGTACGGAGCCTAAGAACCAGTGCTTGTCGCCGGTTCCGGTGGTATCGGTGACATAGGATGATTTGGGATGAATGTATTTAGACCACAACATCTGAACGATAGGGCCTTTGTACAAGGTCATCAACATGGCCCCGGCCACTGTCACTACGGTTCCTGCGACCTTGGCCTGGCATCTCACTGTCTTCATGTCTAGCTTTTCCATCCTTTTTGAGTTTGATTCCACCATAACCAAAGTAAAACAATTAATTAATATATGACGTATCGGCAGGTAGCCAAATTTGTCTATTAATCAAAAGGGATCCAATAATTATTGTCTAGTTTCAATTAATCAGTCACATATTAATTATTGATGCTACATAAAAGTTTCAAGTTGAACTCCCTATCACTTAGCATTTGGAGTTAGAAAAAGAAGCGTATACGGGTATGGTTTTAGTTCCAATTTAGTGGCTTACCGGCATATCACAGCCATGACAAACGTCATGGCTGGGAGCATGTTGCTCATGGCACAAGAGAATGTTGGAGATGTAAACTTCAACCCCGCATAGTAGAAGTTTTGGTCGATCACAGGCCTGCAAAATGGAATACATAAAAATTTAGGGGAATAGGTTCTCTTGCTATATATGTAGGTTGCTTCCGGTTAATAGCTTTTACGACACAGAAGAGTTTCTGGTAATGACGCAAATGACGGACATGCAAGAGTTAAGGACTAACCCAAGAAGAGCGAGGATAAATATTTGCATGAACACTGGGAATGTTATCTTTGGTTGCTTTTTCCTGAAATATTGGAAACACAAATATAAGGGTGTGTCATTTATAAATTGCCAAGTTATTGATCGCCAAGAAGTGTGTATAAACAGGAGTATATGAGTGTAGTGTAATGATTCACACCTCTCAAAAAAGAATGCAAAGGGGGCAATAACGGCCGTGGCAAAGGCGTGCCGGTAAACCACGAGCACATAGTGGCTCATTCCCCGGTTCAGAGAAACTTTGGTGATGATGTTCATCCCGGCGTAGCCGAATTGCAACGAGATCATTGCAAAGTAGGGTTTCGAATTCTCAAGGAAGTTGCTGAAGCAAGTTGGCTTCTCCATTTTACAGTATAATAACTAAAAGCAAGGGGGACTTTGGATAAGAAGTAGAAGTGATCAGTTAGAGAAAGAACAGAGATACGGAGAGAGAGGAAGAACACTTGAAGATTTGCGTTTTTCTCCCTAGAGAGAAGTAAGGATGCTCACCCATATTTATATCAAGTTGGGAGGGAACTGTACGTACTAAAATATACTCTTTCACTATTACTTGTCTGTCTCTCGAAATTTCATTCGACATCACTCTCTACTTTAATCTTCTCAACTCTCAGAATTTACCATCCACTATACAAGTATTGTCGGAAATCAATGGAGCTTCCTCCTTTACATATTTTTATATTCATAATCTCTTTCAAGATTCCTATGAGAATCCTATCTCATACTCTTGTGATAATGGAAACTGAGTGTAGTTTCATTACAATATTTTACAAGGCAGGGAATCGTGCCATCTTGTGTTCGTATGTTTATAGAATTGATGTATGATTATTTACACGATTTCAACACCATATATTTATGCTTGTATTCGATTGGCAAATAAATCTTCAAATTGCTCATACCCAATATATATATTTAAAGATACATTTCAGATTTTTTCTTATACTTAAAGACTCTAAACTGAACCAGAACACCGGCCAATATTTTGCTTTCACCTTTAAGCATTAGTAAGAGAATAATGCTAGATGAACCAGCTTTTGGCATCCTACATAGAGTTTACCTTATGTGTCAGACTATGTGATATGTACATGACGTGTCACCACCCAATCATAGTGTTTTATAAAATAACGTGGTTGTGCCACATAAGCTGACACATAATGTGGGTTCTAGATGAGATGACAAAATGTGATTCACCTAGTATTACTCCTAGTATAGGTTGGTCATTGTTCACTAAACTCTCATGCCTGCATGTTTTCAACATGTTACCAGATGCGAAGTGAATCGGCTTTTGTAGAAAACTGATACTATTAGATCATCATATCAAGATTCGTAATACTTCTCTAGAATGATCGATGTTCTATGCATGAAAGACACTCATGCCTATTTCAATAGTTCTAACTTTTAAGATAATCGAAATTAAAGGACATGTCCACAACTAAGGTGGGCAATGTACCACCCATAGCATGCATGTTGTTCATTGGAGTGTCTTGACATGATCAGTTAGCTAGGGGGAGTATGCTTTATGATCAATCAAGGTGGGATACGCGTGTCACATTATTGATAAGACATCAAGTAACCAAAGTGGTGAGGGTAGAGTAAGCTTTTGATGACATAGAACCCATTTCTTCTAAAGTAATATATGGAACCGACCAATAATATAGCATCTTATTGAACAAATATTGGTGCGTTTGCTTGTCCCGGCAAAACAACATATCAAGTCACTCCACCTTCATATTTGTGAATGCCAAATAATAACATGCATGCATGGATATATCAGCTAATTATGCAGGCCATGAATAATGTGTGGATTCTAAGGGTTTGCACACTCTTTTGCGTCCCTCTTTTCCATTGATCAAACTATACACACGTCTACTTCACTCTATCGTATTCAACACATTTTCACAACAAATCATACACTTCTAAAGCTATACGTATAAACATTTTTCAGTCGAATTGCAAATAGTAATCAACACAAAGAAAAAAATTGTATCTGAATAGAAATTCTAGCTAACTGAGGTAGATTTCGTTTGGATATTCTGTACTAATAAGTTATTGGAGTCGTCTACAATATCTTAATGTATACCATACTCTTTATTTACAAATAATTAAACAAAATTTACAATTTTTCTACACTAAATTTACATTATTGACAATAATTTACAACATATATTTTATATATTTACATACAATTAAACTAATTTACCACATCGACAACTATTTGTTCATAAACTTATAAATATGTCGTAGGTGAAATAATTACAACTAGCAGAACTACAATTATCCAAACAATCACTCTATTTACCACAATAACAACAAAATTTGTCGTCAAATTTGCAAATAAGAGTATCATATGCAGAGAGTACTGAAAAATATTCTATAACACTAAGCCAAAAACCTAAATAGACAATATTCATAAGACAATACTACTGATGAAAACTATTGTTTGAAAAAATCAGACAATGGTAAGAAAATAAATATTGTCTGAAGTTGCTATTCAGACAATAGATTTTATATTACTATTGTGTGAGTCTATTACAGACAATTTCAGTTTACTGTGGTATTTTAACATTGCGCTGCCTGAGACTTCAGACAATGGTTTTTATTAAACCATTGTGCGAAAACCAGCGGCAGACAATTGTTTAAATTTATATGTTGTCTGATTGGTACCCATCACACAATGCTTTTAGTCAATTATTGTGCATTGTCTATATTTTTTTCCAGACAATTGCTTTAGACGATGTTTATTATTATGCAATATTTTCATCATAACTTATCACACGAAAACGCTATTACGTACTTTTAAATGATCTTGTCTCGTCGACTCTTCCAAACATTAAACTCTCAAATAGATGAGACATAATCATCCATATAAAAATTTGGGAACGTTTATCTCCCGATACTATGACTCCCCATAGAGAGAGATAAGTTTAAATAGGTTGACCGCATCGATCGGGGCTCTAACTTTGTCTGATTTAAGTGATTTTTTTACCATCACCGTATTTCATCATAAAGATCAAATGCTATTTCATAGCGTTTTTCAAAATTTGTCTTATTTTATATAGTTGTTTTGAAAAGTTGTATACTTGAGTATAATCTACTAATCAAGTTATATCGCACTAGTAAGCAAGTTGTCATTATAATGCCTAAATTCAAAAAATGAAAATTTTGACCTTCTGATATGATCGTTATAGTCAAATATGAGTAGAGTACAAAAATCAACTCGTTTCGTGAACGTTCGATGCTCGATCAAAACGGTCAACCATATTTTCATAAAACTTATCACACGAAAACGCTATTACGTACCTTTAGATGACCTTGTTTCGTCGACTCTTTCAAACATTAAAATCTCAAATAGATGAGACGTAATCATCTATGTAAAAATTTGGGAACTTTTACCTCCCGATACTATGGCTCCCCAGAGAGAGAGATAAGTTTAAATAGGTTGACCGCATCGATCGGGGCTCTAACTTTGTCGGATTTAAGTGATTTTTTTACCATCACCGTATTTCATCATAAAGATCAAATGCTATTTCATAGCGTTTTTTAAAATTTGCCTTATTTTATATAGTTGTTTTGAAAAATTGTACACTTGAGTATAATCTACTAATCAAGTTATACCGCATTAGTAAGCAAGTTGTCATTATAATGTCTAAATTACCAAAATGAAAATTTTGACCGTCTGATATGATCGTTATGGTCAAATATGAGTAGAGTATAAAAATCAACTCGTTTCGTGAACGTTCGATGCTCGATCGAAACGGTCAACCATATTTTCATAAAACTTATCACACGAAAACGCTATTACGTACTTTTAGATGACCTTGTTTCGTCGACTCTTCCAAACATTAAAATCTCAAATAGATGAGACGTAATCATCTATGTAAAAATTTGGGAACTTTTACCTCCCGATACTATGGCTCCCCATAGAGAGAGATAAGTTTAAATAAGTTGACCGCATCGATCGGGGCTCTAATTTTGTCGAATTTAAGTGATTTTTTTACCATCACCGTATTTCATCATAAAGATCAAATGCTATTTCATAGCGTTTTTCAAAATTTGTCTTATTTTATATAGTTGTTTTGAAAAGTTGTATACTTGAGTATAATCTACTAATCAAGTTATACCACATTAGTAAGCAAGTTGTCATTATAAATGTCTAAATTCATAAAATGAAAATTTTGATCGTATGATATGATCGTTATAGTCAAATATGAGTAGAGTATAAAAATCAACTCGTTTCGTGAACGTTCGATGCTCGATCAAAACGGTCAACCATATTTTCATAAAACTTATCACACGAAAACGCTATTACGTACATTTAGATGACCTTGTTTCGTCGACTCTTCCAAACATTAAAATCTCAAATAGATGAGACGTAATCATCTATGTAAAAATTTGGAAACGTTTATCTCCCGATACTATGGCTCCCCATAGAGAGAAATACGTTTAAATAAGGTTGACCGCATCGATCGGGGCTCTAATATTATCGGATTTAAGTGATTTTTTGACCATCACCGTATTTCGTCATAAAGATTAAATGCTATTTCACAGAATTTTTCCAAATTTGATTTCTTTTATAGAGTTGTTTTGAAAAGTTGTACACTTTTATTACTTATAAACGTTTTTAAAAGGGTTGAAGAGTTGACATTTTATTCTTTTGGTTTCAGAAGAAACTTTTGTAATCAAAGTTGTAATGCTCGGTGAGTCGAATTCGTGAACATACGGCACGTTTAATTTGGAGATCGTATGAAGAAATTATGACAGATTAAAGTTTTTTGCCTCGAAAAATTGAAATATAAATATAATTTTTCTTCTAGGGTTTCATTATTGCGCAACCCTTTTTCTTTCTTTCCTTTTCTCTCCCGCGCTGCTTTCCTTCAGAGTCGCCTCCCTCACCGTCTGCTCCTTCTCCTCCCGCTGGCTACCCCTCCGCTCCAGTCCCCTCCTTCTCCGACTCCCCTCACTAGGCCCAGAACCCTCTCCTCCCCAACCTCCTATCCACTCTCCAGCGCCTCCAGGACAGCAATCGATCCCTAATTCCATTCCTCCTCATCTTCCTCCACCCTAAACCGATTCGGCCACCGTCTCCCCGCCACCACCTCCTACAATCATTTCGACTCACCACCACCACTGAGGTGCTCAAGGCAAACCCCATGGTTCCGACCCTCGATTCCTCAAGCGCCGCCAAGATTTCGTCGCATCTTCGCCTCCCACGACAGCTACGGTTTTCAGGTCGATTTTTCCAACCAGGTAAAGCTTTGTTCCCACGATCGTTGAACTCATGTTTGTTTTAGTTCTGATCCATGTTTTGAAACCGGGGTTGTACTTTAGAGCATTAATATAATGATGTTTATTTTTTTGTTGGGTGTGAATTATTGGCTCTGATTTTGGGTTTTGATGAAATGGGTTTGGGTTGAGGAGGGTGAGATTGGAGAGGTATTTGAGTTGAAATTTTTTTGAATAAGGAGTTGAAATTTTGGAAAAATAATTGATGTTTGTTTGTTTGTTTGTTTTTTTTTTTTGTTTCTTACAGACTACAAGGAACCTGGCTCAGAGGAAGGACATTAGTTTGAAGTCTCGAGTCTCTATCCCCTCTCTAGTGCTGCTTACAAGGACCGGTTTTCCTACTACCGTGTCATGGCGATATCTACCTCGAAACCCTCGGTTTGCTTCGTCTCCTAGTGGTGGTTTCCCGTGGAGCGACTTTGAGTCAGGTGGAGTAGCCTAAGGTGAGTAAATTTTGGTGGGGAAATACACTACATCTAAGTAAACTGGTTCGCTTGATTAGACCGTACTTCTAATCCAGAGGATTACCCTAGGTCTGCAACTCAAACGCTGAATCCAAAAGGAAGAGAGAATGAAACTGAAAGACATACCTAAATATGCAAATAAAAACTCTAGGAAAAAGAATGTCTTATCATTAAATTGATGAAACTTCAACAACAGCTAGGTCTAGAGGGAAATTAAGAGAATTACGTTCATGCATATCAAGGTTACTGCGGATAATAATATCAGCCCAAGTATTGATTATATGATTTTGACTACAGATAGATTGAAAAAAAAGTGTAAAGAACAATAATTGTTGAAACTAGCATATTGGAACATTAATTGGCTATAATAACCATGAGCTGCTACGATAATATTATAGGGTTCTTCCTCTTGAGTGAATCCGTTACCTTCATTAGTGGATTCTTTTTCTATAGTTTCCCTGATCAAACCAGAGGTAAGAAGTGGCTGCTATGCTTACTGATAAAGTTCATTACTTTTAAGTTTTAGATGTAAAGTTTAAAACTTTGATTCAAATTGGTGAAATGAGGGTTAGAGACCTCTGATTCTGGTATGTTAGACCTTATGAATATGTGAGTAATTACATTAGGGTTCTTTGATTGCATAAAGTCTTAGCAATTGGTCTTGTTTTTAATGATTTTTGGTCTGTTGTAGCTATTAAAGTTTGCTGGCTGTCAGGCTTTTGGGCTGTGAATTGGGAATTCTTTTGGGTCTGAATTTTCTTGTTTTGGGAAAGCACGGCGAGAAGAAGTGGAAATGCGACAAGTGCTCGAAGAAATATGCGGTTCAGTCCTTACAAGGTGTAGGAAAGGGTAAGATTACTGCTCTTATCTTTTTTTGTTCAACAGTTTGTGCTTTTCTAATACCGATCAGTCCGTATGACCATGTGTATTTTTGTGCTTTAGTACTACTGAAAACTTGGTATAACTCTATCAAAGAAAGCCTAAAATAATAGATCACTAAATTCTTTTTCCTAAATTCATCTTTAATGTTGCAGGTTGAGAACTCATGCAGTGAAGAATGACTTTTCCTTTGCCTAATATGATCACCTATACTACTGTCTGCATTTCTGCGTGATCTATGTACATATGGCGTAGGATTACATGTAGTATTTTTAATTTGGTTCTGCAGTTTTTGAGCCCTGCAAGGACAAGAAAGTGGTTCACAGATTTGAGTTTGAATTGAGATATACAATGAATCAAGTATAGATATTGGTTATGATCATAGTTTGTTCTGAATGAGTTGTTTATTTTCCTATCTACTTGTGTTGTTGCTGAATTTTGTCTAGATTTAGCTCACTCTTATGTAAATATGCACAAGGTTGTTATAACTTGTTAATAGGTTTGCTTGCAGTTTAATTTGTTATATTTACGATTGTTCTCTTGATGATAAAATTTGGACTTATATGTATGTTGGATTGCAGACATCTATTGTGGTTTCAGCTGTTGCTGTAATTCTTCAAAATGTCGGGGTAATGGCACCAGCATGATTTCTCTCATCATGCTCTCTGTGATCAGATCCCATGTTACTAATTAAGATGCTTGGTGATGAGTTTGGAACTGCTTCATTCCAAGTAGGTTTCTAGTGGTATTGTCGTAGCATAGCTAGGTTTTTCATTTTTGGTAGTTTGGTTAGCCATAACTATTTTTGTTGCATATGTTAGCTAGTGTAATGTACATTTTATGGCAAATTTACTTCAGATTAGACATATGCAGGTTTTAGGCTAATTTCGACAACCTTATGTAGCCGAGTAGACTATTTTGTTTATATTGGCTCAGCTAGTAGGGATGATGAATATGTGGTTGTCTCTATATTATGAATGAATGGATTTTGAATTAGTTAATTTCAATATTGGATGGATATGTTTTAATTTGTTGGTTTTAAGAAATGTATTGTATATCACTGTGACACTGTAACCAACCAAACAATGGTTTGTAAATCGGAAGCATAAAAGTATTATCTGATTCTCAGAATCACTTTACAAACCAAAACGAAACCATTGTGTGTATCGGAGTATCACAGTACAAACCAAAACAAAACCATTGTCTGAAACTCAGAATCGCAATGGAAGCCATAACAAAACAATTGTCTGTATCTAAGAATCACAATGGAAGGGAAAACGATATCATCGTCTGTAACTCATAATCACAATAGAAACGAAACTAAAACCATTGTCTATAGCAGATGCAGATAACAAATATCAAACACAAATTTGAAAATCTAGAAACGACTGTAGTTTAAATCAAATATGGACAATACATAAAGAGAAAATTAAGTTGTACAAAACTAATAAAGACAATACTTCATATAAATGAGCGTCTTCTTATAATGGCAAAGACAATATTTCCCAAAAGAAATGCTATTGTACAAAATGACATGAGACAATGATTTATAACAAAGTAACATTGTCGTTATTGGATGTCAGACAATGACTCTTTTTATCCTACCATTGTTCATAGTGGTTATCAGACAATTATAATTTACCATTGTCTGAAGCGTGTATTAGACAATTGCTGGGTAGACAATGGTAATAGCACCTCATCAGACAATGCTAAAAAACCATTGTCTATTAAGGTTTTTGGCTTAGTGTAAGTTACTATATATGTGGCTACCTAGCTTGCAGCATAGTTGTTGTTTCGTTTTGTTTGTATACAAATTGTTGAAACTTCTAAATTTTTCTTGCCTTTGGAATAGAAAATAAAAATAAAAAGTGTATATGTAGTTGATGCACCTATGAAGGTCATATATATATATATATAGTTTCTATTCAGAGCGGATCTCCACTTTGAAATTTGGTGCTCGTTAAGGTATCAAAACGATAAATAATCAGTGAACATACTGAATCTGTTCAATATTAATCATTCGTGTAAATTACGATTATGAATGTTCAAATAATCACCGAATTGGATGAAATTTTGCATAAGTGATCTATATGTATATACCTATATATTGAACAATAAATATGTAAAAATGTGACTGAAACATGTGTCAAATAGAGAATTTGACACTTTAATTTCAAAGCAGAGCTCCGCTCTGGATAAAGACTGTATATATATATATTAATGAACAAGAATCTTCCATAATTAATAGCACTAGTACTGTGGCATAAATCTTAGATCTGTGACAATTGTCTGTAGCTGCTTAATTATAGCATAAGTTTCGATATTGTTCTAAATGTGTTCAGCTGTATTATATAATCAGTTTGAGTATGGTAGTTAATGTAGATTGGAAGACTTGATGGTGTAGAATCATATATATTGTAATCTCTGTAATTGATAAGTCAAGGGAAATACAATTTTAACCGTATATCTTTCGATTTCTCATCAAAATTGAAAAGTATAAGCTTTTACAAGGGTAGATTTCTACTTAGTTCAATTTTACTGTGATAATAAGGTAGAGATTCTGTGATTCTATCCAATCCAAATATATTCCGATTCTGGATGCGTAAGCATATCTAGAAACGGCGGCAATGTACTTCACAGTGGAGTTGGGCATAAGCCACCTTCCACATTTATCCAAATTCTCCTTGCATATATAAGAAGCATATAAAATCTTTAACTAACATGAAAATTCTCCGGAAAATTGAAATGAGAGATTCTAGCATGCCCTAGGTAGATGAACGTACGTAACCTACCTATATTCTGCAATCTCAGATTATTCCAACCTGCCCCTTCCTTCCTTCCTTTAGAAGGTTCTAATAAAGTTCCCTTTTACAAAAAATAAAAATTTAGTAAGGTTCTAAGTTTCGCTGTAACCCAGTTACTTAATCTGACTAAATATTTGGCTAGTAGTTACTAATTATTCCTACAGATGCTATGTTTTAGTTAATGTCAAAGCATATATTCATGCTGGTATATAACAAGTGGTTCCCAGATGAACAGGTCTATGGAGCTCTCAAAATCATCATCACGTATCAAGTGGAGCTAGCACCAAAGTAGCAGATACACAAATGGGGGTCTAATCAGCTCCCAATCATCTCAAATGGTTCGTCACCTGCGAGAGAAAGAGAGAAAGAATCACAGCGCGCAGGAACACACGACACATGCACCATCTTTTTCATTCTCCGTCGACATCGGATAGCGATTAATCCGTTGATTCAATGTGGATCGTACGATGCAGGAGTGACTAGTCCGTCTCTGTTTGCCCGGGCCGACACATTTCCGAGGGACACAAGAGTAGTGGTGGTGGCTTTGCTCAGCTTGTTTGCCTTCCAAGTTGATGGAGGAAATGAAAGGGGAATAAGCATATCGGCCTACCTAGCTAGCAAAGACAACTACAGCAGCGAAGAAATTCATTTGTTTCTTTCATAAATCTGATGGGACTCAATCCACACTGCAAGTGCAAGTGCAAGTGCAAGTGCAAGTGCAGGTGCAAGTGCAGGTGCTCGTTGGTTGGTTCAGTGGGGGAAAGTGGTATACATGTCCCACAATGGCTGTAATGTGTTGGAACTTCTGAGGCAGTTCTCAATGGGAGAGATCAACAAAAGCTACTTGTTCTCTCTTTGATTTTTCAGCTTCTTTTCCTCTCTCCTTTTATTTCACTGATTGCTCTCTACCATTTCCAAATTTACCAGCTTTTACCTTTTGTTTTTTGCATGTCTTCATCTTAATTAAGTGATATGATCAATTTGAGTAAAATAATTTTTACAGAAGCATAGATCGAAAATCTAAGGCATATATTAGACACAATATGTGTGGGAATGGTGCTTTAATTACAAAGTTGAAGCTCACTTCTTGGGAATGATTGAGAAATCAATACAACTACAAACTGTACTAGCTGCTCCCCAATGCTCGCAATTGAAGTCAGTATAATAGCCCAAGTGAGATTAATTCGATCGTTAAAGTCGATCAAAATTCTCTCCACCAATCTGCAAGCTAGGAATGAAATCTAAACTGAAAACTAATGGAAAACCTTAATGCATTGGCGACACCAATCTAGTTCTCACCGATCGACCGAGTGTTTCCTCTTTGAATTGAATTGGTACATTTGAATTTTTTTTTTTCTTGAAAAGTGAATAGTGATTCTTTCTTTATGAGTCAAAATGTCCACCAATGTACATAGACATGCTCACATAAGGCTCACATAATTACATTAGAGACAATACGATTAATTTTGTGTGATTCTGAAAGATGAATGAATTTGACGTCTGAAAATATATACAGTTTTAAGTTGTTGTTATTTATACTTTTTAATATGATACTTGTATTTAAGATGCATTTGTTCCTCTCGGTCCTGATAACGTACTGTCTTTCTTAGTGAGCAAGCGTTACCCTTTTTATTTTTTTTGAAATGCTATTAACTCAATGGACTCACACCTGATGAAGCATAACTAACAACTCTATGCATGATTACATTAAAATACTAATTTTATTATCAGTAATTAAATAAGTACTTTAACAAATAGATTGAAGTACTGCCTGCCGGCCGGTCCATGTTGTATATTTTTCTCAGATTTTTATCAAGTGGAGTGAGCTAGCTAGCTCGTTCAATTCAATATATAATTATCTAGCTAGACTAGCCTTTCCAATCCAACAAACACAACTTAATTATTCATCCACGAAGTTGTTGCCTTCACTAGACAAATTTACTGAAAGCCGTATACAATTCCACCGAGCAATTTACTCTGATTTTAGACAATAAATATATCATTTTGATGCCTAAGTGAAAACCCTTTAAGCAAATGGACAAAAACATTTTGTGTTGGCTCCTTTTTTCTTTGCAACTTTTAATCATGCACGTAGAAGAAAAGACGTACTACTCAATTTGTTTGACCGAAAAGGCTTTGTATTATTGAATCTAGTAGGGTGCTCATCACTTTGGAAAGTGTTTTCTGGTCAAGAAATTCATTTCTATATCTGAGCCCCTCATTCCATGATTGTCTTTCCATGAAATTAACCAATTACGTATGAGCATTGCTTTTATATAGCTTTATCTATTTTGGCTTACTGATCGAAACTGCTTGGACAAATGGGTCGATGCATGCTAATCGAAAACGCATGCCTGATCGAGAAGCGATCGAGAAAGAAGCAATAGTGAAAAGCAATTTAGAAGAACGATTACTCTTATTGATTAATCATTGTTGAGTCCAGGTGTATTGCCAGAAGAACGATTAAATCCCTTTCGCAAGTAATTAAACTTATTGAGACTACAGTGTTGCAATTAAGGACGTCAGAAAAGACACCAATAAAATGCGATTAATTAAAAGCAGGCTGATCCAATTTAAAGGCATTTCTTTTATGTCCATTTTGCATTGGGTTTAAACTAATGGAACCCTAGGCTTTAGCCAAAAGATGTGCATTATTGATACACAATATATATATATATATATATATGCCGGATCTAGAGAATACGTCCTCAAAATGTCTTATAGTGCGGACTTTCATTTTTGACCCACTTTTCGATTGAATTTTCTCATCTCCACCGTCTAGTATCTAGATAATATTGTGTAGATCATCTCTGCAAAATTTCAGCCAATTTGGTAATCGTTAAATCTCTCAAAATTACGCTTTTCTGTTATAAACATGTTTTGACAGAATTCATTTCGTCAATTTATTTTTCGAGTTTGAGTGCCTTAACGATTACCAAATTGGCTGAAATTTTGCAGAGATGATCTACACAATATTATTTAGATACTAGACGGTGGAGATGATAAAATTCGATCGAAAAGTGGGTCAAAAATGAAAATCTACACTATAATGCAAGTTTGATGACATCTTCTCTAGATCCTGCATGTATATATATATATATATATATATATTGTTGACAGTAGCCACATAGGGGCTACATAGGCCCACAGACCCGTAGCCAGTACGTCCGGGGCCGGACTGAGGCCCGGAGCAGGATCACCAGTACCCGGACCCGAGGTCCAGTAGTCTACCTTGTGACCAGGGGCCCGGGAACCGGGGATGCCAGCCTGCCGAACAGGCCACCAGAGCTGTCTTTTTGTGTGCGAACAGAAGGAAACCAGTCCCACATCGAAGAGTAAGACCAGACCCCACGCCCGACCACCTATATAAGGGCCTCAACTACCCTCTTTAATAGGTAACTGATCTCTCCAACGGCTTATTATTCTTGCTTAAGTTATCTATTCATCCCAACTGTATTAACTTAGGCATCAGAGATGAGAAGACCGGCCCGCCCGGTATTCACCTTAGTCAGCAGGTTCGCAGGAGGAGATCACATCTAGATTCATCAGTTTCCACTAGGCCTACGGGTTTGTGCAGAAATAATTGGCGCCGTCTGTGGGAAACTTTATAAAAGTCACGTAGGCATCACCAAATGGCAGAAAGCTCAGAAGCGGGGCAGGAAATAAATACAACGGAGGGTCAGCGGGTCGCACCAGAGCAAGTGCTCATCTCCACCCCGGTCGCTGTACGGGCGCAGCGCAACGACCAGGGTAACCAGGACGACGACAGCTATGGGGGGCCAAGCGGCACGCCAAGGGCATGCAACGATAGCGCGTGCGGGAAAGGGCCAATGGTAGGCTACCAACCAACGCACCGTGGCTTTTCGCTGACATTCTCGGATGATCTGAGGGACAAAGAGGAGAGTCTGCTCGGTGACAGCGACTGGGACACCACGTACAGCCCCGACCGGCACGATATGGCGGGGGAGATACAGGCGATGAGGGCAGAAGTCGGTCGCCTACGCGGGGAGAGCGACCGGGATAGAGCAAAATCCAATGCTCGGTATAAGGAAATGGAGGCGGTAAACGCTGCCCTAGTGGCTGCCCTGGAAAGAGGACAGCAGTGCAACACCCCTATGGCAAGGGCACGTATACCCGCGCCAGGCCAACCTCAGCGCCTTGAGGTGGGACAGTCATCGGGAGGAAGGTCTAGCGACCGCAGGAGGGCGGAGTCCCCGGGAGGCGCGGTCTTGCCAATGAGCACGCCGGCAGCCCCGCAGTCGCACGCTTCATTCGAGGATGAAGTCGTGACCCCGACCGCGCGGTCATTGCAGGTACTCACCGACTCTGTGTCGGATCTAAAGGCCCAAATGGAGGCCAACGAGAGAAGGGCGGTGCGGCCGATGGAAGGCACGCGATTCAATGAACGCATGGGCCCCTTCTCGCACCGGGTTCTGGAATCAGGGAGGTCTGGTAACCAGAAATCCCTAAAGCTCATGTACTCAGGATCCGGCTGCCCATACCAACATTTGGATAGTTTCCGGTCCCAAACGTGTGCAAAGGGCTATTCCGATGCAGTGTGCGGCAACATATTCCAGGAAACTCTGTCTGGAGAGGCGTTCAGCTGGTTCTATGAGCTCCCGACAAACTCCATCGAGGCGTTTGAGCAACTGGCCGACCGGTTCGTAGGCCACTTCATCCTCCGGGTCGAAGGAGCCCTGACATCGACCATCCTCTTCAACTACAGACAGGCACATGGCTAGGAGTTGAGGACGTTTGTCAACCGCTGGCAAACGGCGACGGCCGGGGTTCGGAACCTCTACAAGGGCATCGCCGAGATGACCTTCAAACAGGGGCTTCGGCCAGGAAAATTTTCCTACGCCGTATGGATGGAACTCCCGCAGGGGTATGACGAGCTAATGGCGATCGCCCTCAGGCATGCTCAAGCGGATCATGAAACGTATGGGCAACACCTGTTGAAGAGAAAGTGGGAGGAGCACCCCCCGGCCGGCAGAGAAAACAAGGCCAGCCAGCGGAGCGAGAACCGAACCGAGACCCGGCAGAAATTGGGGGAACCAACCTCAACAGAAGCCCTATCATGACAAACCCCAGGGCGAGCACAAGCCGGCGCAGTACCGGCAAGAACGCCCCCTGGCGATCATGCCAGCAGAACGTCAAGATGTCTTCACCACTCTAACCTCTCACTACCAAATCGGACAGAATAGCCGACGAAAAAAATTTCGTCTACTATTCAAAATTTTCGTCGGGTATTCCTTCTACCGACGAAACTTTCGTCGGCTATTATTCGTCGATAAACCAGCGTCGGTAATAGCGAAACCCGACGACAATAACGAAATCGTCGGCCATTTTCAAATATGCCCGACGAAATAACGAAATCGTCGGCCATTATCACCGACGAAAGTACATTTCGTCGACCAAACCTTGGCATAATGCCCGACGGAATTCGTCGAATATTTTCACATATGGCCGACGATATCGTAAAATATAGCCGACGATCTCTTCTCTTTCGTCGGTTATTTGTTCTGAAATATAGCCGACGACATGAAGATTTCGTCAGAATATATTAATATTTTAAGAGGCATTAATTAGTTATGGCCGACGAAACCGTCACTATTTAGCATAGACCACCGACGAAATAATGTAATTTCGTCGGCTATAGCAGTTATAGCTGACGAAATAATGTCAATATCGTCGGCTGTTCTTACATTTTGGGGAAAAAAATTAAATTAATTTCTAAATTACCAATCCAAGCAACCTGCAATTCACAATGACAATCCAACAAGAAACACGTTTTTCATTAATTATTTAATTTGTTCCATCCCTAAACCCTAAACCCTAATCCTGGCCACCATCCTGTTGTCCATCATGCTCGTCATCCTGCTGAATGAACTCGGGAGCTCTCGGCATTCGAGGTTCATCTAACGGCTCAAACGGGGGCGGGGGTTCAAGGCCTTGTTGTTGTGCCGCGAACATAGCATACCACCAGTTTTGTTGGCCGGCGTAGTTCTGTCGCCGAATTCTCTCGCATTCAGCATGCCAACGCTCCATTTCCATATGATACTGCTGTGTTCTCTGGAACTGGGCCGCCAATCTTGTATTTTCTTCTGCCAATCTCTGCATTTCCCCCTTCATCTGTTGGGTGTCCCCGCCTCCCCTCTTTTGAGCTCCCTTAGTGGTCTTCAGGACCCCTATTCCAGAACTTCTCAAACCCCAGCAGTAGTAATCGTTTGACCGTTTTGGGAAGGCTGCGTAGAATATCCTCGCTGCAGTTTGGACATTCGATCGGTCGACCTGGCTCAGGGCTTCTTGCAGATCTTCCTCTGAAATGTTCGGTTGTGTCTCCCGAACTACTTCCTGCAACACTTCTTCTTCGGTCCGGTTCACCCTCTCCTAATTGAACGGGAAAAAAAAAATTAATATTCTAACAAATATATAATTAAGTAAAATTAATAATTAAAATTTTAAAATCGTAATCAACGACTTACAAGCTCTTATGTCGCTAATGGATAAGCCTTCTTGAACGTCTCTACGTACGGGTTGCTTAAAGAATGATCTCTAAGCGCCTCCTCCTGATATTGTGAAAATAGCCTAGAACCACCATGATGGGGGGTTGTGTTACGGCGGCGGTTCGCAGAGTTTATCCGAGACTGTTCCTTCAAACAAATAATAAAATATTAGAAAAATGAATAACAAAATATTAGTGTAATAATTATAGAATAATTAAACTAATAATTAAAATATTAACAAAATAAACATTTATAGTTAAGTTTAGTATTTACCTGCATAACTGGGTTGTTGAAGCCTACTGTCTTCAACCAACGCCACTCGTACTCCCTGAACATGAACTCTCTTGGAGTACCCATACGACCATGTTTGTCGTATTCGGTAAAGTGGGTACGGAGCTCGTTCTTCCACTCTTTGAACCTACGAAAAAAACAAAAGTGTATTAGAAATATTATTAATATCATAAAATATTTCAAATTATAAGATGAGGAATTCCCAACGTACCTCGAGTTCTGCATCGCGTATGCCCAAGCCTGCTTGCGTTCAGCAATCTCGAAGTATGCCTGAAAGATAATATTTTATTAGTTTTAAAATTATAACAATACCGAAAATTATTAAATATTACGATAAAGAAATTAAGTTTTTTAAATCACTCACCAACGCCGCGTTGTTGACCTCCCTCTTGATCTCTTCCGGCACATCAGCCCACCATGTCCACAACATAGGGACTCTATCCCTAATTAGTGCTCCCACGCAACCCGCGTAATCGAGACGTTTTTTCCCCTTAACATCCTGGTTAGGGGGTTCGTTGATCTGGATCCTCCCGCTGGTCTCAACACTTTTCCTGAACGTATCAAAACATATGACACCTCTCGTATTCCTGCTTAAACTGCTAGCGGCGGTCCCTATCACATAAACGACGATTGGTTAATAAAATTAAATATTAGTGCGTTAATTTTAATAAAACATTTAATTAATAAAATCAAATGTTACCTAAACTCGATGACCCTTCTGCCGACTTTCCTTTTAATCTCGCGCGAAATCAGGAGCTCAGGTCTCTCAAATGGCTCATAATGGTATGCCTCCGCAACACTCACGTACTGAGGCCTCGCAGGCCATATGGGCACACCACGCTCGTCGACCTCAGGTATGGCATGAATGTTGTATGGCAGGTATAGCTGATTAGGGAGAGTAGGCCCCTCAGTAGAGTCAGCAGCAGACGGCGCAGGACTAGTCATCGGCTCCCGATGAACCTCAGGCATACGGACCTGATGAACGTCTGGAGCTATGTCCTCCTCAAATAGCTGCGTACTACATCTCGGAGGATCTGGCCGGAGAGGGGGACATGAACTGCTCGACGGCCGCCCCGCCGATTAAAAAGTCTGGTGCCGGTTGCTCACACTTCTCCGCGGCTGGGATGAATCGATCCTCTGAGGCTGGTTGGTGGTCCTCTCAGGCTGGCTAGGGGTCCTCTCGGAGTCTCCGGATCCGCTAGAACTTCCAGAACCCCTAGATCTGGAACGACGGCCTCCGAATAGCTGTCTAAATGCATCGGCCATCTGGAAACAAATAAATTAATACATTAATTAATATTAAATTATATTACATTAAATAACAAATTCTAATTAATATAATAACCAATAATACTAACATATTTTAAAACATACTAACAAATTAATATTTATAATTTAACTAATTTTAAATAATACTAACCATTAACATAAATATAACCATTTATATACAAATATAACTATATTTCATCATTAACATATATATACATACAAATAACCATTTATATATTAACATAAATATAACCATTTATATAATTAGGCTACCAATTTATATATATAATTAATTTAACAATTTATATATAACAATTAAAATATACATTAACATATATATATATATATACACACAAATATGTGTATATATTAACAAATATATAACAATTTATATAATTAATCTACAAATTTATATATATCATTAATCTGACAATTTATATATATAACCAATATATATAAAAATTTAACACACACTTAAATATCTAAATTATATACCTAAATTATACAATTAAAATAAATTGCAAAAAAAAAAAAAAATTACCTTAGGACCGGAGGAGAAGGAGGAGGAGGAGGCCGGAGGAGGAGGGGGAATGAGGAGGAGGAGGAGGAGGAGGAGGAGGGGAAGGAGGAGGAGAAATTATAGCGGGCTTGGAGCGGGCCGGGCTGGGCTTTACAATGTATTTTAGAAAAGGCGGGCCGGGCCGGGTCGGGCTTCTTTAAAAATTTTAGGATCCAAGCCCAACCATATAAGGCGGGCTTGACGGGCTTTTGCGGGCTGGGCCGAATAGCCCTTGGCGGGTTGAGGCCGGGCCGGGCTTTAATTAAAATAAATAAATATTAGAGACTATTTTTTAAAAAGGGATTTGGAAACTCTTAACGCCAAACTCCAAACTCTAAACTCTAAACCCTAAACTCTAAATTCAAATTGATTTTCAATTATAAATATACCCTATAAATATGTGGCTTATGGAATTTTCATTTTATAAATTTAGCCATTATAATGACAATATGCATACTAATGCGGTATAACTTGATTAGAAGATTATAATCAAGTGTGCAACTTTTTGAAACAACTATATAAAAGAAGTCAAATTTTGAAAAATGCTATGAAATAGAATTTGATCGTTATGATGAAATACGGTGATGGTAAAAAAATCACTTAAATCCGACAAAATTAGAGCCCCGATCGGTGCGGTCAACCTTATTTAAACTTATCTCTCTCTATGGGGAGCCATAGTATCGGGAGGTAAACGTTCCCAAATTTTTACATGGCTGATTACGTCTCATTTATTTCAGAGTTTAATGTTTGGAAGAGTCGACGAAACAAGGTCATCTAAATGTGCCTAATAGTGTTTTCGTGTGATAAGTTTTATGAAAATATGGTTGACCGTTTCGATCGAGCATCGATTGTTCACGAAACGAGTTGATTTTTCTCCTCTACTCATATTTAACTATAACGATCACATCAGACGGTCAAAATTTTCATTTTGCGAATTTAGCCATTATAATGACAACATGCTTACTAATGCAGTATAACTTGATTAATAGATTATACTTAAGTGTACAACTTTTTGAAACAACTATATAAAATAAGTCAAATTTTAAAAAATGCTATGAAATAGAATTTGATCGTTATGATGAAATACGGTGATGGTAAAAAAATCACTTAAATCCGACAAAGCTAGAACCCCGATCGGTGCGGTCAACCTTATTTAAACTTATCTCTCTCTATGGGGAGCCATAGTATCGGGAGGTAAACGTTCCCAAATTTTACATGGCTGATTACGTCTCATTTATTTGAGAGTTTAATGTTTGGAAGAGTTGACGAAACAATGTCATCAACTATATAAAAGAAGTCAAATTTTGAAAAATGCTATGAAATAGAATTTGATCGTTATGATGAAATACGGTGATGGTAAAAAAATCACTTAAATCCGACAAAATTAGAGCCCCGATCGGTGCGGTCAACCTTATTTAAACTTATCTCTCTCTATGGGGAGCCATAGTATCGGGAGGTAAACGTTCCCAAATTTTTACATGGCTGATTACGTCTCATTTATTTCAGAGTTTAATGTTTGGAAGAGTCGACGAAACAAGGTCATCTAAATGTGCCTAATAGTGTTTTAGTGTGATAAGTTTTATGAAAATATGGTTGACCGTTTCGATCGAGCATCGAATGTTCACGAAACGAGTTGATTTTTCTCCTCTACTCATATTTAACTATAACGATCACATCAGACGGTCAAAATTTTCATTTTGTGAATTTAGCCATTATAATGACAACATGCTTACTAATGCGGTATAACTTGATTAATAGATTATACTCAAGTGTACAACTTTTTGAAACAACTATATAAAATAAGTCAAATTTTAAAAAATGCTATGAAATAGAATTTGATCGTTATGATGAAATACGGTGATGGTAAAAAAATCACTTAAATCCGACAAAGCTAGAACCCCGATCGGTGCGGTCAACCTTATTTAAACTTATCTCTCTCTATGGGGAGCCATAGTATCGGGAGGTAAACGTTCCCAAATTTTACATGGCTGATTACGTCTCATTTATTTGAGAGTTTAATGTTTGGAAGAGTTGACGAAACAATGTCATCTAAAGATATCTAATAGCGTTTTCGTGTGATAAGTTTTATGAAAATATGGTTGACCGTTTCGATCGAACATCGAACGTTCACGAAACGAGTTGATTTTTCTCCTCTACTCATATTTAACTATTGTTGACAGTAGCCAGAGAGGCTACAGCAGGCCCACAGACCCGCAACAAAGGCACCAGGGCCCGGCCCAAGGGTCGGGACCGGATCACCTGCACCCGGCCTCGGGGCCTGGCACTCTGTCCTGCCTCCAGGGACCCAGGGGCCGGGGGCGCCAGCCTGCCTAAGAAGGCACCAGAAAGTATAAACAGAAGGGAACCAGTCCCACATCGAAGAGTAAGAGCATCTGCAGCGGGGGGTGCTATTGGAGGAATTCCTCCCCAAATATGGTGGGTCCCAGCCAAATAGCAATTATTACAAGATTGAGAGTGTGCAACGGTGGTTGATGGCTGCAGAGACCGACATTTGACTGAGAGAAATTTCTCTCCAGCATGCCAAAATAGCAAGTGGGAGAGGAATTGCTCCCTGGCGGACCCCAGGCACGTGGGTGAGAAATTGCTGCATGCCAATTTGGTCTCCAACGGTAAAACAGATCATGCCGTCCATTTTTTAAATTCTAGGCTGATCATGTGGCCCAAATTCAAATGCAACGGTACTTTGAAAAAAAACAAAAAAAAACGGCAGATTTCACTCCAAGCCTAAAAAAATAAAAGATAAATCCGAAAAATTCCAAAAAAATTAAAATGAACTCTCAACTTTTTCCCTATAAATACAAGCTTCATTTTTAACAATCTCTTCACACCAATTTGTGCACAACAAATTATCGTCATCCTCCCTCTCTTCCTTTCTCTATCTCTCTCTCACAATCCTTTTATTTTTTTTTGTTTGCAAAAGATGTCCACCAATTGGCTCGTTTCTGAAGATGTGCAATTGTGCATCTCTTATTGTCGACATAGCATTGATCCCGTCTCCGGCGCCAAACAAAAGTCCGATAACTTGTGGGCCAAAATCTATGCCGATTACCACCAAAATTGGGTGATGGGTCAAGGTGAAGCGAGGGAGGAGCCTAGGACTCAAAGCGGACTTATCTCCCGTTTTGCTAAGTTGAGGCCAAACTTGTCGGCGTGGAAAGGGGCGCTTGCATACGCAAGAAGGAATCCGGAATCCGGTGGAAATTTGCAAGATGAGGTAATCCTTTTATTTATGTTGGTCCTCTCAATTTTATTTAATTATACAAAATATAATATGTGTAGTCCATTTTATTTGATATTATTATGATATTATTGTTGATATTATTGTCGATATTAGTGTTGATATTAGTGTTGATTTATTTAATAACATTGTTGATAATATTGTGATTTATTAATTTGTTAATTTTTTTTGTAGATAAGGAAAGCTCAAACAAAATATGTGGGAACAAAAAAAAAAGAGTTTAGGGACTTTGCGTGTTGGGAAGCGGTCAAAGATCATCCCACTTTTAGAGTCGTCGAAACTAGCACTCCACCATCTTACCATTCCAACTTCGAAGCTACTCCTCCCGTTAGTGAAGTGTCTCCTAGCGTGAACTTGAGTGAAGACGAGGAGATTCCGACAACACAAAGCAACCTTGGAGGTACCTCAAGTCCGCCTAGACCTCAAGGAGTGAAGGCGGCCAAGGAAGCAAAAAGAAGGGGAAAGAAGCCCATGACACCTACGAATGAGGTTAGGGATGAAACTTTGAAGACTATTGCGGCTAATCAAAAAAAGTTCTCCGATTGGCACATGGCACATGAAGAAGAGCAACTAATGATCGAAAAGCATAACTACCGTATGAGGAAAGAAGAGGAAGACACAAGGATCATGACGATGAACTTTGGGGCTATGACCCCTAATACAAAGAAGTATTTCATGAAGAGAAAAGCGGCTATCCTTAACCGAGTGGAGGACAATGAGGAAGAAGTTGGCGATGCAAGCAACAAAAATTGTTATCACCCCAATCTTGATTTTAGTGATTGTTAGTTTGTCTTAGAAATAAATCTATGCTTGGCATGTCATTATGTAATTTAACTTTTCAAGAAATAAAAACGCACTTTAATTATTTAAATAAACTTCAAACACATTACATTAAAATAAAATAAATAGCACTCAAACAATATAAAATGCGATTACACAAAAAGGGAAACACACGAAATTAAAACGCACATAAGGAAAACACACGAAATTAAAACACACGTTATCTAGAGTTGTTCACCGGTTTCAAGAAACCAGTTGTGCTTCACTAAGTCCTTTTGAAGCTCGGAATGGAGATAAGTTGATGTGAGGTCGACGAGACGGTCGCTAAACCGTTGTTGATCTCTTCCAACTGGCTCAAAGGGAATTCGGTTACCGTTTTCATCCACCAGCCCATCATAAACCGTGAAAACACTAGATGGGTTTTGTAGATCTTCTTCTTCGGTCTCCTCAGAATCGTCCTCCACAAACCCTTCCTCAACAATCATGTTATGCATTATGATGCATGCCAACATGATATCTGTCAATGTCGAAGGGTGATGACACATAGCTGAATGACGAATAATTGCCCAACGAGATTGTAAGATGCCAAAGCACCTCTCCACATCTTTGCGATATGCCTCTTGTTTCTTTGCGAACAGCTTCTCTTGATGATTATGGGGATTGGAAATCGTCTTGACAAATGAGGAGTACCTAGGATATATTCCATCAGCTAGATAATAAGTGTGGTGGTACGTCATACCATTGACTTTATAACTCGATTGTGGGCTTCTTCCGGCAAGGAGCGCATCGAAGACATCCGAGGTGTTGAGCACATTAATATCATTTTGTGCTCCAGGCGTCCCGAAGAAGCTGTGCCATATCCACGTGTCATATGACGCCACCGCCTCTAAGATTATGGTCGGACGAGCCTTCCGCCCTGAGTAAGCCCCTTGCCAAGCTGTCGGGCAGTTCTTCCATTCCCAGTGCATGCAGTCGATGCTTCCGATCATACCAGGAAATCCACGTGTCCTTGCCCTTCTTAGAAGTCGAGTGATGTCTGTTGCATTTGGAGCACAGAGGTAACGGTCTTTGTAATGAAAGACCACTTGGTTGCACCACTTCTTCATGCACTCGAGTGTTGTTGATTCCCCCATCCTGGTGTATTCAGTACATTGATCTGCAGCTGCGCCGTATGCCAACATTCGTAGAGCACCGGTCATCTTTTGTTCGGGTAGAAGTCCTTGCAATCCAGTGGCATCTGCTCTTTGATGCCAAAATGGGTCGTGGTTGCAGAGTTTTGTCTTGATGCGGTTGAACAAGTGCGTGCTCATTCGAAACCTCCGGCGAAAAGCTTGCTCGTTGAAAACAGGACGTTCGATGAAGTAATCTTCCATCAGATTTTGTCCCCTTGCTTCCCTCTGCCTTGGTTCATTTGGACGACGACGACGAGGTGGCTCATCGTCAAGCGCTGCAACTACCATGACCGCGTCAGTGACGAAGGAATTCATCATTTCGGCAGCTTGCTGACGTCGTTGACGCCTCCTCCTGGAAGACTCTACGTAATCGTTATGATTCATCTTATTGATGAGGGAATGTGAAGAAGTGTTGAAGATATGTGTTTACGGGTGTAGGATATCAAGTGAATTGTAGATGTTGTGAGGTTTCAAGTAGAGTTAGATGATGCTTTTATAGCAAAATTCAGATAATCTGAATTTTGAAAAATTAGTACACGTGTCACCTTGTAATTGGTCGGAAATCTTACCGGGAATCTCCATCCAATTCCTTACCCGACAATGCCACGTGGATGTGACATGTGTCGCACAATGAGTGGTCGAAAATCTTATCGGAAGTCTTCCATCAATAATTTAGCCGATGACGGCACGTGGATGTGACACGTGTCACACAATGACCGGTCGAAAATCTTACCGGAAATCTTCATCAATAATTTAGCCGATAACGTTACGTGGAAGTGACACGTGTCACATTATGACTCATCGGAAATCTTATCGGAAATTTGGTTCAATAATTTACACGATAATGACACGTGTCGACTATTTATTGGATGAACATATTACTAATAATAAAATAAATTAAGTTTTTATAATTTATGAATAGTAATAGAAATTCCTATTTATTGCACTGCTGCGCAAAAAACATGAATAGGAATTCCTATTTGATGAATAGTGACAGAAATTCCTGAAATAGGAATTTCTGGGGTGATAGGAATTCCTATATGGGTGCGGATGCTCTAAGGCCAGCCCTTACCCCCAACCACCTATATATGGGCCCCAACTACCTTCTTTATGAGGTAACTTGTCTCTCTCCCTGCTTACATACGTGCCTTAGTTATGTACATTCCAACTATACTAACTTAGGCATCGGAGAGGTGAAGGCCGGCCCGCCCGGTATTCCCCTTAGTAAGCAGGATTGCAGGAGATCGAGTTGGATTCATCAAGTATCTACTAGACCCCCGGGTTTAGGCAGAAACAATTGGCGCCGTCTATGGGAATCAGTTCAAAAGGCTGTGTTGCTCTACCAACAGGTAGAGATCGGTCAGTGTTCTTATTATTCCATCGGGAAGGAAAAAAAAAAAAGAAGAAGAAGAGAGATCGGAGATGAGTCAAGAGAAAGGAACCACCGAGGGGGGGCACCCCGCAGTAGCACAGACGCTCACCTCCACCCCAGCCGTCACGCGGGAGCCGCGCGGCGACCGGGGCAACGGTCTGGATGGAGAGAGCCATGGGGGACCATCCGGCGTGCCGGATCCCCATTGCGACAGCTCGCGAGGCAAAGGCTCGGCAGAAGAGGAAGACAGTCCGGAGCGACGGGGCTTCGCCTTGACATTCTCAGATGATTCAAGCGATCGATCTGAGAGCCCGGACCAGGACCTCACGTACAGCCCCGGCCATAGCGGTATGGCGGGAGAATTACGGGCGATGGCCGCAGAGGTCAGTCGTCTGAAAGAGGAGAGCGACAGGGACAGAGCTAAGTCCAACGCTCGGTACGAAGAGATGGAGGCGGTGAATACTGCCCTAGTGGCCGCCTTGGAGAGGGGACAGCAGTGTAATGACGCCATGGCCGGGGCACAGGCGGCAATCCCGCCGGTCCTACCTCAACGCACCGATGGAGGGCAATCTTCGGGCGGTCGGTCCGGTGACCCCGTACAGCAGAAGTCGCCATTAGGCGCAGGCCCGCCAAAGAGCGCGACGACCTCCCGCCAGCCCGACGCTTCGTCAGTAGATGGAGCTGAGACGCCAACCGCGCGAGCACTGCAGGCGCTGGCTGACACCGTGTCGAGCTTGAAAGCCCAGATGGAGGCTAACGAGAGAAGAGCCGCGCGGCCGATGGAGGGCGCCCGGTTTAATGAGCACATGGGTCCCTTTTCGCACCGGGTCATGGAGTCGGGAAGATCTGGCAACCAGAAATCCCTCAAGCTCACCTACTCAGGATCCGGCTGCCCATACCAGCATCTCGACAGCTTCCGGTCCCAAACCTGCGCCAAGGGATACTCCGATGCCGTTTGCTGCAACATCTTCCAGGAGACTTTGTCCGGAGAGGCACTCGGCTGGTTCTATGAGCTTCCGGCAAACTCGATCGAGGCGTTCGAGCAGTTGGCCGACCGGTTCGTGGGCCGCTTCATCCTCCGAGTCGAGGGAGCCCGGACGTCGATCATCCTCTTCAATTGCAGGCAAGCCCCCGAAGAGGAGCTGAGAACCTTTGTCAACCGCTGGCAGACGGCTACGGCCGGAGTTCGAAACCTGGACAAGGGCATCGCCGAGATGGCGTTTAAACAAGGGCTCCGAGCGGGCAAGTTTTCCTACGCCGTCCGGGTAGAACTCCCGCAGGGGTACGACGAGTTGATGGCTATGGCCATCAGGCATGCTCAGGCCGATCATGAGACCTATGGGCACCACCTGTAGAAGAGGAAGCGGGATGAGGAGCAGGAGGACCATCCCCGGGAAGAGAACCCCCCACCCGCCCAGGAAGCCCAGCCCAATCAGCGGACCGATAACCACACCGCTCAGCCCAGCCTGACCGCCAACAACAGAAACTGGCCGCAGCGGCAGCAAAGGTCCTATTCTGATAAGCCTCAGAATGAGCACAAGCCAGCGCCGTTCCGCCAAGCGCCCCCTAGCATTCATGCCAGCACCACCGGTCAACCAAGAAGTCTTCACCGCTCTCACCACATCCTACGAGGATATCCTACTTGAGAACGGGAGTGTCATTCCCCCACCGCCCCCGAGAAGGTTCCCGAAGGGGAAACTTACTACGGCGCAGACGGGCAAGTACTGCTCGTACCATGATGAGGCTACTCATCGAACAAGCAAGTGCCACGCTCTCAGGCAAGCGGTGCAGGTGTTGATTGATAACGGCCAGCTCCAGCGGTACGTGGGAAAAAGAGGGACATACCCCGACCGGGAGCATGACCAGTCCTGGTGAAACCCGCTAGTCTGAGCGGTTAGTTTGGCATAGTTCGCGGTTCAACCACTGTAAAAACAAATATATATGCAAACTACTTGAGAAAATTTTCACTGGCTCCAGTATATTCATATTCAAGCAGTAACCGATCCGGAAAGATTACAAGAAAAAGGGCAAGAAAATCCTAAGGAGCTACGACTCCGCCTTCGGCAGGCAATCCGCCAGCCTCTCCTGCGGAACCCTCGTCGTCGACGTCAGTTCCGGTGTGGACTTCGGCCCGGGCAGACTCGGCACCGTTGGTAAAAGAATCCAAGTCCGAGCGAATCACTTCACCCGGCTGCTCCTCCATCCCTTCCCCGCCCATTCCGTGTACGCATCCGAGATGCCCTCTTCCCTGGCCTTCACCAGAAACTCCAGGAACTGATCGCTCTCACGGTATTTGAGAGCGACCCGCTCGAAGAGTTCCGGGTCATCTTCCCCGGCCGGAGCAGCAGAGGCGGCGCGCAGAGCAGCGGCTCCCACTTGGAGCTCGTCCACCTTGGACTCCAGTGCGGCCTCTCCTCCTCCAGGAGCCGATTCTGCTCTTTCAGTTCGACCCTCTCCTTATCCAGGATCCGGTTCTGCTCCTCCAGCTTCTTGGCCTCTCCTCCGATCTGGCCTTCTCCCGGTCCGAGCGAGACTTCTCCACCTCCAGGCGCTGCCGGGTCTCGGATAAAGCAGTTATCTGTCTCTGCAGCTCCGACAGCCCCTCGCTCGCGTCCGGTTCGTACAGACTGTACAGCAACTGCGCAACACCAAAGAGTTGGTCAAGCAGCAAAAGAAAGCAAGTTACAAGCAGTACAGTGGGACCGTGCGGTACTTACCCGGAGGACGGATTCCTTGCATTTTAGACGATTCCCACCCGCCAAGGCTCCAGCAACCCCGGGTCTGTCCAGGCCAAGGCCAGCCAAGTCCGCCGCCACTTGCCGAGCGATTGCACCATCCGGGCTTCCCCTTGATGCATCCGCAGGCGCTGGGCTACTCTGCCGAGCAGCAGCAGCAGCATTCTCCCCAGCAGCGTTGGTCTGTGCACCGCTGGTAATCCTGAACCGTTTGGCCAGGTTCTCCCGTGCCGACCCACCGGTCAGCGTCACCAGCGCGGAGGAAGGAACATCCCCGACCTTCCGTTTCTCTCCCCGGCCCTCCGGAGAAGAAGATCGTGCGCTTACGGGGGCAGCGCGAGCCACGCGCGGCACAGACACCGGGCGGTTGGGGATCCTATTCACTCCACCGGGAATGTTTAAGGCCCCCCCGGTACTCTTGCCCTTTCCGGGCGCCAGAAGGCCTGCGGCATGATGGGTCTTCACCCGCTTCAGGACATAGGCATCCTCATCGACGTCCATGGCCCTCGGCTCCGCCAGAGTCGTAAGTCGACCGGACCCGTCGTTCACCGACGTCCGCGAGACGATCTCGGCTTTCTCCTTCAGCTGGTTGAGGAGGTCTTCCCCGTCCATGGAGAGAGTGGTTTCGGGCTTGATAGTCGCCCGAGAAGATGCACCTGCAAGGAAGGCAAACGGTTAGTATTTCGCAAAGCTAGCACAAGGTATCACCGCTCAAGCGCTTCCTACACACCGGGACCCCGCCCAAGCTGGCAGTATTCCAGCACTTCTCTTCGGATGAAGTTGTAAGAACTCCGTTCCAGATCGTCCCAGCATCCGGTTATGGTCGAGATCCTCTCACGCTCCAGATCGGACAGCTCGTACGACTGGTCGCCAATGGGTTGGAAGGCGCCAGGAACACAGTACATCCTATTCCTCGCCTGCCACTTCCCGCCCACCATCACCACTTTCTTCCTCCAGCTGTTGTCTACCCATGAAGGCATATTGGTAACAATCGGTGGAGGCTTCCGGGTGTTGAAGGACAGGCAACCACGGGACCCCTGCTTCCGGGAGTACGACAGCCTGTACAAGGCCCGGAACTCGTTCACCGTGGGGATGTTCATCCCGGAGAACTCGTACAAGCAGCCGAGGCTCATTAGTCGTCTCCACTGGAGTCCAGGAAGCTGCGCGGGTGACACTTGCAGGGCACTGAGCATGTACTGCACGTAATACGGCAGCGGGAACGACAGTCCATGCCGGAACTGATCCTGATGTGCAGCAACCCAACCTTTTTCCGGGTTGCAGGCTGACTCTCCAGGATTCAAGGGCCGTAGCAGCACTCTATCCGGGATACCCCACGCTTCCCGCAGCGCCTCAATCTCTTCAGGGGTCATGCTCTCCTCCGGTTCATCGCACACCACAGCGTGCTTCCCGCTGCCGATGGTGTAGCTCGCAACCGAAGCATCCGCAAGACGCACCCCGTGCGGTATTTCAGTCTCCGAGGATTCATCCCCGGAAGACGAAGAAGGGGACGGAGTCGAAACCCTGCTTCCGGAGCAGTCAGCGGCTTCGGTCTCCGGAGATTCCGAACTGAGCCAGTTATCCAGCCTCTGCGCATCGTCCATGAGGGGACCTCTGGCAGCCAATTCGGAAGCCCGGTCAGAACCTGAGGACGACATCTTAACCTAGGGGAAGAACACAAAACCCTAGTGCTCGTCAGCAACAGGCTACAACAACGTCTTCTACGGCCTCTCCCCAAGTTCACCGCAAAGCAGTTCCGTCAGCGGCAGAGATTCCCCCCCCGCCGCAAAACAGCAAAGCCAAAAACAAGAATAACGCCGGGGCAAAGAAATCAAACAAACTTACCGATTAGTATGCTCAACCGAGGACAATCGGCCCTGGGAAAGCAGCGCGCAATGGTAGGGAGCGTTCAAGAAAGCAGATCTCGTAGGGCAAGAAGGGCTCAGAGTGCTCGCCGGATTTCT
Source organism: Potentilla sterilis (assembly GCA_963682095.1). NCBI lineage: Eukaryota > Viridiplantae > Streptophyta > Magnoliopsida > Rosales > Rosaceae > Potentilla > Potentilla sterilis. The sequence continues at coordinate 16,167,637 of OY821766.1, read as the reverse complement.
CTCTTTCTCTTAGTTTCTCCAAAGCAAGAAGCAACAACAGAAAGAAGAGCAGAAGAGGCCTTTTTATAGAAGGGACCAGTGCCCTAGGTAATCGAAATCCCTCCAAAAATAAGTAATCAGAGCAACTCAAAAGCCTGCGAATCCAGGCCCTACATCTCAAGACCGCCCCGCGCTGGCACGTGTCCCAGCATTGGTAACCTCTCCATGCCATCATAACTGACGGGACTGATGGACTTCCTCCTTAAATACATGTCAGCCACTTGTCCCACACGCTGGCGACAGGAAGGTAGTAGCGGGAATCAAGGAGTCAGGCCCTCCCACTTCCCCAGATTCCACGCTTGCACGACAATCTTCGCTGCATTTCTCGAAGACCTCTCTCACGGTTATGATCATCCAACCGCTTGGAGAGCACCCATCCGGGTATGAAGCCTCGTCTCGCTATGGCTGGACGCCCGGTCGAGTCCCGCCCGTCACCATGGCAGTTCGCGGTTATGATCATCCAACCGGCTGCATGGCTTCTTCGCTGCATTTCTCGAAGACCTCTCTCGCGGTTATGATCATCCAACCGCTTGGAGAGCACCCATCCGGGTATGAAGCCTCGTCTCGCTATGGCTGGACGCCCGGTCGAGTCCCGCCCGACACCACGGCAGTTCGCGGTTATGATCATTCAACCGGCTGCATGACTTCTTCATCGCATATTACTGGAGACCTCGTCCGGATATGGCATTGCGTCCGGACAACGGTCGAGGTCTGTCCAGTCACATCTCTTTTGGGGGACTCGTCTCGATATGGCAGGACGCCCGGTCGAGTTCCGCCCACCGGTTACGACGCATTCAACCGGCTCCAGAACATATTCCGGGAATAGGATCCACCCGGCTCCATGGCACTTCACTCGGGGACTCGTCCGGAGATGGCATGATGTCCGGACACCGGTCGAGTTCCGCCCAGTACCATGGCTGACCCCGGTCATGAGAACATTCGACCGGCTTGGGCTTTATACACCCGGGTGAGTTTGCATCTAACCCATGCACGCTTGTCCAGCAGGATAAAAACCCTGCATCGCACTAGCTGCGGCAACAGGGGGACGCAGGGCGAGCTTTGTCACCTCAACGCCACCCCCCTACCAGGAACATAATGCACCTGGCCCCATGGCACTTCACTGGGGGACTCGTCCGGAGATGACATGATGTCCGGGCACCGGTCAAGTTCCGCCCAATACCATGGCTGACACTGGTCGAGAATATTCGACCTGCGGGCTTTATACACCCAGGTGAGTCTGCATCTAACCCATGCACGCTTGTCCAGCAGGATAAAAACCCTGCATCGCATTGAAAGGCGATCAAACATGGGGCTACATGGCGAGCTTTGTCACCTCAATGCCACCCCTTACCTCAACGCTTATTCAATACAAGCTGAGAAGAACTAGCAAGTGTTCGCCGGTGCTTCAAAAAGGCCGCAACACTAGGGTAATCTCCCTGCAGCCTAGCAATGAAACTAGTCCCGTTTTGGCAGATCGCCCGGTAGGGGCTCAGTGAATCCCGTTTTGGCAGCTCGCCCGGTAGAGGCTCAGTGAACTCCGCTCCGCTTTGATTCGGCAGATCGTCCAGTTGAGGCCCAGTGAAGCTCCGCTTTGTACTGAGAGGGCAGAGTGCCCGGCCAAAATTCCGTGCACATTCCTTGCATGGCGGATTTCAACGCCTCATTGTCATCCCATGCACAAATCTCTTGCATGGCGGATTTCAACGCCTCATTATCATTCCATGCACACATCTGTTGCATGGCATCATGGCATCATAACATCATGGCATCATCATTACCATCTTGGCTCCATGCTCATAACACCACAACACTTAGCCATATTACTGCTTATATTGCAAGTGTGCTTATAAACTATTGCTTCCCATCGGTAACAGGTACTCAACTCGGTCACGCCCAATCTTTAACGCGGACTTGGGGGACTGGGCACCGGTAGGTTGGTAGCCCCGCGGGTCTGCGGGACAAGAGCAAGACAGATTTAAGTCCCCATTCAAGATTGCACTTGACCGGGAACTTGGGGGACTTGTTGACAGTAGCCAGAGAGGCTACAGCAGGCCCACAGACCCGCAGCAAAGGCACCAGAGCCCGGCCCAAGGGTCGGGACCGGATCACCAGCACCCGGCCTCGGGGCCTGGCCCTCTGTCCTGCCTCCAGGGACCCAAGGGCCGGGGGCGCCAGCCTGCCTAAGAAGGCACCAGAAAGTATAAACAGAAGGGAACCAGTTCCACATCGAAGAGTAAGGCCAGCCCTTACCCCCAACCACCTATATATGGGCCCCAACTACCTTCTTTATGAGGTAACTTGTCTCTCTCCCTGCTTACATACGTGCCTTAGTTATGTACATTCCAACTATACTAACATAGGCATCGGAGAGGTGAAGGCCGGCCCGCCCGGTATTCCCCTTAGTAAGCAGGATTGCAGGAGATCGAGTTGGATTCATCAAGTATCTACTAGACCCCCGGGTTTAGGCAGAAACAACTATAACGATCACATCAGACGGTCAAATTTTTATTTTGTGAATTTAGCCATTATAATGACAACATGCTCACTAATGCGGTATAACTTGATTAGTAGATTATATTCAAGTGTACAACTTTTCGAAACAACTATATAAAAAAAGTCAAATTTTGAAAAATTCTATGAAATATAATTTGATCGTTATGATGAAATACGGTGATGGTAAAAAAATCACTTAAATCCGACAAAGTTAGAACCCCGATCGGTGTGGTCAACCTTATTTAAACTTATATCTCTCTATGGGGAGCCATAGTATCGGGAGGTAAACGGTCCCAAATTTTTACATAGATGATTACGTCTCATTTATTTGAGAGTTTAATGTTTGGAAGAGTCGACGAAACAATGTCATCTAAAGGTACCTAATAGCGTTTTCGTGTGATAAGTTTTATGAAAATATGTTTGACCGTTTCGATCGAGCATCGAACGTTTATGAAACGAGTTGATTTTTCTCCTCTACTCATATTTAACTATAACGATCACATCAGACGGTAACAATTTTCATTTTGTGAATTTAGCCATTATAATGACAACATGCTTACTAATGCGGTATAACTTAATTAATAGATTATACTCAAATGTACAACTTTTCAAAAAAAAAAACTATATAAAAGAAGTCAAGTTTTGAAAAATGCTATGAGATAGCATTTGATCGTTATGATGAAATAAAGTGATGGTAGAAAAATCACTTAAATCCGACAAATTTAAAGCCTCGATCGATGATATGTTTACTTCTTGATTTTTAGACTATAATTTAAAATTCTTAAAGATATTAATATAATAATTATTTTTAACGAACATAAATGATAAAATAGATGAGTTTAAGAGAAAAGAGAATCCATATTGTGCTAGTGAAGTGTGAATATCTATTAAAGTGTGTGAAAATGAAGATCTAATTAATACATTAATGTGTCAAAAATATAAAATAACTCTATATAGGGGTAACTTATTCTTTAATTATTGAGGTATGGATTTTAACAGGCTTTACGGGCCGGGCTTTTACGGGCTTTGATGGAGCGGGCTTGACGAGCTCTTAACGGGCCGGGCCGGGCCGAGTTTCTAACCCCTAAACTAAGCCTGGCCCTCTACCCACCGGGCCTGGGCTTAAGCAGGCTTTTAGACGGGCCGGGCCGAGCTAGAAGTCCTTCGGGCTTGCGGGCCTCCATCGGCCCACTTGATCCGCGGGCTTAATGATGAGGCCTACCTAAATTATACAATTAAAATAAATTGTAAAAAAAAAAAAAAATTACCTTAGGACCGGAGGAGAAGGAGGAGGAGGAGGAGGAGGAGGGGAAGGAGGAGAAGAAATGAAAAAGTCGGGCCGACAGTGGCTTTCAGCTTTTATAGCAGAGAGAATAGCCGAAAATTTAAAAGATTTCGTCGGCTATTCTTTGAATGTCGTCGGCTATACTGTAGAAGATCAACAGCCGTCGAATCTAAGCCATCCAACGGCGGACAATAAAAAGGCGCGGATCGCAGAGAGAATAGCAGACGATTTAAAATATGTCGTCGGCTATACTTTGGAAGATCAACAGCCGTCGGATCTGAGCCATCCAACGGCGGACAATAAAAAGGCGCGGATCGCAAGAGTTTAGCCGACGAAATATAATTTTTGTCGGCTAAACTATAGGTCAAACCACTAAGTCAAACCTCTAAACGCTTAAAAACGGAAATTAATCTAGTTAAACGACGGTTTCTGGCCTGACCTTCAACAGATAATAGTTTCAAATCAATGAGACGCAACTAATCATATAAAAATTGTACAAAATTGATTTAACGAACGTCAGGCTACCCATAGGAAAACGAAAGTAAAAAACAGTTAACCGCAACATTTGGCATACAGATTTTATCAGAACCTTGTCATTTTTCAATCGTAGACGTATTTCATTATTTCGGTCATATCTTATTTCACAACATTTTTGCATTTGAAGAGTCTACGTATAGTACCTATTTGAAACTATACATTCACTCAAACACTTAGTAAACAAGTTAAGGAACATTAGTGCATATGTTCTGATTTTGAATCTAAAAGTTTAGAAAATCTATTCCAACCGTCAGATATCACCGTTAAGATTAAATACATATATGAAAAAAAAAATCCAACTTCAGCTGACAACGTTAAAGGCTCGATCGGAACGGTCAACCGGGTAAGTCAAACCTCTAAATGCTTAGAAATGGTAATTGAACTGTCTAAATGACGTTTTTTGGCCTGACCTTCAACAGATAATAGTTTCAAATCGATGAGATGCAACTAATCGTATAAAAATTTTCCTCAAAATATTTACCGAAGGTAACGCTACCATTAGGGAAACGAAGGAATAAAACTTTTCACCGCATCTTTCGACACTCAGATTTTATCGGAATCTTGTCATTTTTCAACCGTTAACGTATTTTATCATTTTGGTCATATCTTATTTCACGACTTTTTTCTGTTTGAAGGATGAAGCAATGGTTTATCGTTAGTGATAGATCTGAAAATATATAGACTTATAGCCGACGAAAATGTCAATTTCGTCGGCCAAATTTTCAAAAGTTTTCGTCGGCTAATGTTTCAGAGAAAGGCCGACGAAAATCTAAATCGTCGACTAAAATATGAATATAGCCGACGTTTTTTGTTTATTCCAACGAAAAAACAGTATCGTCCAACTATGGCCGACGATTTTGTATGTCAATTTCGTCGGCCAAAATTTCAAAAGTTTTCGTCGGCTATTGTTTCAGAGAAAGGCCGACGAAAATCCAAATCGTCGACTGAAATATGAATATAGCCGACGTTTTTTGTTTATACCAACGAAAAAACAGTATCGTCGGCTATGGTGAAACTATGGCCGACGATTTTGTTTTTCCACCGACGAAAAATAAAATTGTCGGCTATTCGTTGGAATTACCGATGAAAATTTTAATTCGTCGGCCGTTTGTTTTTCATTTCGTCGGCAAAAGCCTTTTTTCTGGTAGTGTCTTCATACGAGGACATCTTGCATGAGAACGAGAATATCATTCCCCCACCGCCGAGGAGCAAGTACCCAAAGGGGAAACTTACCCAGGCGCGAACAGGCAAGTACTGCTCCTACCACGATGAAGCTACCCACCGGACGAACAATTGCTTCGCCCTCAAGACAGTGGTGGAGGGTTTGGTTAACAGCGGTTAGCTTCAGCGGTATATAGGGGAAATGAGAGCAGATCCCGAACGGGAGCAGAACCAGGTCTGGTAAGCACGCCCGGACCCAGTGAAGGGTTAGGTGCCAGAAATTTCAAACAGTTAGTTTGGCGTATCAACGGTTCAACTAACGTAACATCATAAGATATGTATGCCAACTATTTTGAGAGAAATCCAAGGAATTCCACCGATGCAAAAATGTATATCCAAAGGGTATAATACAAAAAAAAAACCGTTCCAGCAGATTTACAAAAAAGAGAGAGTAAACAAAAATCTTAAGGAGCCGCGTCTCCCTCCTCAGCGGGCCCAACCTGCCCACCAGCTCCCTCAGATGGAGCCACCGCATCCTCTCTAACGGGTTCAGATGGTCGAAGCCCGCCTTCCACTTCTGGCTGCTCCTCTTCTGCCAGCTGCCCATCAGCATCGTCATCGGCCCCCGCCTTCGGCATTCGCGAGGTATCCAGGTACCCCTTCTCTTCCCACTCCACGTAGGCATCGGCAATATCCGACTCCCTAGCCTTTTCCAGGAGCTCAAGAAACTGATCACTATCATGATATTTCTGGATAACCCGCTAGAAAAGCTCTGGGTCCTCTTCTACAGCCGCAGCGGCAGCGGCGGCACGCACAGTGGCAGCTCCCACCTGGAGCTCATCCACTCTGGCCTCCAGCTCGGACCTCTCCTCCTCAGCCCGCTCCTTCTCCTCCTCGAGGCTCCGGACCTGGCCTTCTAGCTTGGCCACCTGTTTCTTGGCCCTCTCCTCCAGTCTGACCTTCTCCCGCTCAAGCCTGGACTTCTCAACTTCCAGGCGCTCACGGGCTCCTGTCAGAGCGGCCAACTGCCTCTTCAACTCCGACAGCTCTTCACTCGGGTCCGGTTGGTACAGATTGTACAATAGCTACAGAACAACAGGGAGCCAATTAAACAAGCAACAAAATAACGAAACCCGGCAGAAGTTATGAGCGGTGCCGTGGCACTAAGAAATTCTTACCCGGAGGACCGACTCCTTGCTCTTCTGGCGGTTCTCCCCCGACAAGGCTCCAGCAACTCCAGGCCTATCCAGACCAAGGCAACCGGTGCTCGTACTCGTCGTCTGAGTCATCGTCTGCCTGAGATAGACGATTCAGATTAACATCATACAAGGACACCTGACCCCTAGGAAGTCGAACCACTCTGTCCGGCGTCACATTATTATCGCGGATGGTGGAGGATTCCGGAATGTCGACGGCGTCCGGCTCTTGGTATGCGGTCGCTTCTTGACACTCTGTGCTCACACCAAGTGTGGTAGCACTGTATATGTCTCGCTGAGACACATGGTTAACTACCGTCCACGTGCCTTTGTTCAATGGATCATCAAGATAAAAGACCTTTTTGGCCGCTGTGGCGAAAACAAAGGGGTCATCTTCATACACACTAGTGGCGGTATTCACCGAAAGTATGCCGTACTGATCGGTCCTTATGCGGTGCGGCCTTGTAACACCCCGACCCAGATTATAAAAATTAATCCGGAATTAAGGTGTTATGAAAATAGTTTAACCATCATTTTGAAACGCCAAAACCACACTGCCCAAAATCCAACTCCTCAAATTTCTATAATTCAAAGACTGCAAATGATCAACTCAATTCCAACATATAAGGCAAAGCCTGAAATCAATTATGGCAACCACCACCATATACAGTGACCCGCAACAGCAACAACAACAGCAATAAAACCCCAAAACTCCAAATCGTCTATTTCTCCAATTCTCAACCAAAATGAAAACCAATTACAAAGGAAGATAAAGCCCAACGAGGTGCTTAATTGTGATACCTGAACTGGAATCAAGCTCGCCAGAAAGCAGAGTACAAGAGCAGAGAACTACCCAAAAAAAAAACCCACCAACTCAAGAAGAAGCTATAGCCATCGATGCCAGGCCAGGAGACGGCCGAAAGAGAGAGGAGAGGAGGAGCGGGCTCCATTGTTGCAGAGCAGCTCCAGATGGAGTCGGTTTGCCCATGTTCAGGGAGGGAGAGTAAACCCGAAAGTTCTGGGTTCTCCCCTTCCTTTCTTATCCCTCTCAGTCGGTTCCAATTTTACCGAAAGTTCTGGGGACATCCGATAAAATTGGAACCGACTGAGAGGGATAAGAAAGGAAGGGGAGAACCCAGAACTTTCGGGTTTACTCTCCCTCCCTGAACATGGGCAAACCGACTCCATCTGGAGCTGCTCTGCAGCAATGGAGCCCGCTCCTCCTTTCCTCTCTCTTCCGGCCGTCTCCTGGCCTGGCATCGATGGCTATAGCTTCTTCTTGAGTTGGTGGGTTTTTTTTTTTTGGGTAGTTCTCTGCTCTTGTACTCTGCTTTCTGGCGAGCTTGATTCCAGTTCAGGTATCACAATTAAGCACCTCGTTGGGCTTTATCTTCCTTTGTAATTGGTTTTCATTTTGGTTGAGAATTGGAGAAATAGACGATTTGGAGTTTTGGGGTTTTATTGCTGTTGTTGCTGCTGTTGCGGGTCACTGTATATGGTGGTGGTTGCCATAATTGATTTCAGGCTTTGCCTTATATGTTGGAATTGAGTTGATCATTTGCAGTCTTTGAATTATAGAAATTTGAGGAGTTGGATTTTGGGCAGTGTGGTTTTGGCGTTTCAAAATGATGGTTAAACTATTTTCATAACACCTTAATTCCGGATTAATTTTTATAATCTGGGTCGGGGTGTTACAAATTGGTATCAGAGCAGGGAGATGATTTCTAGGGTTTGGGCTGTGGGGTGGAATCAGGGTTTTGATCAGGATATGGATATTGATTTTCGTGGATTATCTTTTGCTGAAACTTTTGTTTTGGTATGAATTATTTGCTTTGAATTGTTGATGTGGTTCTTGATTTTTATTGGTTAAGCATATATAGGATCTTTGATATGTAGTCCTCTGCTCGATTCTTAATTGGTATGCCAAATTGCAATCCGTAGATCAGTTAAGTTCTGATTTCAAACTTGTTGCTATCATCTGAATCTCTCCCTTGGTATATTTGGATGATCTGTGTAACACTATTAAACAATTATTTGGTATTCGACACTAAAAGTGCTGCTTTTGTGATTAAGGGTTTGCATGTATGGTTAACCATTGTATTTTACATCTGTACTTTAGATTTACCTTAACGTTCTCTACAAACTGTTATGAGATTTTGATAAGGATAAGGATATACATCGGTGCGACCTTGCTTATTCAGTAATGATACATGTGTCCTCTCTTTGAGCGTCTGCAATTGATGAAGGTTTAATAGAATTCAAATAACATATAACCTTTGCTTCTTGTGGTTATCAAATTTTGGTCTTTTTATTATCAAAAATAATACTTTCGTTAAATTTCTATTTTGAATAAAAAGGTGGAGTGGCATGTCAGTTGGGATTATATGTAGAGATAATAAATCAGAAACTTTTTTTTTTTTTACCTTGTTTTCTTTTTGTGAAGAAGTTATTTGGTTAGGAAAATGGGATTTCTTTTAAAGGATATTATGCATGATTGTTTATACTAACTTTTGGTTCAAGCTTGAAGGATTAATACGAGACATAGTTTTAAACCCTACTAAGATTTCAGGATATATAATTAAGAATTGTACTGTGACCTTGTGAATATTATCAAGGACATGAATGTAAAGTGATAAACAATGAGGTTCTTCACATGTATTATCTTAAGGAGGTAATATTTATTTTATTGGTAAGTCTAAATGGCTATTTAGACTCCTTATTACTTGTTTTATCAGTTGCAGTTCATATTTTGGTACTGCATTTATATGTTTATGTATACACAGAATTATAATGCTGAGCCTAATTGAATAATATGTGCAAGTGCCGCTTGACCTTTTGCATTAATGGATTATTTATTTATTAATTAAGTATTTCAATTGGACATAAAGCTACATCTGTTTTGTTTCTCTCATATCAATTACATTGAGAAAGCTTAACATAATCGATACTGGGCAGAAGAGGTCTGAAGTTGAATACATATAGTTTCCATCTATTGATTGATTGAGTTCAGGTCACTAATACTTTGGCAAAGAGGCTGTGCAGAAATTTCAGATTAGCAAGGAGTTATATATACGACTGTAATTCTTTACAGAAAGTTTTGAATTGGTCAAGTTTGTTATTCAATTGGTATGTGTAATCCAGTTTTTGTTTCTCCTTGTCAAGAGTGGTTGTATGGTTGTACTTGCATAATTTCGGTTAACTTAGCTCCATAGAGAAGAGAATACCCCCGTAAGGTGTTGTTCAATCCCTTTTAATTGATGTTAGGGATTCATAGCTCTTGCTGATTTATCTTGTAGTAATTTTCTGAAATTAAGTGCTCAAAGTTGAAATTATTTTCGTGTTATGCAATGCAGCTGTTTTGGCTTCGAATTTGATTAAATTTTTAAGATTTCATTTCGTTTGAAACTTTGTGAAGCTGCTCTTCCTTGTGTGCACTACTGCTCTGGAAATTTTTGTGTTCTTTAGTGAAGTTGTTGCATTATAACAATTTTCTGAAGTTAAGCTTGCTGAGCTCAGAGCAATCCCAGGATGGGTGACCTACTGGGAAGTTGCGGGTGAGCTCCCAAGAACAAATCCGTGAGGGACTTGTGGGGTGCCAGAGTGGCATGTGGGCCCATAGCGGACAATATCTAGTTAGGAGTGAGCGGGTGCTCAGAGGGCACTGGCAGCTACTCCAAGAGACGCGTTTTGGGGGCTCAATGGCTTCGGAGGGGATGAGAACTCCGAAGTTAAGCTTGCTCGCCTCGTAGCAATCCCAGGATGGGTGACCTACTGGGAAGCTAGCAGGCAGGCAGCTCCCGAAGCAAAACCGTGCGGGGTGATTTCCAAAGCGGACAATATCTCTACGGCGCGTGCCGGGCCGTTACAGGCCTAGTATCAAACCATCGACACTTGAACAAGTGGACTTTCATGCGGTTCCCATAAATGAGTTCAACAACTGACTGTAGGACACCGTAATAATCCACGCCCCCCTTTGCACCATCGACCATCACCCCACAATTCTGTGTTTTGCGTTCCCCGTCTCTAGCTTCACATATATAATTAACGCCGTTGACATCACACATTGGGTGGACTGTGGAAGTTATCGGCTTCATCGACAACAGCCTCAATTCCTCTGAGTAATTTCTATGACCACCCTTCGCAGCCACGTGCATCAGCTGAAAAATATAACTCAAATCACTTGGTGTGTTTATGATTAAAGAATAGGGAACTGTAAAAGAAAGCTATCTAATATATATATTTATACACTTACCCATTGTGGAAAATAGTCTGCAAACGTCGTGTTGTGGTACTCGAGATCACCGCCAACTTCTGTGCAGTGAAGATGGGTTCGTTTCCAATATTGTACCTCCGGACAGTTTATTAGAACCCACCAGTGGGCAATCCCTACCTCATGGTCAGGCAACTTGTCCACACCCTTCTTCTTGAAGCTTCCGTATGGTACAACATCGTTGGCGACGATAGATAGGTTGAACTCGGGGTCATCTCGACTTGGATGTTGTGGGGGGTCCTCCATCGCTCCCAAGTACAACTTGGCGTACGTTACACACTCATGCGCAATGTAAGCTTCAACAATACACCCCTCAGGCACAGATTTATTGTGCACATATTTCTTGTAGTCTCCAAGTTGTCTGCAAGGTTAACAAGTGCATGTTAAGAGCATGCAAATTTTATTTAAAAACATGTATAAATTAAATTTATGAATAACATGTACCTTTCGATGGGATACATCCAAGTGTAGTGTACGGGACCGGTAAGCAACAATTGTTGGGGAAGATGGATCATCAGGTGAGGCATGATGTCAAAGAAGTTTGGGGGAAATATCCTCTCGAACTTGCACAAGATAAAAGTGATTTCCTCATGCATTCTCATGAGGTCTCATTTTCTAACTTCTCTAGCGCATACCTTCTGGAAGAATCTTGACAACGCCACCAACGGCTCAACCACTTCATCCTCCAAGTACGCTCGAATGAAAATAGGGAAGAGGCGTTGAAGCAGTACATGGTAGTCGTGACTCTTCAATCCGTACATCTTGTTGTCTCGGTAGTTAACACACTTGCTTATGTTACCCGCATAGCCATAAGGATACCTGCATAGCCATTAACAATAATTAGATTTCATGTAGTCCCATGCTTCTGGAATACATGCCTAATAAAAAGTTACCTGACATTACTCATCCATCCAAAGATTTCATGTTTCTGGTCTCTGGTGATGGTGTAAGGAGCTTGGGGCATTTTGCTCCTGCCCTCTCTCAACCACAAATGGTCCCGCAGTCCCATATTTCTCAGATCAACGCGTGCCTTGGGGGTGTCTTTTGTTTTCTTCTCCCAATTCAAAACTGTGCCAACCACAGCTTCACACACGTTCTTCTCTATATGCATGACATCCAGGTAGTGTCTGATAGCCAACCTGGACCAATAAGGAAGTTCCCAGAAGATGCTCTTGTATGACCAGAACCTATACCGATCAGGCCTCTCTGGAATCGTGCGCAACACATCGGGATGATTGCTAAGCGGACCAAAGTCATACTCATTCAACACTGCCAATATTTCCTCCCCTGTCCATCGCTCCGGTGCCCAGCCCCTTTCTTCAGTCCCATCAAAAGCCTGTGCATCGTCCCTAAATGGATGGTCATGCGGAAGCCAACAACGGTGACGCATCTGGACAATCTTGCTGCAATGAGGACTGGAGCAATCAACAGTCATGCACTCTGAACAAGCCCTGTAACCCCTGGTGACGCTGCCCGACAACATACCCCTCCCAGGAAAGTCACTGATCGTGCCAACAAGCATGGCACGCATCCGGAACATCTCATTTTTGAACCGGTCGTAGACCAGGTGGCCTTTCAGACTCAAGTACCGAAGCTTCTCAATTACGGGTCTCAAATACACATCGAGACACTTTCCCGGATAACCTGGGCCTGGAATCAACAATGTGAGCATGTTATATTCCTTCTTCATGCACATCCACGGTGGAAGGTTGTACGGAATCAAAATAACTGGCCACACACTGTACTGAAGCTCTTTCTTGCCAAAAGGGTTGAAACCGTCGGATGATAGCCCTAGCCAAACATTTCGAACCTCTGATGCAAATTCAGGAAACTCCAACACATTCTTCTTCCAAGCCTCTCCGTCGGCGGGATGTCTAAGGGTGTCATCGTCAGGCACATTCCTCTCAACCCACCATCTCATAGCTTCGGCCGTGAAAGCACACATGAACAACCGCTCAAGCCTATCAATCAGCGAGAAGTACCGAAGTATCTTCACAGCTTTCTTGTTGCCTTTAGGAGTGAACTTATACCGCTCTGTATTGCATACTGGGCAATATTCAAGATCTGCAAGTCCTTCCCCGTAAAACAGAACGCAATCATATCTGCATGCATGAATCTTGATGTAGGAAAGACCGAGAGCTTTAAGGATATGTCGCACCTTATGATGACTGGTAGGAAGCCGATGTCCGGGGGGCATCGCCCCACCCCATATCTTCAGCCAATCATCAACCGATTTGACAGTGCCTTTGTTCTCCGTTTTGATCTTCATCACTCCCATGACAGATTCAAGGACAGTCTTACTGCATCCGGAGTACAACGGAGTCTGTTGCAATGCGATCAGGTTGTTGTACTTTTCCATACCACTTGTGTTGACCGGTGATCGGGGTAATGGCTCGAATGGCTCAATATCAGGGAAACACTCCATCTCCGGAGGAGGGAGTTGCACATCTGGTGCTTCATCAAAGACACCGCTCTCACGAGGAAACATATTGTTGATCCAGTTCGTTGTTGGATCATTGGACGAACTCTCTCTCTCGGCAAATTGTCCATGATCATGAGGACCCGCAAACTCTGGTTCACCGTGATAAATCCAATTTGTGTATAGGACCCAAAATCCATATCTAGCCAGGTGTTGCTCCACTTTCTCTATGGAAAAACGTTGTCGTGGCCTGGCACACTTGCAGTTTTTACACGGGCAATAATGAAGTGTAGTGTCTCCACAGTTAGCCATCACAAATTCCAGGAAACTCCTAACTCCATCATGATACGCCTGATCCCATCTTCCAAGGGTAATCCAACTCTTGTCCATCCTGTAAATTCAATAAATAAATATAATTATATATAGATATGTATATATGCACGTACTACGTACGTACGTATGTACTAATTAATTAAAAAATTCATCATTACACATATATATATATATACACATCCCTAAATTAATTAAAACATCGTCAAGCTCCCTAATTAATTAAACACAATATATTTTTTATATATACCAACAATATATTTTTAATTACAATTACATTAATTAATATATATATACATTTTTTCATCAAATTCATCTAAAATCACCTCTAAATCAACAATCAATCACTAATCTTCAACAAAACTTCAATTCTATCTAACCAACATATCAACCCATTAATAATCTCATCTCAACACATATATATATATATATATATATATCAAATTAATCACACATTTATTCTAATTAAACTCTAAATTAACACACCTCTACATATAACCAACTAAATCAACACACACAGCAATATACGTACCTTTCAAGCTTATGGCCGAGGTTTTGGACGATTTCAGAGCGTTTTTGAAATTTTTCGAAAAAATTTCGACGAAGTGAGCTCGCTGGTGCAGAATAGATCTGATATAAGGGTTATAGCCGACGAAGACCCTCCTCGTCGGCTATAACCAAAAAATTTTCGTCGGCTATAGTTATAGCCGACGACGTCAAGGAATAGCCGACGAGTCGTCGGCTATAATATTATAGCCGACGATGTGGCCGACGAAAGAGTAATTCGTCGGCTATAACCCCTTATAGCCGACGAAGTACTCTTCGTCGGCCGTTTTTTTTCATATCGTCGGCTATGACCCCTTTTCTGGTAGTGTATAAATCTAAAGCCATAATAGAGTTAAGTTGTCCTTATTACAAAAAGGTAAGCCCCAAAACCAAAATAGGAAAAACATAGATGATTTGTTGTATGATACCTTTTTATTGGATGGAAAATTATTCAACTCGGTGTAAATAAACCGACATTCAAATATGCAATTTTAACCATTCGTTTAATTATTAACTATTTACATAGCCCTAACATTCGAGGGGTTAGTGTATATAAAGTTATAAAATATCATAATTAAAACCACTATGTTAGCATAATTAGCAACAACAAAAATCGCAAGAAAAAAAAACATAAAAAGTAGCGTCCACAATACCTAGTCATTGAGGCGTTAAGGAATACTAACGGAGTTGAACAAATAAAAGCGTAAATGACTTACACACTATTGATACAACTGCACCTTGGTGCGCCAAATCCGGCCCCTGCTTAACTCTCGTTTTCTCTCTGTGTTCTCCTACATCTGTCTTAAATAACCGAGTGTAGTTAAGGAGAAATTATGAACTTGAAGAAAGTTAATTATGGGATTCACATCAACTCTTCAAAACAACAAATGTCTCTGGCGTAATTGGAGTACTGTTAGTAAACTTCAATCCCCTCAGAAATTGTCCTATCACTACAACACTGGAAATCTTAGGCGACGAAAAATTTTCGTCACCTAAGAGGGTTTTTCGTCACCTAAGCTTCGTGGTCTAAAGTTGGTCACCTAAATAACTAGACGACGAAACATTTTATATTTCGTCGTCTAAGTAGCTTCTTAGACGACGAATTATTTTCGTCTTCTAAGTAAATAGGTGACGAAAAATGTTCTTAGATGACGAAATTTTTCGTCGGCTTAAACTTTACTTAGGCGAATAAAAAACTATTCGTTGCCTAAGTGGACCACTAAAGTGACGAAAATTAGAAATTTCGTGGCCATAGTTGTTCAACAATTATTTTTTTTTAATTAATCTAGTTAGGAGAGGAAAAGATAAATTTTCGTCGCCTAAGTCATCCACTTAGGGGACGAACATACTTATTTTCGTCGCCTTAGTGGACATCTTAGGTGACGAAATTGAATATCTTCGTCGTCTAAGTAAATAAATTTACAAAAAAAAAAATGAAAAATTGAGACAAAATATAATTAATATATTAAAAAAATTATTTATACAAATTAAATACTTAGTAAACAAAATTCAATATGTTGAACATGATCAAATTAAACAAAATTCCCAACATTTACTCCAAACATCTGAAACTCTTTGATTTCCAAACTAGAAAGTCATAGAAGATAATTGGAACATAGATTAGTCCTATAAAATCACCTTGTTGAAATGACTCTTGGTCCTCCTGACTTTGAGCTTGAGGTAGATATCCTCCTACCTGGGCGAGGTGCCCTTGGTGTTCTTGCTCTTGCCACCGGCGACCAAATTGATACCCATAGCGTCTGCGGCTTGAAGCTTCTTTCTTTACTTGCGGCAGAGAGAAGTGTTTCCTGCATAGTCCAAGTTCAAGTCAACATAAATAGCAGCAGCCAAACTCCACAATATCTGCAAAAACTTTATAGGGGCTTCTACACAGACCTTCTATACAAGTGGTGTCTCCTCTTCTCCACTAACCACTTCAGTGAACTCTCTAACCTAAAGAGACATTAAACAAAGACATTTGCTAAACATTTTGATCCTTTCAAATAAAAAAAAAACTAGGAAAAACAAAAACAGAGAGAATATGAATCAAATTGCAAGACAGACCTTATCACTGAGAATAGGCAGTAAGGGTATCAACCAACCTCTATAGCTATAGTAGCATCACGAACTACCGCATTTGGTTTGTTCAACTTGACAAAGATACTAGCTGTAAGCGAGGTACAAAAATTCAAAGAGAATGATACATATGGGTATCGAACCATAATGAAGACAAAAGGCACAATGAAACAATCAAAATCATCAGATTACCTCTGGATGCTTTCAGTATGGCTGAAGTTGGATTCAACATGATGGCTGAAGTTATATGATCTATGGCCTCATCCAGCTTACCTGAAAACAACACACTTCCAATGAAGCCAAAAAGACTGGGAAAACTACAAGCCAAGATATCTTAACAGAAAATGATTAATAAAAAATTCACAAGTCACAACAAAACCTTTAGAAACACCATCCATAGCCCTCGATTTCGATAACTGAGCAGCATCCTGCATCTCTTCACTTTTCGCTCAACTCTTAAGGCCACCGGCGCTGCTCTTGTCTCCCGCATTCCATGAATCCTGCAAGCAAGCTAAACACAAACACATAGAGACGCAGTTCGAATCAGAATGAGAAATTAAGCATTGAATCAATGATTGATTAAGAAATTAGGGCCTGAGCGAGCATGTAGATATCGACGGGCTCTTTGATGAAGGGGCCGGCGAGAGGAGGTGACTTTACAGAGACGGAGTCCACGGCGGGGAGGAGGCGGGAGGAGGTCGACAGAGAGAGGGAGAGAAAGAGGTCGCCTTTGACAGAGCGGTGGCCGGAACTGTGAGAGAGACGGGGGACACGGCGGGGAGGTGGCGGTGGCGGAGACGGATTTCTGGTTTTAAGAGAATTAGGGATTTGGGAGGAGAGGGACTAATGAACTGATCGATTGAATTGATCGATTTGGGATTTTATTATTTCTTTCTTAGACGACGAAAATATACTATTCGTCTTCTAAGATAATTTTGAATTTTGACAAAATTTATTGGCGGAAAATTAAACCGCCGATTCAGAAAAATCTTTTTACTTAGGCGACGAATTTTTTTATTCGTCGTCTAAGTAAAAAGATTTTTTTTTAAAATATTTTGGGTCAAAAATCTATATATATATCTACATATTAATTAGAATTAATTTCAGTTTAACTACTTGAACTTTGGCTCAATCATCATTTCAGTCCCTGTACTTTTGATTTCATCAGCTACACCCCTGTACTTCCCTAAATTAATCAATTGATACCAATTTTGTAATTTCGTCCAAACAATCTATCAATACCAAAGGCTTTTTGGTACCATTTCCCTACATTAATGCACCGTTAACATATTACAATTATAAACAAGGCTAAACAATTCATATAATCAAGTTGAACAATAGAAAACAAATCATATATGGTGATTTCTTTTTGTTTTATCATATATGATTTGTTTTTGTTTATTTTCTATTGTTCAACTTGATTATATGATTTGTTTAGCCTTATTTATAATCGTAATATGATAACGGTGCATTAATGTAGGGAAAATATACCAAAAATCATTTGGTATTGATAGATCGTTTGTACGGAATTTACAAAATTAGTATTAGTTGATTAATTTAGAAAGTATAGGGGTGTAGTTGATGAAATAAAAAGTACAGGGACTGAAGTGATGATTCAACCAAAGTTCAAGTAGGTAAGCTGAAATTAATTCTATTAATTAATACAAAAACAAATTAATAAGCCTAGTTTTATTATCTTGAGGAAAACGGAATGCAGAATACAATTAGGTTTAGAACGTTTATATACCAACAGGAAACTATAACCCAGCGAGATCCCCGCATGGCTGGTTCAAGGCATATATTAATAGTCGAAGTAAGTACGTATGTACACACCATTTTATAATTGTAATTATACATCACAAACAAATTTATTGAATTTAAAAATACATAATTTAAATCATCATGGTTCTCATTCATAATCGTCATCGTCTGTATCGTTTGCATCTTCAATCATATTAGTGAAGTCATCATTGGAATCGTCATCGTTAGGGCCCTATCGATCGGGGCTCTAACTTTGTCGGATTTAAGTGAATTTTTTACCATTACCGTATTTCGTTATAACGATCAAATGCTATTTCATAGTTTTTTTTTAAAATTTGACTTTTTTTATATAGTTGTTTCGAAAAGTTGTACACATCAGTATAATCCACTAATCAAGTTATACCACAGTAGTAAATATGTTATCATTATAATGGCTAAATTCACAAAATGAAAATTTTGACCGTCTGATGTAATCGTTATAGTTAAATATGAGTAGACTGTAAAAACCAACTCGTTTCATGAGCGTTCGATGCTCGATCGAAACGGTCAACCATATTTTCATAAAACTTATCACACGAAAACGCTATTACGTACCTTTAGATGACTTTGTTTGGTCGACTCTTTCAAACATTAAACTCTCATATAGATGAGAAGTAATTATCCATGTAAAAATTTGAGAACTTTTTACCACCTGATACTATGGCTCCCCATAGAGAGAGATAAGTTTAAATAAGGTTGACCGCATGGATCGGGGCTCTAATTTTGTTGGATTTAAGTGATTTTTTTACCATCAGCGTATTTCATCATAATGATTAAATGCTATTTCACAGCGTTTTTCAAAATTTGATTTCTTCTATATAGTTGTTTCGAAAAGTTGTACACTTGAGTAAATCTACGAATCAAGTTATACCGCATTAGTAAACATGTTGTCATTATAATAGCTAAATTCACAAAATGAAAATTTTAACCGTTGGATATGATCGTTATAATTAAATATGAGTAGAGTATAAAAATCAACTCGTTTCGTGAACGTTTGATACTCGATCGAATCGGTCAACCATATTTTCATAAAACGTATCACACAAAAACGCTAATACGTACCTTTAGATGACCTTATTTGGTCGACTCTTCCAAACATTAAACTCTCATATAGATGAGACGTAATTATCCATGAAAAAATTTGGAAACTTTTACATCCCGATACTATGGCTCCGCCACGAAAGAGTGTAGTATATATAATAAGGATTTACTTAGGCGACGAAAAAATAGTTTCCTCGCCTAACTGTAAATCTTAGGCGACGAAAACAGATTTTTCGTCGTCTTAGAAAATAACTTTAACGACAAATTTTTATCGGCATCTTTGTATTTTCTTAGGCGACGAAAAATCCGTTTCCTCGCCTAAGTATTTTACTTAGGCGACGAAAACTAATTTTTTCTTCACCTAAGTAAAGAACTTAGGCGACGAAAGTTTTTTTCGTCACCTATGAAACTACATAGACGACAAAATTTGTTTTCGTCGGCTGAATGTTCTCTTAGACGACGAAAATAATTATTCGTCGCCTAAGAATAGTCTTAGGCGACGAAATTTCTAGCTTAGAGGACGAAATTTTTTTTGTCTCCTAAGAACTCTTAGGCGAGGAAACTATTTTTGTTTCGTCGCCTAAGGTATTTTTTCTGGTAGTGTATTGTAGCAAAACATAAAGCAAGAGATCGAAGAAAGGAAATCAATATATAAAAATACAAGCAGACTACAAATTGAAAGAACTTTGGTAATATCACTCTATAATTGGTGGGATACCATTCTTCACTATGCATACCTTGTTACGTGTATGGTACGATTTCCTTCAGCTTATTAAGTAGCTTGACTCCATCTATTGCATCCTCGAGTACTAATGGAGCTAGGTTATATTGGCCACAACAGATGCTCAGAGATAGAACAATATATTAATTATGGGAGAAAAGAGAACCTAGTGAATTAGGGCAAATGGCCTACGTACTAACTTATGAACGTTGTCTCCGGCCTACTAAGAAATGGAAGCGCAAACTGGTTATTATGAAATTGATCTGGTCTGCGAGACTCACACAAATAATACCCTACATAATATCGTTAGTAGTATAGAATAAGTAGGTATCGTTCTAAGCCGGGGATTAAGGATACCTGAAACATGAGAATGTTACAACAAATATTCACAAATTTACACATATAAACACATGAATTATCATTGGGGGAATTGGAATGTGATTCGGCAGTAAGGGCTGCCTCTATGACCTATGACACGAAATTTAAACCCTAATTTACTATATACAAGTGATCATCATCTTTCACACCAAATAGTTCACACAAAAGACTCTTTAACATGTATACACGCATGCAAGAAAGTAAGGGATAAGTATTTAGCACGTGTAAGATTCAAATAAGTTTTGATCACAACTAGAGCTCTCGCTATGTACCTAGTTGTAAGACTTATACTGTTTTTAGGACCAACTCTCGTTCTAAATCCTAAAGTTTATGCTAATCCGATTAAGAGTTAATATTTAAGCACGAAAGTCTATAATCGAAAACATGTAAACAAGTAAGGTTGTCAATCATCTTATTTAGCATGCAAGTTCTAAGATTAATAGCCCTAAGTGAGTAACACAAATCAAAGCGACGATTAAGTATGACTTAGCTTGTAATTACTCTAGCCGATTAAACCTAATACCTAGATTATGTTCAAAGACAACACCAAATATCGATTTTCATGCCCTCACCTTAGATTACTAACCGATTTAAAACCTAAACATTCTTCTAATACCACTGCCTTAATTATCTAACATACAACATCCACAAGTTCAAATTACAAAACCATGAAATAAACTTCAATCATAAAATTGGTTTACATAAAAGTTCAATAAAAACAAAAAATCGAATCGAGTTCATACAACACAACCAAACTAGAACAAATACAAAGGCCATAGAGGGGATGAATCACACTTTTAGAACCTTGAAGACTCCTCAAATGTGTAGTGGACTGCTGCTTGGATGCTCGGCAGAAAGCAAGAACAAGGGCAGAATTTCGGATGGTGGTGATGATGGTTTTGGCTAAGTATTTGGGGATTGGTGCTTGTGAGACTTGATAGAATTTTTGGCTAGTACTTGTGCTTGAGATGAGATCCTCTATTATGAATTTGTGCTAAGCTATTTATAGAGGAAGCAAATGGGAGAGTTTGGCAATATAGGGGGAGATTTATGGTGGAAGTTTGTTGGTGGTGGTTTATAGGTGGAGGAAACATGTGTTTATTTTCGGCAGCTCTGATCTTTGTGTCTTGATTTGGTTACAACTCTCTCTAGAAAATAGATATCGAGATGATTCTGGTGGATTTGGAAACTAGACATCCATATCTTTCTATCCATATATGGATCGAATTCTGGTTCAATGAGAGTTGTCCGGGAGAGTTTGTGGAAGTTGGATGATGTGCCCAGGAAATGACTGAAATTTATTGCAAGCTTCCCTTAGTCCACAATTTCAGCTCCAAGCTTTCCTTAGTCCACAATTGCAGCTGCTAGCTTCTCTTAATCCACAATTGCAGCTGCTAGCTTCTATCACCTAGGACTTGTCACATGCCTTGTCCATGTGCTTCACACATTTTCTGATTTGTCTTGGACATGGTAGGAAACTTCCTAGACATTGCAGCCTTCTCTTCCTTTTCCTATCCGGAGTAGGGAACTTCTTCTTTCCATATTTTGCACTTCTCTTTTACTTGGCTGAATCCTCTATCCTTCATTAAGCATAAAAACTCCCATTTGACATATTCGGATGCCCCTTTTATGAACAAATGTAGAATGTGGCAAAAATGGGCAGTAGGTTCCTTTCTCGGTAGGGCAATGACCTTGTCGCATTGCAGCTGACATAACTTTTTCCTCACTGCTCCGATTGATGCGGTTCCAAGTCCTAGAGAAACTAGACTCGTATAGTTTTCCATTGGTATAAGGAACGTTCTCTGGTTCTAAGTAATACATCATACAGAAATTCTAGAAATTAGGACACAGTCCCAGGAAAATTCTGGTAGTCTCTGGATTGTTTTGCTCAAACTGCCAAGTTGCTGCTATCTTTTGGGTGACTTTCCGAACTCCGATTGTTCTGAAATTTTGTTACAATATACTTTAGCATGCCAACTATATGGATACCAAATTTCATCAAATTTGGAGAAGGATAAGTTACTCTAATACAAGGCTCAAAATCACAAAAAAGACATATTTTTCATTATTTTCTTAGATTTCTATACTTAGTCATTTTTCGGACAATTAAGCACATATTTCCAAAACTCTACTAAAACGACACTAAACTATATTATGACTCTATCTTAGATAAATAAGGGTTAAACGAAGCACAAATGAGGGCATAAGCATATTAATATCGTCGCACATTGTGCTCCTATCAGGACTCGGATGTGACTGGGAATATGAGTTAGTGGACATATACAAGAACGATCGACCCATTCTTAGATTGAAATAAACTAGAAAATGTGATGTTTTATCTCAAAAGACCTAGTTATTAGAGTGAGAATAAACTACCGATCGGAGTTATATATTACGTTTAATATTGTGGCTCTTTTCCGATGAGGGAGTTTCTTTGCTGCCGTTGGAAGTAAAGCGGTCGATCGAAGTTGGCGAAGATCGATCGCAGCCTTTGTAGAAAGACGTCAGTAGCTGCATGCAACAACGTTTACGTACCCCATTCTGATCCAATACCTAGGCACCATCACCAGCAGCGCCACCACCACCGTACCATACCAGCTTTCGAACTTGGTTAACTCGTGGGAAAGGCAAAAGGCCTTAACCACAAAGCTAAAGGGAATGCCGGTTGCTGCTTCCACTGAGTTGCGTTCTCGAAATATGCTTTGCTTTTTCCATGTCGACGTTTGTTTTGGTGTTTTGGGATAACTTTATATCGATCACTGCTTGCAATTAGAGGAACTACCAGTTTGGGCTTTGCTCATTTGTTTCTCATTAAACATTAAGCAGCGATCATTATAGAGCCCTATGAAGGGGGTGTCACATAGTTAAGGCTTTCTTTTTTAATTGGTACATGGGCTTAAGTGGAACTAATGACTCAACTGCACTATGCTGCCTTCCCTCCTCTTTCCTCCTTAAACCATATATATGTAATCTTGTTGCCATGCCCTCAAAGTGACTCTCAAAGTGTGTTCTCCTGAGAAAATTTGTCAATTATGTAACCAATTCGGACATATTGCTGGAACTTGTCCTCAAAGATCTGCTCCTCGGCAAGTTGTTGCCTCTGGATATTCATTACAGTGTCAAAGTTGTTTCAAGATTGGTCACAGTGCAGCTGAATGTTTCCGTAGGCATTTCTATGATTCTTAGCGACCATTTTTTTTGCAGAATCTCAAGCTACAGCTTCTTCATTCTCCTCTCCATCAAGTCTATGCAACTCCTTCCCATATAAAATTACTGAACCTCAATCTACCACTCATTCCTCCCGGTTAAAGGGTACACTCGTACAAAGCTTCGATTCAGTTCATCACATCAAGATTCAAGTGAACTATGACCTGACCTAATCACAAAAGGACTTTGCGCTCCTCAGTATACCTAGCTACGTACTTCTGTGGCAAATTGATCCTTCTATCCCGACATCAAGTTGAGGGAGGGTGTTAGTAACTTAGGATACCATCCTTAATCATTCTCTGTTAGTTTAGCTAGATTTAATCGCGTACATGTGTTCAACTTTATATAAGCTTTTGTTTTTACTTAATACAATCGCACAGTTCTCTATTTCTTCTGGCTTTTGTTCAGGCTTCCAAAGGACAGTAATAACACCAAGAAACTCACAAACCAAAGATAAAAAAAAGGTTCTAGCTTGCTCTATTTTGGGAATCAATTATTTAACGAAGCTGCGTACGTAGTCTATCTTTTGAAATTCCATGAAATATTTTTTCTAATACTATTCCAGCAAAGAACCAAAGCAACGATATTTTGTCGTTGGTTAAGCACCGAACGCGTCGCTTGGATATCGTCGCTTCAGTCTTGTCACTTCGATTGCAAGCGACAAATATTGACGCAAACTTCGTCGCATAGATATTTCAAGCGATGAAACCAAAGTTCGTCGCTCAAAAGCGAGCGATGTATTTTGAGTCGTCTCTTGGAATGTTATGCGACGAAGTTTGGATCGTCGCTTACGATTTCTAGCGATAAATTTTGGTTCAAAATTCGTCCCTTAATGTCATGTTACAGAGAAGAAAACATGGGATGATAAAACTGAAGCGACGAAGTTTAATCGTCACTTAAATTTTCATGCGACGAATATTGATCAATATTCGTCGCTTTATGCAGTGTTACAGAGAAGAAAAACAGGTTTCTGGGTCTGGTTTGAACCAATTTCATTCGCATCCAAATAACACAAAATACACATTCAAATAACATAAAACACATCTAACATAACACAAACACACTACATTTTATAAATACGTAGATTTCATCCAAAGCTACAATATGTTTTAGAACAACAATGTACAATAATCCAATTACAAGAAAAAGGAAGGGTCCTAATGAAAGTCATCCTTGGGAATACCTAATGAAGCACATAAAGATTTATCGGCTGATGTACGATAATCCAATTACAGCTATCTGAAGCGATAGTCAGTGATATTAGACCATGATTTACTTTGACGGTGTCCACTGATATCAGACCATGTACTACCTTGACGTTGTCAATTTCTTCGGCATGCAGATCGTTAGTGGTGTTGTGCCATCTACCTTTGAACAACACCACCAACATATTGTCTAGATAACATACCTCGACTACATAGTCAAGATGGCCATAGAAGTGTTGGAACATGTTTCCAACTTTCATGGTTAATTAACATCACCTCGCTATTTTGAGTCACGAGCCTTTGATCTCTATCGAATGAGACATACTTGATACCGTTTACATAGCACGCCTTATAAATTTGGGTGAATTGCGGACCATATTGTATTGTCTTGTTAATGACCATATTGTCTTGTTAAAATTAAGGTCTTGAGAATCATGCAGGTTCTTTAATTTGCCCGAAAAATAGATGGTGTTAGTGTTATACTATTTAGGGTTTATGATATTTGTATAAAAAAAAAAAAATTCAATTTTCGTATCTTAAGACCATCAATGGAAACTCCTCATGAGGCGCTCGTCGTAATCATCACCATGTTTCGCTATGTACATCTGTAAATGAGTGTTTATATAATATTGAGTTTCTTCTGTATCCGTCAAAATTTACCAGTGAGCCTCAGCCGTTTGTTCCTCTGTTAACCTGATATTTCCGGTGGTATTCATAATACATGGCTGAACTAACTGCGAAACATAGGTAATATTTCATATTGGGGGATTGGGCTCTTAAAATTAATTTGACAATGCTATCAATGGCTTCACGAGGTTATTTGGCAAAAATCCTCGGATAACCACTGGAACAAGACGTTGAAGCAGGAGACGGCAATCATGCTACTTCAATCCATAAAACTTTTTATCGGTTAGTTTGACCTTATCTCTCAAACTTCCCACATAGCCAAGTGGATACCTAGCAAACCAAAACCATTTGAATACTTCTTCACGACGATCCTTTTTAACTAAAAAAGGTGCATGAGGAACCTTTCCCGTCTTTTTTTCAACTTTCGATGTTGACTTTTGCTGATTTTCCTATTCTCCAAAGCTTCGCGAGCCTTTGGACCATCCTTGGTGTTCCCTTCAATTACAAGAATGGTGGTAAGGATATTATCACACACGTTCTTTTCAATGTGCATGATATTGACAAGTGGCCTAAGCAACACGTAAATAATAACCCTACAAAAGATCGTTAGTATAGCAATAAGCAGGGATCGTTCTACACTACCAGAAAAAAACACTTTTCCCGACGAAAAAAAAAAACGGCCGACGACCAAAAATTTTCGTCGACTATTCCCATAGAATGGCCGACGATTTTTTTTTTCGTTGGTAAACAAAAAAAATCGTCGGCTATTCCCATGGAATAGTCGACGATTTGAATTTTCGTCGGCTAAACTTTTGAAAGTTTGGCCGACGAAATTGGCATTTTCGTCGGCTATAAGTCTATATAGCCGACGAGTACTAGGTTTGATTTCGTCGGCTATGATTAAAATTAAATTTTTTTTAAGTGAAAGTATAGTTTCAAATAGTTACTATACGTACACTCTTCAAATGCAAATATGTCGTCATATAAGATATGACCGAAATAATGAAATACGTCTACGGTTGAAAAATGACGAGATTCCGACAAAATCTGTGTGCCGAATGTTGCGGTTAACTGTTTTTTACTTCCGTTTTCCTATGGGTAGCCTGACGTTCGGTAAAAATTTTGAGGAAAATTTTTATACGATTAGTTGCGTCTCATCGATTTGAAACTATTATCTGTTGAAGGTCAGGCAAAAAAACGTCATTTAGACAGGCCAATTACCATTTCTAAGCGTTTAAAGGGTTGACTCACCCGGTTGACCGTCCCGATCGAGCCTTTAACGTTGTCAGATGTAGTTGGATTTTTTTCATACATGTATTTAATCTAAACGGTGATATCTGACGGTTGGAATAGATTTTCCAAACTTTTAGATTCAAAATCGGAACATATGCACTAATGTTCCTTAACTTGTTTACTAAGTGTTTAAGTGAATGTATAGTTTCAAATAGTTACTATACGTACACTCTTCAAATGCAAATATGTCGTCAAATAAGATATGACCAAAATAATGAAATACGGCTACGGTTGAAAAATGACAAGATTCCGACAAAATTGAAGAGCAGATTGACCGTTGCAAGTGAAAACCCGGTTTACTGCAGATTTGGCGTCCGGCGTCCGAATGACGATTGTGATACCATTCCGGAAAGGGAACGACGCCAGGAGTCAAACTCGTTGCTTTGCCACGACGTGTGGGCCTTTTCGGGCTTTCGAGTTCGTTTAGGGCCTCAAAACGACAGTTTAATATGTTTTCATAGAATAGCCGACGAAATATTGTAAATCATCGGCTATTCTCTAAGTTTAGCCGACGAAAATGGTATGTTGTCGGCTAAACTCTTGCGATCCGCTTATTGTCCGCCGTTGGATGGCTCAGATCCAACGGCTGCTAATTTTCCAAAGCATAGCCGACAAAATATAATTTTTGTCGGCTAAACTCTTGCGATCCGCGCCTTTTTATTGTTCGCCGTTGGATGGCTCAGATCCGACGGCTGTTGATCTTCCAAAGTATAGCCGACGAAATCTTTTAAATCGTCGGCTATTCTCTCTTCTTTAAATCTTCCAGCCCGCGTTTTTTCTCTCCTCCTCCGCTCTCCTCCTCAAATCGGCGCCGGTGTCCTCCTCCTCCGGCCTCCTCCTCCATCCTCCTCCTCCATCATCCTGAACCAAAGAAATTTTTTTTTTTTTTCCCAAAAATTAAGAATAGCCGACGAAATAGACAAAATCGTCGGCTATATTTAAGAACAAATAGCCGACGAAATTGATTTTCTTCGTCGGCTATAGTTGCCAAAATCGTCGGCCATACTCGAAAATACCCGACGAAATTCGTCGGCTATTTCTCCCACGTTTGGCCGACAAAATAAATTTTCGTTGGTAAATTCGTCGGCCATACTCTACTATAGCCGACGAATTGGTTATTTTCGTCGGCCATTGGTATTACCGACGGGGTTTTTCCGACGAATTATAGGCGACGGAAATTTCGTCGGCAGAAGGTATAGCCGACGAAAAATTGGCATAGCCGACGAAATTTTTTTCGTCGGCTATTTACTCCGATCTGGTAGTGCTAGTCGGGGATTAAGGGTACCTGAAACATGAGAATGTTAAACAAAATACTCACATATATACATGTCAAAAACGTCACTCATGGGGGATAGATAAATCGGCAGCAAGCTGTCCCTAATGTCCTAGACACGAAAATAAAGCCTAAATCTATTATATACAAGTTGATCATCATCTTTCACACAAAGTATTTAGCACATAAGACTCTTTAACATGTAGACACACATCCAAGAAAGTAAGAAACAAGTATTTAGTATGTTTTAGACCTAACTTGGTTTCGACACAACTAGAGCCTCCAGCAGTTTTCCAATTGTTAGACTACTTAAGTTCTTAGAATCAACTCCAGCGTATAATCCTAAGGTGATGCTAATCCGGTTTTACACGTTTTAACATTTAAGCATATAAGTCTCAATCGAAGACATGTAAACAAGCAAAGTTGTCAATCATCTTATTTAACATGCAAGTTATCTAAGATTTTTACCCTAAGTGAGCAACACAAATCAAGACTACTCCAGCATATGACTTATTTATATTACTCGGGTTAGATAAAACCTAACATCTAGATTTACATGCTTCTAGCCAATACTAATGTTTCGGTTTTTAAGGTCCATCCTTAGATTACTAAGCAATTTCAAACCTTAAACATGTAAGATACCTACTGTCCTAATTATCTAGACACACATGAAATCTACAAGTTAAAATTGCAAAACAACTTTACAAACTAAAATCGGTTCATACAAGAGTTTGACAAAAACCAAGAATTGAAACAAGTTCTTACAAACTACACAAACATGAACAAATACATAAGCCATAGAGGGAGTGGATCACACTTTAAGAACCTTGGAAGACTCCTCAAACTGTGGTGGAGAGCTGCTCGGCTGCACGGCAGAAAGTAGGATGAAGGGTACCAAATTTGGGTGGTGGTGATGGTGGTTTCGGCTAAGTATTTGGTGTTTGGTGCTTGTGATACTTGGTAGAGCTTTTAGCTAGTACTTGTGCTTGAGGTGAGATCATTTTCTTCAAGGGTGCCGGCCTCTATATATAGAGAAAAAGGTTGTGCAGTTTGAGACTTTTCCTTGTTCAAAACGGGATAGAAATCTTTATGAAATAAGGTTTCACAATCCGAGTTGGAATAGGCTTTTCTCTTCCCATTTTAAACTAGGGAATCATTGTCTTGGCCTGCCTAGGGTTCCTCCACACGTCTAGGACACGCATTGGAAGCTTCTTGGATGTTGCATAGCCTTTGGAAACAACATGGAGTCAATGCAGCGGCACAAACTCAAAACCGGAAAATTCTTCTCTCTTTCGGGTGCAGACCATGCTAGTATCGGATACTGGCGAGGCATCCTGGCAGGATACATGCGGTTACGCGCACAGTTGCTTCACATGGGCGAGCAGTTTCTCTTGCAAGTATCGGATACAGAGGCACCTTCTTAGCAGCAACGGTAAGATACGGGTAGTAGCAGTAAACAGGCTAACCCATATTTATGTACTCTCCAGCAGGGGCTTGACTGCAACGGTAAGGTATGTGTATAGCGATAACGGTAAAACACGCCTGGACAACGGTATCAGATACTTCTTCTAAGCAGGGGTAACGGTAAATTGACAGCAACGGTAGCGAAACAGTAGCGGTACCGGTAAGCTGGTGTGCTGTGCCTTGGCATGAGCAGGATGTCTGGATAGTAGTGCAGGCGGTATCGGTTACTTGTGCAACAACGGTAAGATACCTTGGCAACGGTAACCAATACAGCGGTAGACAGGTCAATGCATAAGGCAGGGCAGCGGTAAGGCATGTTTTGGTAGCGGTAGATAAGGAAATCCACGCAGTTGCATTACAGCGGTAAACTACTCACCGGTAAGACACTCAGCGGTAAATGCCCAGCGGTAAGTACTCGTTACTTGCTTTTTTCTAGGTAGATTTGACCTTCTTGTGTTCAATTGAACATAACTTCCTTCAGAGATGCGATTCTAAATTCTATGAAAACTAGACTCAGAGATCTTTCCATACATGTATGGCACGCTATCTAGTTCCAAATGAGCTATTCTAGAGAAATTCTGGAAGTTGAGTGATGTGCCTAGGAAATTACTGGAACTTGCTGAATCCGAAATTACATAACATTTTTCGGCAGATTCTTTTGCTCCAATTGCTAAAACTCCTTCTATTTCTCAATCCTTGATATGTATACTACTTATAAGAGAAGAAAAATCTATCAAAAGCATCATAGAAACTTTACAGAATCAACGAAACATTTAGAGACTACGATTTTCAGCACTTTATCGATTTTCTGTAAATTTCCAACTCTTAAGCATATTTTCATTATAACTCTACCAAAAGCTCATGACTCTATATTATGACTCGATTCTACACAAATAAGAGATAAAAAAAAAGTATAAACGAGGGTATATCATATTAAGAACGTCGCATTTTATGCTCTTACCAGATATCTAAACAGTGCCTGATTAACAATGATGACCAATAGGGAAGCTTCCAAAATAAGCTCTCGTGGGTCCAATATTATCTGTTGTGTGCTGAGTTAGGGACATGAAAATCCGGATGATAGCTAAGAGTGGCGTAACTGTGTGACCTAATTTCTTCTAAAATTTCATCTATGTCCTTATGAGCCGGTCTTTTTTCCCCACTCTGGCTTCCCGTTAAAAGCCAAACTAGATCGCATCGAGTTTTTCTTGTCGAGCCATTTCCGACACCCTTCATAAACAATTCTCCCACAAATATGCTTCGCTTTCAGCGCATCTAGACAAATTGGACATGCCTTGTAACATTTCACTTTGAGCCCGCAAACATCCCTAAACTAAGAAAGTCACTTATAGTACACATCAACGCTGCCTTCATCGTGAATACATCATTGTCCACTCTATCAAAAGTAAAAATTATATTTTCCCACAAATCTTTGAAATCGTTGATTAATGGACAAATGAGTACACTAAGGCACTTGCCTGGAGATTTAGGGCTAGGAATCAACATGGCCAGCATATTATATTCCTTCCTCATACACATATTATGGGGTAAATAAAATGACATCACAACTACGGGCCATGTACTATGCTGGGTTATCATTGTTCTAAATGGACTATGTTTCTGCACAAACCCGTAGGCCTAGTGGAAAATGATGAATCTGGATGTGATCTCCTCCTGCGAACCTGCTAACTAAGGGGAATACCGGGCGGACCGGTCTTCTCCTCTCCGATGCCTAAGTTAGTACAGTTGGGATGAATAGATAACTTAAGCAAGAGTGATAAGCAGTTGGAGAGATCAGTTACCTATTTAAGAGGGTAGTTGAGGCCCTTATATAGGTGGTCGGGCGTGAGGTCTGATCTTACTCTTCGATGTGGGACTGGTTTCCTTCTGTTCGTACACAAAAGGACAGCTCTGGTGGCCTGTTCGGCAGGCTGGCATCCCCAGTCCCCGGGCCCCTGGTCACAAAGTAGACTGCTGGACCTCGGGTTCGGGTGCTGGTTATCCTGCTCCGGGCCTCAGTCCGGCCCCGGACGTACTGGCTACAGGTCTGTAGGCCTATGTAGCCCCTCTGTGGGCATTCCACCGGTTTAGGCACTCTCCTTCGCCCTTGCAGGCAAGGACAAGCCAGCAACAACTCAAGGCTTCAAACACATGGGCTTTACAAACCCGGGAGAGTTTACATCTAACACATGCAAACTCTTTCAGCAGGCTAAAAACCCTGCATCACACTGAACTATGATAAATTTGGGGATCCATGGCGAGACTTGTTATCTCCACGCCACCCCACCGGGCAGATTGTTTCTCTAACACAGAACAAGTCTCCCCGCAGGCTAGAAATCCTGCACATTACCACACGGTTATTCCAACACAAGTTGAGAAGAACTAACAGGTGTTAACCGGTGCTTCAACTTGGCCGCAACACTCCACCGGATTACCTGTTGGCTTATTCCACGCTCTAACAGGCCTCCCCGCAAGCTAGCAACCCTGTACATTACCCCACGCTTATTCCAGCACAAGCTGGGCCGAACCACCGGGCTACTCCCCGGCCTGCCTCACCGCTGGCAGCAATTTTACCTTGGGAACTTGGGGGACTCGTCCCGACATGGCAGTCCACCGGTCGAGTCCTCACATCATCATCCCATGCCTCGTCCGGACTTCAACGCCACATCATCATCTCATGCCTCGTCCGGACTTCAACGCCACATCATCATCCCATGCCTCGTCCGGACTTCAACGCCACATCATCATCTCATGCCTCGTCCGGACTTCAACGCCACATCATCATCCCATGCACTCGTCTGGGTTTCACCCCATTCCATACTCATGGAACGACAACACTTGAGCACAATACCATCAGTATTGCAAACATACTCATAACTGTCGCACGTCATCATAAATAGGTACTCACATCACCACGCCTTCTCTGCCCGAACGCCCGGTCACGCCCAATCTTCAATGCGGACTTGGGGGACTAGGCACCGTTGGGTCGGTAACCCTGTGGGTCTGCGGGACAGGAGCGAGACATATTAAGTCCCCATTCAAGACTAATTTCCGTTTTAAGGCGTTTAGAGGTTTGACTTCGTCGTTTGACTAAAAGTATAGCCGACGAAAATTATATGTCGTCGGCTAAACTCTTGCGCTCCGCTTATTGTCCGCCGTTGGATGACTCAGATCCAACGGCTGCTGATTTTCCAAAGCATAGCCGACGAAATATTTGAATTCGTCGGCTAAACTCTTGCGATCCGCTTATTGTCCGCCATTGGATGGCTCAGATCCAACGGCTGCTGATTTTCCAAAGTTTAGCCGACGAAATATAATTTTCGTCGGCTAAACTCTTGCGATCCGCGCCTTTTTATTGTCCGCCGTTGGATGGCTCAGATCAGACGGCTGCTGATCTTCCAAAGTATAGCCGACGATGTTCAAAGAATAGCCGACGACAGTCAAAGAATAGCCGACGATTTTAAAGATTTCGTCGGCTATTTTGAAGAATAGCCGACGAAATCTTTTTTAATCGTCGGCTATTCTTTCGGCTATAAATCAGAAACTGTCGAACCCTAGCCGACTTTTTCCTCTCTTCCTCCTCCTCCTCCTCCTGCTGCTGCTCCAATCTGCCGCAAAGATTTCGTTTCCGTCGCGCTTCTCCTCCTCCTCCTCAAATCGGCGCCTAAACTCTCCTCCAATTCCAGCCTCCTCCAATCCTCCTCCGATTCTCCTCCGATCCTCCTCCGATTCTCCTCCTTCGTCATGCTATTCCGGCCGGCCTCCTCCTCCTCCTTCTTCCCCTCTGCCTTCCCCTCCTCGTCCGACCTCCTTCCCCTCCTCCTCCAGCCTCCTCCTCCGATCCGGTTTAAATTTTTTTTTCTTCAATTTAGTTTAATTTTATAAATTGTTATATATTTAATTTTATAAATTGTTATATATTTGTTGATAAATTTAATTTTAACAAATTGTTATATATTTGTTATATATTTAATTTTAATTATATAAATTGTTATATAATAAATAGTTATATATATGTTATATATTTAATTTTAATTATATAAATTGTTATATATTTGTTATATATTTGTTAATAAATTTAATTGTTATATATTTGTTATAATTTAAGTATATAAATTGTTATATATTTAATTTTAATTATATAAATTGTTATATATAAATTGTTAAATTAATTATATATATATAAATTTGTTAGTATGTTTTGAAATATGTTAGTATTGTTGGTTATTATATTAATTAGAATTTGTTATATAATGTAATATAATTTAATATTAATTAATGTATTAATGCCTCAAGCTGTAGATGGCATATGCATTGAGACATTTGTTCGGAGGCCGTCGTTCCAGATCCAGGGGTTCTGGAAGTTCCGCCGGTTCCGCAGACTCCGACAGGACCCTTAGCCAGCCTGAGAGGACCACCAGCCAGCCGTGGAGGAGTGTGGATTCATCCCAGCCGCGGAGGACTGTGGATTCATCCCAGCCGCGGAGGAGTGTGAGTTCTCGGCACCAGACCCTTCTCCAGGCGGGGCGGCCGTCGAGCAGTTCACGTCCCCCTGTCGGGCCAGATGCTCCGAGGTTCAGTAGGCAGCTATTTCAGGACGAGATAGCTGCAGACGTTCCTCAGGTCCGTATGCCTGACGTTCATCGGGAGCTGATGACGAGTTCGACGACGTCTGCTGCTGACTCGACTGAGGGGCCTACTCTCCCAAATCAGCTCTACCTTCCATACAACATTCCTGCGATACCCGAGGTCGACTTTCGAGGTGTGCCCATATGGCCTGCTATGCCTCAGTACGTGAGTGCTGCGGAGGCATACCAGCAGCAGCCATTTGAGAACCCTGACCTCCTGATTTCGGTGAGGAGAAAAGGAAAGTCGACAGACGGGTCATCGAGTTCAGGTAACATTTGATTTTATTAATTAAATGTTTTATTAAAATTAACGCACTAATATTTAATTTTATTAACCAATCGTCGTTTATGTGATAGGGACAGCCGCTAGCAGTTCAACGAGGAATACGAGAGGTGTCATATGTTTTGACACGCTCGGGAGAACTGTTGCGCTCCGGGGGAGGATCCAGATCAACGAACCTCCTAATCAAGAGGTTCAGGGGAAAAAACGTCGCGACTACACGGGTTGCGTGGGGGCACTGATTAGGGACAGAGTCCCTATGTTGTGGACACGGTGGGCCGATGTGCCCGAAGAGATCAAGAGGGAGGTGAACAACGCTGCGTCGGTGAGTAATTTAAAAAATTTAACGAATACGACAACCGTGGTCGTATGGGTACTCCCAGAGATTTCAATTTCAGGGAGTACGAGTGGCGTTGGTTGAAGACAGTAAACTTCAACAACCCACTTATGCAGGTAAATACTAAACTTAACTATAAATATTTATTTTGTTAAAATTTTAATTATTAGTTTAATTATTTTATAATTATTACACTAATATTTTTTTATGTATTTTTCTAATATTTTATTATTTGTTTGAAGGAACGGTCTCGGGTAAACTCTGCGAACCGCCGCCGTAACACAACCCCCCATCATGGTGGTTCTAGGCCGTTTGCACAATATCAGGAGGAGGCGCTTAGAGATCATCCTGATAGCAACCCGTACGTGGAGAAGTTCAAGATCGCTTATCCACAAGCGACAGAACAGCTCGTAAGTCGTTGATTACGATTTTAAAATTTTAATTATTAATTTTACTTAATTATATATTTGTTAGAATATTAATATTTTTTTTTTCCCGTTCAATTAGGAGAGGGTGAACCGGGCCGAAGAAGAGGTGTTCCAGCAAGTAGTTCGGGAGACACAACCGAACATTTCAGAGGCAGATCTGGAAGAAGCCCTGCGCCAGGTCGACCGATCGAATGTCCAAACGGCAGCGAGGATGTTCGACGCAGCCTTCCCAGACCGGTCAAACCAATACTACTGCCGGGGTTTGGGAAGTTCTGGAATAGGGCTCCTGAAGACCACTAAGGGAGGTCAAAAGAAGGGAGGCGGGGACAACCAACAGATGAGGTGGGAAGTGAAGAGATTGGCCGCAAGATTGGCGGCCGAGGCCCAGAGATCACAGGAGCTACGCCGCAGAACACAGCAGTATCATTTGGATATGGCCAGTTGGCATGCTGAATGCGACAGAGTTCGGCAACACAACTACGCCGCCCAACAAAACTGGTGGTGTGATATGTTCGCGGCACAACAACAAGCCCTTGAACCCCCGCCCCCGTTTCAGCCGTTAGTTGAACCTCCAATGCCTCAACCTCCCGAGTTCGTTCAGCAGGATGACGAGCATGATGGAGAGCAGGATGCTGGGGATGACGTGGTGGACTTTAGTGCTTTAGGTAATGATTAAGGTTATATTTTATGTATATTGGAACAAATTAAATAATAAATCATTTAGACGTGTTTCTTGTTGGTGCAAATGCATGGATTGTTTTTGTGATTTGCAGGTTGCTTGGAATGGTAATTTAGAAATTAATTTAATTTTTTTTCTCCCAAATGTAAGCATAGCCGACGATATTGGCATTATTTCGTCTGCTATAAGTACTATAGCCGACGATTTTTACCAAATTTCGTCGGCTATAATCGTTATAGCCGACGAAAATGACATTATTTCGTCGGCTTTAACTAATTAATGCCTATGAAAATATTAATATATTCCGATGAAATAACCGACGAAATAGACGAAATCGTCGGCTATATTTCAGAACAAATAGCCGACGAAAGTTTACGATATCGTCGGCCATACTCGAAAATATTCGACGAATTTCGTCGGATATTTTACCCAGGTTTGGTCGACGAAATTAATTTTCGTCGGTAAAATCGTCGGCCATACTCGAATATAGCCGACGATTTCGTTATTTTCGTCGGCCATTGGTATTACCGACGGCGTTTTTCCTACGAATTATAGCCGACGAAAATTTCGTCGGCAGAAGGAATAGCCGACGAAAATTTGGCATAGTAGACGAAATTTTTTTCGTCGGCTATTCTCTCCGATCTGGTAGTAATTTAAGACGAAGTACAAAGGCAAATGAAAAATAAACGAAGCGACGAAGATTTGCCAATTTTCATCCTTTTTTTATACTCGAGCGACGAATTACTGCACTTTGTCACTTCAATAATCAGCGAGCGACGAAGATTAAATTTCGTGGCTAGATTTTCCAAAACATGGTTCTTGGATAAACGGAGGCGACAAACTATGAATATTCGTCGTTTCAATAATTTCTAAGCGACGAATATTAAGCAATATTCGTCGCTCTTTGTTTTTGAAGCGACGAGTCCAATCTTAGTCAGTTAGATGTGTTGAAGCGACGAATTTTTTCTTCTTCTTTTTTTATACTTCGTCGCTTCAGTTCTGATCTGCATTAGTGATCGCACCAGATGAACGATCAATTACTCTTAATGCCGGGGGTAGTTAAGCCCAACTCAAGCCAGTCTACGGCATGTATTAGAGCTAATCATATTGACGTACAACACATACAACACCAATTAACTCTCCTAACTCTAATCACGACCCGATGTAACCAAAACCAGCTCTAGCTAGCTTCTATTTGCGATAGTAGCTAGGACAAAACATCAAATTAGTTTCACAATCAATGGGTTCCATCATTGATTGCAGCATAGTACCAATGAATTGTGAAATAATCCTTAACATAACATATCACCATAGAACACTAACACAATTATACTAAGCAAAGGCCATTTGATTCCTAGATAGTTACTTAATGAAGACGATGTCATTGCGTCGATGTTGATAACTTGATCTTTATTCTGCCTTTCTCCAATACTCTCTATACTTGGGATAGTATATAACTATATATATTGCTTGTGTGTATCGTGAAGGCAGGGAGCCGAGGACCATGTTAGGAAACAATAATTAAGGATCCTTACGGATTATGGTTAGCCGCTAGCTAATCCTCAAACATTACAAGATGTTATTCTATAAATATTACAATATCTATGCACTCCTAATTTGTAATATATGATCCGGCCGGATAGTAGTCAATGTATAACCTTTAATTATTGTTCTTTAGTAAACACAATATGCATGAACTTGATGAATTCTCTGTGTTATATATAAGTCCAAGTAAAATCTTAAATGAATTATTTTTCTTCTTATCAAATCATAATTGTTCATAGATGAGGTACTTTTCCATGGAGTACGTAATTAATGTTGGAAAAAAGAAAAATAAAAAATAAGTTCAACAACCTTATATATAGGACAGTACGTACATAGAACGTTCTTGCATTTATATTTCAGCAACCAGTGGTTTAACTTGTATGAAATAGAAAATGTAGACTAACAGAGACCCCGTATGAATTAGCTACGTACCTACTTTCACTAAAACAGATCACTATATTATAACATCATCTTTTATATACAGAGAAAGATCGATCTTGAATAGTTTGATAAGGATTTCTCCCCCACCTTTTTCATTTTCTTTTGACCATACAACATACAATTTCACAGAAATTTATAGTTGGTGACATAAAGTAGAGTGCATTGGTATTACTTGCTCTATGGTCAAGTCAGGAGTGCTGAAAGCAGCCCTGGGTACCCCATTTGTGCACCGTCCCTGGAAATTTCACTAAATGTGGTGGCATGGTGATGAACCTGCGAACAAATTTCGCAATACTTGGACCTCAAGACCAAGAAACTAAAAAGATTCAGCAGCCATCACTTTCTGAATTTGGAGAACTTTCTGGTTACGAAGCAAGTATTAAGGCGACGGACATAAACAGTCGCCTAAAAGACGAAATCTATCGCTTAAGTCTTAGGCGACACACAACCACGTCGCCTAAGTCGTGTCGCCTAAGATCTTAAGCGACACATTTTGCATTCACAGTCACCTAAGTGGAACTTTAGGCCACTAACTTTATAACGTGTCGCCTCAAAATGAAATATCTAGGCGACTAACATATATTCAGTTTGGGTCGCTTAAAAATGATGTACCCGTCGCTTAAGTATAAATTTTTTATTTATTTTTTTCAAAAAATAGTTTTATATTGATCTTAAACGACGGGCATATAAATTTTTGTCACCTAAGATTCACCTAGGCGACTGACGTTGTTGATTCGTCGTCGCTGAAGATGCATCTAGGCGACGTATTTTTCTATGCATGTCGGCTAAACATAATTTATTTATTTAATTTTTTCAAAAAATAGTTTATATTGATCTTAAACGACCGGCATATAAATGTGTGTCACCTAAGATTCACCTAGGCGACGCACTTTGTAGTTTCCGTGTCGCGTCAGAGGCATCTAGGCGACGGATTTTGCTATGCATGTCGCCTAAGAATAATTTATTTATTTAAGTTTTTCAGAAAATAGTTTTATATTGATCTTAAACGACGGGCATATAAATGTTTGTCACCTAAGATTCACCTAGGCGACGCACTTTGTTGATTCTTTGTCGCTGAAGATGCATCTATGCGACAGATTTTGCCTATGCCCGTAGCCTAAGAATAATTTATTTATTTATTTTTTCTAAAAATATTTTATATTGATGTTAAACGACGGAC
The DNA here is from genome assembly GCA_963682095.1 of Potentilla sterilis. Taxonomy (NCBI): domain Eukaryota; kingdom Viridiplantae; phylum Streptophyta; class Magnoliopsida; order Rosales; family Rosaceae; genus Potentilla; species Potentilla sterilis. The sequence continues at coordinate 16,128,758 of OY821766.1, read as the reverse complement.
ATACAAATTTGTGTCACCTAAGATTCACCTAGGCGACGCACTTTGTAGTTTCTGTGTCGCGTAAGAGGCATCTAGGCGACGGATTTTGCTTATGACTGTCGCCTAAGAATACTTTATTTATTTAATTTTTTTAAAAAAATAGTTTATATTGATCTTAAAGGACAGACATAGAAATGTTAGTCACCTAAGATTCACCTAGGCGACAGACTTTGCTCTTTCCTCGTCGCTTAAGATGCACCTAGGCGACGTATTTACCTATGCCCGTCGCTTAAGTGTTGTTGCAGAACTCAATACAGAAGCTGCTTCTGTATTTTGCCCTTTTACAAAACAAACAACATAACCTGCACAGCCCAAACCAACACATTCTAAAATTTGAAAACAAAACATCCATTCCAAAATCAATTGTGCTATTACATAAACTGTTCTTTAAGTACAAACAAAAGGTAATAAACATAGTCTAAAATGTAGTTGCCTCCATGTCGAGAAGTCAAGGATTTTGGGAAGAACTACCTGATAGGCGAAGCGCTAAGAGCATCGCAATTTTCTCGTCCATCTGCCGTAAGAGCTCTTCTTGGGCTGCTTCTCTCTGGCGGTGGCGCTCTTCTGATTGGCGGATACGCTCTGCCAACTGCGCTTCTTTCTCCCTATAGTCCGCCATCAATTCTTCTCTGACTTAACTAACTCGCTTCTCCACGATGCTGTCTACTTCGATACGTTGGGCGCCTCCTCTCTTCTTCAGCTCCCGCTGCATACACCTTCCCACCCCTCGGACGTTTGTGCCTCTCTTGTCCCCAAGTCGACTGACTATCACATTGATTTGTTCTTCAATGGGGAGAGGCGCTTCGGGGGCAATATCCGGGTATTTCTCCCTCCTTTGCCCTACTAGTTCGTCCACACGTTCTTTCATTGCCTCCTACAATAACACACAATTGAACAAGGTTAATAAAAAATACATACGGTGCATTTGTAAAACAAGAAATGGAACAAAAAGAGCGGATGTCTCACCACGTGCGGACGGCCCAAAGGGTCTTTGGCATAGGCATCCTCAAAGGCACGGACGAAAGGGGCTGGATGTCCTTGATTCTCATGCAGCTTCGCCCGGTAACTGAAGGCGGTCGGGCCGGAGTGGTGGTTCATCCTTTTTGGACCCGCTCGGACCTCCTTCATTTTCGTACATAAGGCCTGTAACACAACATTTACAACTATTACATATTGAAAAAAAAAAAACTAATATAAACCATGAAAAAGATCGAAACAGAGAGAGAGGGAGAGATAGAGTGATTACCGCATGAACAGGATCTTTGAAGTGCGTGCACAACCACTCCCACTGCGTCGGACGATGGAGAAACTCAAGAGGAAGGTCATCCCCCCACTGCAGCCAATGTCGTCTGCAATCGGATTTCCAATCCTTGTACCGATCAGCTGCCGTTCTCTGAACATAATGCCACAGGCCATCATGATCCGGTGGGAGCTCGTAGTGTGCCTAGATATACACAACGGACCCACATTAGTAACAAAACATAACAAAAATAAAAACAGTAAGAAAAATATTTTAACATATTAAATGACTAGGCTTATTGAGAGGTAGTTGGACACAATCGCTCGGTCCAAGGGGCCCAATTCCCTGTAGGTGGCCTTCATCGTAGGGACAACGTCCTTGACATGACTTCCTATGTCCCTAGAAAGGAGGCTTCGGACCACCGGATCCTTCGGGCCGCGGTGGTAATCATCATACTCCACCACGATCTTTCCCCCCGTAGTTCGGACCAGCTGCTAGGTCTTTAATCCAACCACCACACCTCTCTTCCTTTTTTGTGGTGTATCTACAAACAAAAGCCGAAAGAAGCTTATAACCATTAAATTAAATCTTTAATTACCGAATCAATTATATGCTTTCATATCATCTATATCTATCCTTAATGGAATGACCTACAGTAACCGAAATATACCTGTCGTGACCAAGTCCTGGCAACGAATGCTACGCGCAGTCGTCGAAGCGCCGGTAGAAGCAGAACATGTATTGTGGTCGCTAGACGTCGCTGGCGCAACTGCTGGGAGTGGGGGAGCGGTTAGATGCAAGGCAGTCAACGGAGCACAAGGAGAACATTCCACCGGATTAGGAGCAGAAGAAGTAGGAGCCGTAATGTGTAGTGCTGAAGAAGTAGGAGTTGAAGGTTCAACATCAGGAGTTGAAGGACCAGCAACATGAGAAGCTGAGAGCCCCGAAGAACCAACATGTGACGTCGGTAGTGGTGGTGCTTGTAGTGATCGTCTCATCAACTGCTGCCGTAGGTCACGGTCCTCAATCTCCAAGAGCTTCCTCGTCTTTCCGTATCGAGGTTTTGGAGGCATTGCTAATATAAGAGGTATATAAAAAATAAAAAATAAAACAAGTTATAAACCAAGAGAAATGTAAAGCTTCTAAAACATAGGCAGTATACAGTTTAGATTCAATCTGCCGGTTTAAAAAGTAGTTGAATCACATCCAAAACAGTAAATATTAAAGATATATGAAAAAGCTTGTAAACAGTATGTTTCTGCACAAACTCGTAGGCCTGACAGAAGCACAATAATAAAGGTAGAACATGAACACAAGGATATATAGTGGTTCACCGTGCCATCGGAGGGCACGGCTACGTCCACTTGGAATATACTATAGCCGGCTAATAAGCAATCGGTAGTGGTTACATGCCGAGAGTAGCAAGTATCCAAGATCTCTAACTCTAAGGAGGAAGCTTTCTATTTATAGGGAAGGAAGGCTCCCTCCTTTACAATGTTTCCAATGTGGGATGCAAACCCACTTTTCCTACTCACGAAGCTATTTCAGGAGCCCGGTGGCACGGCTTCCGAGTGCGTTTCCGGTGATGTGGAATAATGGAGATGTAGTCGGGGTGCTGGTCTACCCGATGGATGCCGGAAGTAGGACCTATGCCGCCGGTTGCACGGTCCACGAGGTCGCCGAACATGCTTGGCGGTGCACCATATATACCTCCAACACAGTATAACATGAAAGTATCATTGGAATGCAATAGACCTATTAAAGTCTGATTTCTGATGGATTGATTTGTCACCAAATTAAGCACACAACACATACTCAATACAAACCAGCAGTGTTAGTAGTCATATCAGTCCAACCCATAAACACATCAAGTGCGCATTATAAATTATCTATGAGTAAATAAATAATTAAAAGTTTTTGGGAAAAACATATCCGCTGGTTTGAGCAAAGCATCATTATCAACTTGTTTTGTAGACTGGTAACAAAATTATGATCTAAAAAAGAATACTAAAAGAGTTCAAATTTGGAGGTTTTGTGAGACTTGAAACCCAAGAACAGAAGTCATGGTTTTGCCAGGTATGCAAGGACACACAACAGTGAAAATTAATTACAAGCAACTAAACCCAGCAACTTATATCAACCAAAAATCCTCAGTACATAAGAAACAAGAAAACCATCTTGGACACAGTGCCTAGAATGATAATTGACGAATACATGAAACAGTACAAATTGAAATAGGGAAGCGAAACTGGTACTAGAACTAAACCACATGCTAATAAGGAATAAAGAGTAGCCGAAGAGCAAACTAATGACAAAGATAAATGTACTTAAACAGATAACAAATAAGATATAAATGTGGTACAAGAATCTGAAGACAGGCAAACAAATTCATAAAGGAGACTCATAGCATTATAAACAAGACTAGCAACTGTTCCTGTCATATCAAACTTATAGTTTTTCTTAGGAGAACTGTAGACAACTCTCAGTTCATAGTGAACTTGTAAGAACATGCAATTATCTCACCCAGTTGCAACATAATTGCCAAAGTATACTACAACCAATGAGAGCACTTGTATACAACTAATGACAAATTATCTAACACACATACACATGACTAGATAAGAACAGAGCCTTTTTATTTCCATTTTTCCAGACATTGATAGCTCCCAAAACCTCTATACTTCCCTTTTCTGAACTAAACACTAAAATATCCCCTTGAATTTTCACCATTTTTCATCATTTAATCAAAGTACTAGTTTAATTTCTAAATTCTCAAGAGTCACAAGTCTCGCACTCTCACAAACACAGGAGAAGCACAGATTGTCCATCAGCAGCTTGCTTTTTCACCAGGCTCTCCAGGACCTCACTATTCTACTGTACCCTACTTTCAGATAGAGGGTTAACCCCTAAAACCCTACTTTTAGAGAAACAACAAACTTGGCGTGTCATAATTCAAAAAACCCAGAACACCAAAACCAACCTAGCACAAAATAACGAAGGAGAGAGGGAGGTACCTGATAAAGGAGGGAGTCGTCGAGGGTGGCAGAGAGGGAGGCGTGGATGGCGGCGGAGTCGGGAGGGAGAGGACAGAGGCGCCTAAGGCTTTTTGGGGCGACGGTGGGTGACCGGTGGTGGTGCAGACGGTGGTGGCCGGGAGGAAAGGATTGGAGTTTTTTGAAGAAGGGGGGGGGGGGGGGGGGGGGGATAGGGATTAGGATGGAATCAGGGATTTCTGAAGATATAGTTTGAGTTATATATATATATTCTTAAGCGACGCACATACAAATACCCGTCGCTTTATATATACTCTTAAGCTACTATTAAATACTAAGCCCGTCGCTTAAGTATTTTTAAATTTTTGGCCATTTTTTTGGCGCAAAGCCACGAGCGATTTTTGAAAATAGTTAAGCGACGCAAATTGAAACTTCCGTCGCTTAAAATATATGTTTAAGCGACTACGAAATACTAACCCCGTCGCTTAAGAAGGTTTAAATTAATATACATACATATTAGAAGGTTTTAATTGGTTATTCCAACGATCGAACGGCCAAACGATGTCTATTACATCTCAATTTTTAACCATGTACCGTACTATACGTACATTTAATATCCAACGGTCAGTTAGTCTAAAATGATTAACTTGCTAATACCACCGATCGATGCGGTAAACGTTATTTAAACACTTATCTCTCTATGGGGATCTATAGTATCGGGAGGTAAACGTAACAAAGTTTTTACATGACTGATTAGGTATCATCTATTTGAGAGTTTAATGTTTGGAAGAGTCGACAAAACGAGGTCATCTAAAGGTACGTAATAGCTTTTCCGTGTAATGTGATTAGTAGAAAATACGGTTGACCTCCCGAACGTTAAAAAGACGAGTTGATTTTTCTACTATACTCATATTTAATTATAAAGATCACATCAGACAGTGAAAATTTAATTTTTTTGAATTGATCTATTAAAAAGACAACATGCTTACTAATGTCGTATAACTTGATTATTAGATTATACTCAAGTGTATAACTTTCTAAACAACTATATAAAAGAAGTTGAATTTTGAAAAACACTGTGAAATAGCATGTCATCGTTATGACGAAATACGGTGATGGTCAAAAAATCACTGAAATCCGACAAAGTTACAGCCCCGATCGATGCGGTCAACTTTATTTATACACTTGTCTCTCTATGAGGATCCATAGTATTGGGAGGTAAACGTTCTCAAATTTTTACATGGCTGATTAGGTATCATCTATTTAAGAGTTTAATGTTTGGAAGAGTCGACCAAACGAGGTCATCTAAAGGTACATAATAGCGTTTTCGTGTAGAATAAAAAAATGGTTTTATATGAATTCTAAACGATGGACTTTAAATATTAGTCACCTAAAATACACCTAGGCGACTGGCTTTCATCTTTGCTAGTCGCCTAAGAGTAGAAAAGGCGACGGATTTACATATGTACGTCGCCTAAGTATAACTATTTTTTTATTTTTTTCAAAAAAATAGTTTTATATGAATTTTATACGACAGACTTATAAATGTTAGTCACCTAAAATATACCTAGACGACTGGTTTTGGTCGTTGCTAGTCGCCTAAGAGTAGACTAGGCGACAGATTGACCTATGTTTGTCGCCTAAGTATAAATTATTTCCTTAATTTTTTTTCAAAAAATAGTTTTATATGAATTTTATACGACGGACTTATAAATATTAGTGGTCCAAGATAAACCTAGGCGACAGTCGTTACTCTTTGCTAGTCGCCTCAGATAACACAAGGCAACGGGTTTACGTATGTGTGTCGCCTAAGTATAAATTATTTCCTTAATTTTTTTTTAAAAAATACTTTGATATTAATCTTAAACGACAGATATATAAATATTAGTCACCTAAGATAGATTTAGGCGACTGACTTTGCTCTTTGCACTACCAGATCTGAGTGAATAGCCGACGAAAAAAATTTCGTCGGCTATGCCTTTTTTTCGTCGGCTATTCCTTCTACCGACGAAATTTTCGTCGGCTATAAGTCGTCGGGAAAACCCCGTCGGTAATACAATGGCCGACGAATTTACCGACGAAAATATTTTTTGTCGACCAAACCTGGGAGAAATTGCCGACGATTTTCGTCGGGTATTTTCGAGTATGGCCGAAGAAATTCATTAAGTATAGCCGACGAAATTCGTCGGCTATTTGGTTTCATAAATTTTCGTCGGCTATGTCTTCGAAATATATTACTATTTTAATAGGTATTAATTAGTTATAGCCGACGAAATAATGCACTTTTCGTCGGCTATAAGTTGTATAGCCGGCGAAAATTGGTAAAATTCGTCGGCTATAACTGCATTTTGGGCAAAAAAAAAATACCGGATCGGAGGAGGGGAAGGAGGCGGAGGAGGAGGGGAAGGAGGAGGAGTAGGAGGAGGCCGGAGGAGGAGGGGAAGGAGGAGGCCGGAGGAGGAGGGGAAGGAGGAGGAGAAGGAGGAGGCCGGAGGAGGAGGGGGGGAAGGAGGAGAGAAAAAAGGCGGGAGGAAGCGATTTAAAAGATTTAGAAGGAGAATAGCCGACGATTTAATATATTTCGTCGGCTATAATTTAGAAAATCAACAGCCGTCGGATCTGAGCCATCCAACGGCGGACAATGAAAAGGCGCGGATCGCAAGAGTTTAGCCGACGAATTCAAATATTTCGTCGGCTATGCTTTGGAAATTAGCAGTCGTTGGATCTGAGTCATCCAACGGAGGACAATAAGCGGATCGAAGGAGTTTAGCCGACGAAATATAATTTTCGTCGGCTAAACTTAGAGAATAGCCGACGATTTACAATATTTCGTTGGCTATTCTATGAAAACATATTAAACTGCCGTTTTGAGGCCCTAAACGAACTCGAAAGCCCGAAAAGACCCACACGAGTTTGATTCCTGGCGTCGTTCCCTTTCCGGAATGGTATTACAATCGTCATTCGGACGCCGGACGCCAAATCTGCCGTAAACCGGGTTTTCACTTGCAACGGTCAATCTGCTCTTCAATTTTGTCGGAATCTTGTCATTTTTCAACCGTAGCCGTATTTCATTATTTCGGTCATATCTTATTTGACGACATATTTGCATTTGAAGAGTGTACGTATAGTAACTATTTGAAACTATATATTCACTTAAACACTTAGTAAGCAAGTTAAGGAACATTAGTGCATATGTTCCGATTTTGAATCTAAAAGTTTGGAAAATCTATTCCAACCGTCAGATATTACCGTTTAGATTAAATACATGTATGAAAAAAAATCCAAGTACATCTGACAACGTTAAAGGCTCGATCGGGACGGTCAACCGGGTGAGTCAATCCTTTAAACGCTTAGAAATGGTAATTGGCCTGTCTAAATGACGTTTTTTTGCCTGACCTTCAACAGATAATAGTTTCAAATCGATGAGACGCAACTAATCGTATAAAAATTTTCCTCAAAATTTGTACCGAACGTCAGGCTACCCATAGGAAAACGGAAGTAAAAAACAGTTAACCGTAACATTCGGCACACAGATTTTGTCGGAATCTCGTCATTTTTCAACCGTAGACGTATTTCATTATTTCGGTCATATCTTATTTGATGACATATTTGCATTTGAAGAGTGTACGTATAGTAACTATTTGAAACTATACATTCACTTAAATAAAATTTAATTTTAATCATAGCCGACGAAATCAAACCTAGTACTCGTCGGCTATATAGACTTATAGCCGACGAAAATGCCAATTTCGTCGGCCAAACTTTCAAAAGTTTTCGTCGGCTAAAGTTTCAGAGAATGGCCGACGAAAATACAAATCGTCGCTATTCCATGGGAATAGCCGACGATTTTTTTTGTTTACCAACGAAAAAAAAATCGTCGGCCATTCTATGGGAATAGCCGACGATTGTTTTTTTTTACCGACGAAAATAAAAATCGTCGGCCATTCTTGGGAATAGCCGACGAAAATTTTAGGTCGTCGGCCGTTTTTTTTTTTTTCGTCGGGAAAAGTGTTTTTTCTGGTAGTGTTGATAGTCGCCTAAGAGAACACAAGGCAACGGGTTTACGTATGTGTGTCGCCTAAGTATAAATTATTTCCTTATTTTTTTTATAAAAAATTGTTTTATATTAATTTTAAACGATAGACTTATAAATATTAGTTTTATTTGCGTCGCTTAAGTATAAAATATTGCCTTCATATTTTTCAAACAAAATTTGTATACTACTCACCATAAGAGCCTTGTTTTGTGATGCTCTTTTATTAAATAAAAAACGGTGTTAACTTGATTATTTTAGGGTTTACATAAAATACTTAATGAAATGATCAATTTTCATCTGATAGGTCTTCCTCATATTCAGCATAATCATCCTCTCTATCACTTTCATCTTCATCTTCCTCACTTTCGCCTTCATCTTCTTCGTCGTCGTCGCTTTCATCCTCGTATTCATTCTCCTCGTCATCATCCTCGTCCTCATCATCATTGTAACATTGAATGGGAACATCAATGTGTGGAAAAGAACCGAAGTCGATGGTGAAACCAGATATAGGAGTGTAAGTTGGGATTGAGTCCGCGGTAGGTTCTTGATAGGGTTCATCAACTTCATTCCTCCTAGGAGGTCTGTTAGTCTCATCCCTTGCAAGTACCTCTGTGTGACATCACATTAACAACTTTCCAAGGTTCACCAGCCTTCGGGTCATCTAGATAAAACACTTGTCTTGCTGTGGCGGCAGGAATATATGGTGAATCCCCATACCAGCTGGTAGATGTGTCAACTGATAAAAGACTGTGATCTATCTTTATGCTACCATGAACGGTAGGGTCAGTATTGTACCATTTACACTTGAACAAAACAACCCGCATGCCTTCTGAATATACTAGTTCGACAACGGCTTCAAGAATCCCGTAGTATGAGATGCCTTCAGTCTCTACCATGACACCACTATTTTGAGTATTCAATTTATGGTCTCGCTGCCACGTAATAAACTTAACTCCGTTCACATAACATTGTGAATAAATATTGTGTGCTTGAGGGCGGCATGCCAAAATGTGCAGTTCAGGCGTATAATACTCGCTTCCTTCTGTTTGCAGCTTCATGATCTGTAACATGAATATAAACCATTAGTGCAATGTAATATAAATGTTCAACTGTATATAATGTTCAAATTATGGAAGTATGGAAGAAAACTCTGAATACGTTGCTCATCAGTCATCCGTGGATTGATTTTCTTTAGTTCATTATGATGAACCTCAATGAAGTAAGCCGCTTCTGTATAGTGCTCCATTACATTCCAGTGAGCCTCATACAATTCGTTCCTACTTAAGCGAGCATTTGCTAGAAAACCTGCGGGTTTCACGAGTTCGGAAATAACAGAGATATTGAATCGAGGTGAACTGGCGACGTTTGCATCTCCCGTAGCATCATCCATATAAAAACTGCAGTATGTCACACACTCATGTGTAATGTATTGCTCAGCAATACACCCCTCTGGGAAACGTGTGTTTCTAACAGTTTTTTTATAATCCCCGAGTTGCCTGTCAAATATTATAGTTAGTACATTATATATATATATATATATAGAGGATCATGTAGTTAAATTGACAAAATTAACGCAATACCTTTCCATGGAAAACATCCAGGTAAAATGTACTGGGCCGGTAAGCAGAACCTGTTCGGGAAGGTGAATCATGAGGTGAACCATGATAGTGAAGAAAGCGGGAGGAAAGATCCTTTACAATTTACAAAGAATCATTACTATTTCTTCCTTTATGTGCCGGACGTCCTCTTTCATCAACTCTCTAGCACATAATTTTTGAAACCATCTGCACAACGCTATTAACAGCTCAACGACGTGATATGGCAGATATGGTCGGATAATGACTGGAAGAAGACGTTGCAGGAGTACATGGCAGTCATGCGTCTTCAATCCATAAAACTTTTTATCATTCACATTTACCTTATTCTTCAAACTTCCCGCATAACCATAAGGAAACTGTGCATCTTTAATCCATTCGAAAATCTCACTCTTTGCCTCAGGAAGAACTGTATACGGTGCTTGAGACACTTTTTCTTTCTTTTTACTTGACCCGGGTTTCACTTTCTTCCACAGCCTCTTCCGTATCCCTAGTTGTTCCAGACCTTCACTAGCTTTTGGATCGTCCTTGGTCTTTCCTTCGAGACCGAAAATGGTTCCACTGATGTTGTCGTACACATTCTTCTCAATGTGCATGACATCTAAGGTATACCTTATTCTCGATGTGGTCCAGTACGGCAGCTCCCAAAATATACTCACGTGAGTCCAACACAGTTTCTCTCTAGTTGCTTTGGGCTTGAACTTCAGATGCAAACTCAGTTCAGAGTAGTCATAAGAGAGGATACTGCTATAAATCTCATCCCCAGACCAAGAGCGTGGTGCTTCCCTTAACTCAACCTTCCCATTAAACTTATCAGCTGCTAGACGCCATGGATGCCTCCGGGGTAGCCATCTGCGGTGACCCTGGTATGTCATTCTCCCTGTCAAGTTGCTTGAATCAATATCTTCCAAACAAATGGGACATGCTTTGTAGCCTTTTGTCTGGATGTCTCCCAACATCCCTAATCCGGGAAGTCGCTAATGGTCCACATCACTGCTGCTCTCATTGTGAATGACTTTTGCTCATGTCGGTCATAAGTCTGAACTTCGATACTCCACAACATCTTTAGCTCATCGATCACCGGTCTCATAAACACATTCAAACACTTTCCTGGAGACTTTGGACCAGATATTAACAATACAAGCATGTTAAACTCCTTTTTCATACACATTGAAGGAGGCAAATTGTAAGGCATCGCCACAACAGGCCAAGTGCTGTGAGAAAGACCGGTTGCACCAAAATGATTGAACCCGTCTGTAGCTAGTCTGAGGCGCACATTCCTAATGTCGTTGGCAAAATCTGGAAAGTCCTTATCAAACTCTTGCCATGCTTCCCCATCTGCCAGGTGTTTAAGAAAATCTGGATCTGAAATCCTTTCCCCGTGCCACCGCATTTCCTTTGTTGTGTGCGGCGACATATATAGGCGTTGCAACCTGGGTGTTAGAGGGAAGTAACGAACCTTTCTTACAGGAACTTTTATACCATGTTCAGAATATATCCATCTTGACTCATTGCATATGGGACAGTTGTCTAGGTCTGCATTCTCTTTGTAAAACAACGCACAACCATGATCGCATGCGTGGATGATCTGATAACCCAGACCCATATTCTTTAGGATCTTTCTTACAGTTCGGTATGAATCAGGACACTTATTTCCTGGAGGAAGCGCCCTCTTGATCACTGCACAGTTTTCATCAAAACTTTTGTCTGACCATCTATTTAGCGTTTTTATCTTAATTGTTTTAAGGATGATGGTTAAAACAGTCTCCTCACTACCATCATACAACGGAGTCTGAGCTTCTAATAAAAGCCTGTTATACTTCTC